>JRHT02000114.1:0-126904 GCA_011800875.2 Suillus brevipes Sb2 | reverse complement strand
GTCGAAGAGTGCGAGAGGCGGACGGGCAAAGTGGCGATCTGGAAGGAGCAGGGAATCAAGATTCCTCAATCGAGGAAGGATCTGTCTCCGGCACGCGGGTACGATGACTGAGATGTCAGTACTAGTTCTCTGTTTTGATCGCAGAAGTCCAAACCGTTGTGACGTTATACTAGCTAGGCCTCCGAAGTCACTTGCAACAAGTGTATTGCAAATTCACACGCCTCTTGGCCCCGTATCTTTCGTACTGTGTCTGGTACGCACCTGCAAACATTAAAACCATTGATTCATCGTGTCTTGTTTCGTGTACATTTTAAGCCTTCAGCCTCGAAACGACCTGTTCTTTTTCTTCACTATAAGCATAACCTGCGACAGCACTTTGGGTGCTTTTACTGAACACAGCCGCGTAACCAACATGCAATTTCAGCAAGCAAGATTCAAGGCGACTTCAACCACGGTGGAATTGGCCCTGCCAGGTCTCCTAGCCACGTACACCGTTCTACGATCTCGCCTCGACTATATTCTTTGCGTCGATCGAGTTGTGATTCGAGGCTGTTCACAAACCGTTTTTTGCAAAGCACAGTAGCCATTTCTTGCTTGTAGCGACAACTCATCTAACAACATCAGAACACCTCTGAACATCCATTGCATCTTTCATGTCCCATGTGCGCATATCATACGACTCCCTTCACCGTGATTGGGTGTCTACAGGTACTTATATCATAAATTTCATACATTAAACATTCAATGACACTGACATGCACCACACAGGATGGCCCTACACAGGAATTCTGATGCCGAGACAGTGACCATGACAATCGAGCTTCCCACTCTCAAACAACGAGATGTCAACGTTGAAGCTCATGGGAAACATTTGTCATTATTTTTGGATTTCGAGCGTTCGGAGACCATGACAAGGGCTAACGTATGGTGCAAGAACATTCGTGTGGCAAGTTTTCTAGGACATGGTGATTGCATCATGCAGGCTGAGTATGTCCACACAAAGATGCAGAATGTAATGCTTACTATGCGGTTCGTCGCGTGAAGATGCGATACTGATGATCTGCGTGTGTTTCAGTTTTGTATCGTTGGCAGCCTGTGAATGGTGATTGAGGGTTCTGAAGCAACTGTGCGTCTGTTTGACAATGGATACTCAACCTGATCTTTTTTGACCCAAATTACTTCAATTAGCAACTAGACCTGTAGAAGCGGAGGCCACATGACTCGTCTGCGCTGGCGCCCACAAGATTGAGGAATAGCGAAAACAGTGGGGCTACGAGATGGTTTGCTCCTTGGACTATAGCTATGCGTGTGTAAGGTGGAACCAACAGACTACGGTGCGAATTTATAGCCTGTCCATTAAATTGCCAAGTATCAAGGTTTGACAATGGCGTTCTTTGTTCATCTGACATTGATAGATCTCGCTTGTAACTTGCAACCTTCACCTGTTCAAGACGGAACTCAAAATATTATCGAAACACGGTGGCCATCGACACGAGCCTACACGATCCAAAATCGAGCTTCCTGCTATTGATGCATTTGATATAGCGCGGTTTGTATTGGATCGCTCTATGCTAACTATATCTTTGTTCATCGTTTTGATATAATGGCATAGCTCAATGATTCAAGCGCGCGAGGCGATGGATAAAGTGAGTCATATTTGCTCCGATTCGCCCCACCGTGCCACGGTTTCTTGTCTGATTTCTCTGGTGCTATGCCGCAGAATGGCCCTTGTTCCATAAGAGTTATCGAAGGAGCTGTTACGCCTCGGACTTGTCCAGCAAGGCTAATGAGGGTACACATACTTGTTTCTATCACATCACGCTTCAAGTTAGACCTGTGTTTGCTCGATGACTACACGGTTTCATTCAGAACACCTCGATTTATGCGTGCCTGCAGCAGTGCTGACTTCACTCAATCAAGGGTCTTGAGGCGGAATCAAATGTCTGTTTCCATCATGCCGTTTTGGCGATACAAGCGCTGGACGGTAGCATATCTAGCACGGAACCGTGACTGGATCGTTAACACCCCCAACATCCCCCACACGCTCACACCCATCCCTCGAATATGACCCTCGTCTCCAATGATCCCAGTTGGTGGCCGGACATCGATTCTCAACTTTTTTATAGCTATTGGATAGGTTTGTCGTATTAATTGGTGATGTCTCGATTTAACATTGACTTGCATTTTGCAGTAGCCGCAGGCGTCATGGTGGTATATGACTGGGGTGAGCAGGACGTTGTTCTGAACCTGCTGCCATTCTTATGATTTCTCTAGTATTAACAATTGGACAAGAGGTAGGTTGACCTCATCGCAGGAGCAGCCAACTCGCTAAGAATGGCGTTATAGATTGAACTGATCTGGGTGAGTGACGGAGTCTCATCATAAAACAGGAGAATACGATGAATTCGCGGCAGAGGCAACGTTGGTCTCTCATGACTGTGCTGTATTTGGTTGTTCGTACTTCATGTTATACCATAGCATGATTGGTGAGTTGTGCTGACCCCAAAATGTTCTAGACACGCTGTATTGGAATCCCATTTTCTGTGTATGTATCGAGGCCAAAAATTGGTGATGTGCTAATGGCTCATCTCTAACTATTAGTGCCACCTTTCTTGGTATGTCTCATACGCACCAGGTTCGATTATTCTGATCGGCAGCACACAGCAACTATGTCATTTGTCTCGCTGACAGATACGGTGAGTATCCCACAACCATCTCCCTCCTATTCAATTAATACACGTGCCTAGGGGTGAGTGAAATTCTGACCATTGACCTTAGTTCAACATAATGACTACACAGATGTGAGTTGAGTGTCTGATTCTAGTACGAGGTGATCACTGATCGGGTATTTCAGGCATTATTCTGGTCTACGCAACAAATGTGACAAATGTAGCCATAGCTGCCATGCTGGGCGGTGAGCTGCAGAATTTCAGTGATATTGACTCGACTGAAAAATGCTGCAAGTCATCATAATTGCTCGGTTACATGCCATGTATCAAGGATCCAGGACCATGCTCATCTTCCTTGTTATCATCTTCCTGGGCATCAACATTGCCTGTGTGGTACTCATGGCAATAGCATTCAAACATGTTACAGCAGGTAGGCTTTGCTTGCTGACTTGCAACACACAGTTCTTTTGACAAACACCAGAGGAGGTCATACTCTCTGGCATGCATATGTGCGGTTATGGCTTGGAGGGAAATTTCCAGCTTCTGGAGTCAATGTTTTGGATGCTCAACATTGTTTGGGAGGTTCTCGCACTGTGTCTTTCGGTCTGGATTGCTGTGAAACACTTCCGTGACCTGCGACGCCTCGGCCCATCGACAGGATCGCCTATTGGGGACTGTTTCAGAGTGCTTATAAAATCTCACGTGCTTTATTTTGCGAGGTGAGCTTGTAATTGAGAACGTGGTTATCTTTTCCTGCTCAAATTCCGCACGTGCTAGCTTTGCCGGTGTCTCTTGTTTGGAACTCGCTAGTCTCTCTCCAGCGATCTTGGTGCGCTGACCTGTCGCTGACATCTGCTCATACCCACGGCTCATCATTTCTGTAGACTTCGACTTCTATTGGAACTAGGACATTCGAGAGTGCTCGTGATATTTTATCGTACTTGCAGATGTTTGTGTTGGGACCACGCCTCATCCTTAGCGTTCGAGAATATAGCGCAAAACACGTTGCCGGCTCCGACGCAGACACTAGCATGAATTCGATTGTCTTCCAGGAGCGTGTACATATATTAACTAGCGGTACTGTGTAAGGAAATGGTTGCCAAGCATTCTGCAGGGAGGAGAAATTTGGTCGAGGATTCGTCGTAGTATTTATTAAACATATGGTGCTTCGAAGTATATTTAAGGCGACGTTTATGTATACAAACCTATTTCTTGTTGTATCACTACTGGAAGTCAGTGAATTCAACTGTCCACCCGTACTGAGTGAACCAACTCAGTATTTCATAACCGGTACTGAAATGCAATGAGACTCGGTATAAATTGCCCAGACAGCTGATTCTTCGTTTTTTGCAGAGTTCTGCTGTCTGAGTATACAGATGAAGACGAAGTGTTCGCGAAGCGTGCAGCCCATATGGCTGATAGTTTATTAGTCTACGATACTTCATCCGAATCTGGGCCAGAGTGAAAGAAAACGAATGAATCGCGCGAACTTCTGGTCCGGCCCTATCACAAATGAGCATGACAGGAAGATGAAGTACGTTGGGCGATCGTGAGCAGAGGGTGAGGAGAATGAGAACTTCAAATCAGAAGGCCTCAGTTACCTCTGTCAAACTATTGATGAAGCAATATTCTGAAGCATCGTTTATACCTACATTTCATAGTGTAGCATTATGCCCATACTGCAAATTATATGTCGGATTTGTGTCCTTGTAAGATCTGTTGAAGCCCATCCTGCTACTGGTAAGCATGGCTGTCAGTGCAAAGCACAGAATGAGATACGTACATACATATAAATTCGTTATCGACACCGACCCTAGGGCCAGCAGATCGAAAGACAATACATCGTTCACGCAATTACGTGCTGGGCCACGTACGTGAGCCCGTGAAATATCTTGGAATCGTCTGTAGAAGGGTTAAGATCGAAAGACAATACATCCCTTCATGCGATTACGTGCTGGGCCAGGTTTTTGGAGTCGTCTGTAGAAGGGGAAGCGAGAGCGATTGCACAAGGCTAGACGAACGGTGATCCATACATACGTCGGTCACAGTTGCGCCATCGTAGCGTTGCGGGCATCATCCGTCGGCATCCGACTCGATCCAAACAAGTCAGAATAGACCACAGAATTCTGTTTTTCGCAATACGGCTCGTCTGGTGTGAGCAACCCACCTTTTCATTGCGCTCGCTATTCAGGAGCGTCTCTTGGCGTGGGTGCCCGAACAAAGCAGCCGTCAGCTTGTATTTACCGCGGTGTGTGGGCGAAACAATGAAAAGAATAAAGGTGAGGTCCTAAGCTGTGGTCGCCTCGTAGAAGTCCCCGATTTCGTGCTGAACGGCAGAGGTCATGAAATGCAGGACACTGTTTAGGTAGGAGTCCGAGGCCAATGATTCGCCTTTCATCCATGACTAGCATTTCCGACAATCTGAACAGTATTCCTAACACGATTGCTCCAATAGTCCACATCCCAAATTCTGTGTCCATGCGAGGCCTTACGACGGAAAGCCACCATAAGCCATCCTCCAACATCTTCTTCAAAATTCCAGACTACTTTCGAAATATATATTCTGTGTCCTGTAGAAAGGTACATGATGTACAATCAATGATAGTGATATTTAGTTTGGACGTACCAGTTTTTCCTTATTTTTTCTTCTCGATGGCCTCCCTGACACTCTTGCAAGCGGAACAATCCTCATCCTGATATTTCACCCATTTCTTGTGGGTGATAGCCTGTGCCACGCCCCCCTTTGTCTGAGCTGACCCTCTTCCTTCGCAAGTTTCTTTCTTCTCGATGGCCTCCCTGACACTCTCGCAAGCGGAACAATCCTCTTTCTGATATTTCACCCATTTCTTGTGGGTGATAGTCTGTGCCACGCCCCCCTTTGGCTGAGCTGACCCACTTCCTTCGCAAGTTTCAGAACATTTGGGGCAGTAACCAAGCTTTGAGGCTCTCTTCGTCGACTTGCCGCATGAGCAATGATGCTTACTGGGGTGGGGTGGCATGGTATATGTGATTGGACGTTGGTAGCTGCGATATGACTTTGCGTGAGTGTGTTATAGAGTAGAGAGATGTAGTACAGTACCAGCTAGTGGCAATATTTATAGGGGCAGGCCGCAGGAACATTAATAGAATGTGATCATGCTGTCAATTACTCGGACCTTGGAACTTGGGGATTGATACACTCGGAACAGTTGTTGAAGCCCGGTCGGTCTATACAAGATACCCAAATTCCGAGGCGAAAGGACCAGTCTGGCAGACCTTGAGCAGCTGACGCGCGCTTGCTGGAAGCTCCTAAAGGACGCTGATGCAGATCTGTAACCTGCACGCAGACTTGCACTAACACGCGGAGTCTGCGTCAAGTCTGTACAGACATTTTACAGACTGCCCAAATCCCAGACCTTCTGAAATTCTTGAGCTTTAAGGCTGAACAATTGCGAAGAAAATATTCTGACACATGATATCGATGCTAAGGTGTGGGAGCCTGTGGGTTGGTTTTAGTTTGAAACTCCGAGTCGCTACAACTCCCGTATACTAATACTAATAGTAATAGTAATAGGTTATAGTACTACCACCAAGGAAATCTAATCTCTTGCATCATGGGCGACGATATCGGTGACGACCGAATGTCTACATTTTCGTACGACGGAGACGGCGAACCAGATTCCTTTAACCTTGCTGAATTGCAGTCGGTTGTTGATCTTTATTTTTTGACAAGCTGCAAGTTGGAGAAGCTGGCTGAAGGAGGTTATCACAAGGTCTGTCTGGCTTTACGTGGCGCAGGTCATTTCTGATGTTTCTATAGATATATGATATCTTGCGAAGGGATGGTTCCCCTCTTGATGCTGTTGTTCGAGTGGCCTCTCCTGCGTTCCCGAAGGACAAGCTTGAATCAGAGGTAGCTACAAATACACGGTGTGTATTATTCGTGTTGGTATTGAAGACTACATTTTTTTTTGAAAGGTTGCGACATGCAAGATGATTGCTGCATTCACAAATATACCCGTTCCTCGTATATATGCATGGAACTCTGATACGTCGAATCCTGTGGGAGCTGAATACATGATCTTGGATAAAGTAGGTTGCCAAAATTAACATGTACCTTCCGGGATATGCCACTCATACATCATGCGCTCAAGGTTAAAGGGACTCCTGCTAGCCACAATTGGGGAGATCTCTCCGAAGAGGTCAAGAAGACCGTAGTGTCGCAGGTTGCACGCTATTTTTTGGAGATATTCTCTCTTCGATTTGAAAGCGCGGGATCTCTCTACTTGAGCCCTCTTTCACCTCAATTCCTTGTTGGACCAATAATCAGCACGCCGTTCTACCGTGCTCTCGATGGTGTTGTCCGAGTTCCTGACGCCCCCATCTCAAAAAACGTCAATCCCAACAGAGGTCCTTTCTCCACCGTAACTGAATATCTTTCGAGCAATCTACGAGAGGAACTGGAATTTTGCTCCAACCATCGTTCGGTCGTTCTCTCGGAGATTCACGAATGCGACCCCACTCATTCAGCAGAGAGCCGACTTGAACTCGGGGAGCGTGTTATGAGAAAGGCTATTGAGTTGTGTTCAGTCTATCCCGGTGATATGCTGATACCTCCCAACATCACTACTCCACAAAAACCATTCTCCTTAAAGTTGGATGACTTCCGTTTATCAAATGTCATGGTATGTCTATTCATGCCCCTTATGACGCCTATCATCAATGCACATGTATATGTTAGATCGATTCCGATTCAGGTCGAGTAACAGGCTTTATCGACTTTGAAGCAGCCACCATTGCTCCTCTATGGGAGTGCGCAGTGATCCCACGATGGCTACAAGATGCGGATGACCCAGAATCCAGTTACGAAGGCGGAACTAGTGAGGAAAGAAATGTTCTGCGTTCTGTTTTCCTTTCAGCGATGGAAGAGTCTGCCCGATACCCGGAGTGGAGAGAGGCGTATGACATGGGTCGTCCTTTCCGTCGGCTTACAGACATGTTACACTTCCAGGTAAATGTTTGGGCTTCTGACGATCAGGAGATGTGGGTGGATCGACGTCGTGAATGGGCCAAAACACACCCCGGGATTGGGTTTCCTGAAACAGATGAACTACACGTTGATACACCATAAATCCTCCATCTGCCAGTGAATACTTCTGGAGCTCAATCATTGATAATGCAGCGAGGGTAGCTATTATGATCAGGGTCATTTTGACAACAGGAAGGACATCGCAGATAAAACAACTTATGAATATGTACCAGATGACAGCAACACAACGTAGAACTACACACCAATATGAACAAAAACCATCCTCTGCTCGAGGGGTACTTTCGTCTTCACGGCGTGCGTGGCACGGTTGAGTGCCCAGGCCGCCTTCGTGCAGTCCATCGCACCACCATCCTTCGAATCCTTGAACAAATTCTCATAGAAAGCTTCGACGACATGTTTTGCGACAGCATCGTTGACTTCCCACAGCGTGCCAATGACGCTCTTGAACCCGGAAAACTGGAGTCCAGCTGCCAGGTGAATGACTTCGTCGGGCGTCTCCTCATCGCCAACGGCGGTGTGACAAGCAGATAAGAATGCGAACTCGGCCTGCGGAATGTCTCTCTCCATGATATCGAGCAGCGTCAAGTTCTCGTCTTTCATGACAAAATGCGAATTGTAAGGCTGCGTGCGGTCCTGCTTGCCATGACACGCCAGGTGCACCCAGGTGTTCTCTTCCAAAGCTTTGAGTGCACCTGCTCGTGTGGCTGCGTTGTCAGAAATGGTGGTACGGTTGGCAGTCGTAGGGACGAGCTTATGGACGAGCTCGAGCTCGCTGTCGACGGCCAAGAGTGCCTTGCCTTTCCCTGCACCCGGTTGACCCTGTCCGATTGTAGCGAAGGACGGAGTGACACGCCTCTTCGTCATCTGTCTAGACCTAACCAGAGCCGAAAGTGTCGGCGTGTAAGAGCAGATGTAGAGATCCTCCAGACACGGCTCCTTAGAGCGATCTGCATTTGTTCGAAATGGGTGAGCTGCGTGGAGAGGAATAGACGTGAAAGCTGCGGTAGGACACAGCCAGATTCGGGAGTAGAATTGTAATTTCAGATCATGCTGGAGGACGTTGACGATGGGCAGCATGATCTCGTCCCATACTGTCCGCAAGAGGACTATTAGATCGTTCCGCGGCACTTTTGGGCCCATGCCAGATGCGTTTCGTATTGCCCTGGCGAAGCGATCCTTGAGATTGGTCAGATCTGTGAGAGTGACAGACGGCAAGGGAACATTATGAGGCTCTCCTGACGTCGGGACGATGATGGCGCTGCACGAGTATTGACTGGCAATGAGGATGATGACCGGGCCCTGGCGAGCTGCCACTTGCAAGTCTTCGTACGAAGGTGGGAGTAGGAACCGCGAGAACGCCCGAAGACCACGTATCTCAGCTACCACAGCATCCCATTGCCTCGTCAGTCTCCTATACTCTGTTGCTGCCTGATCAGCAGCAGCTGGGTCAGCGCTGCCTGCAGAGCCCTGAGCATCAGATAGGAGCTTGCTGAGCTCCAAGAGCTGTTGAGCTAGTTGCGGATTCGCAATCTTCAGGTCTTCCAGCGGAGTCCTGAGTCGAGAAGCCAGCGACCATTGCTGGCCACGACCCTGCTCCACGAGTTCGACTGCATTTTGTAAATTGTCACGACGTATGGCACACGAGGCTGCATCTACAGGAAGTGATCGTGCACCACGAAAAGCGGTTGCAGCCTCGCGCCTTGAGATGATCGATGATCGCGTCATCACATGGCTGTCGAAAAGCTCAAAGCACATTTGGTATGCTTCGAGCGCAGATTCATGTTGGTAGACTTCTGCTTGGTGAGCCCAGTAAATAGCCTCCTTGATGCGTTCTGGAAATCCTTCAGTAGGATGTGTTGATGCGAGTCTGAAGTTCTCTATAGCAAGCGACAAATCAGCAGGGTTGTGTAGAATCTGGTAGCGAGCTAGATAGGCCTCCTGCAGCCGCATGTAGCTATAATACCTGGCCGGGTGCAGAGCCGCCAATGATTTTTGGCAAAGAGCAATGGCCTCTTCGACATCTTCATTCTGCTGAGTTTGCGTGAAACGAGAGCAGAGCGCCGAGCTCAAATTGACAAGAGTTGCATGGCGGTCTGGGTGGTTAAGCCGCTTTAACCGAAGGCATTCGCGATTCCGATCAATGGCCTCGTTAAGATCATCGCTGACATGTGATTCGCCATATCTGGCGTAGAGTACGGAGGCAAGGTTGTTAAGCGTGGTGTCACGACGTGGATGCCCAGGTGGGCGCAGTGTCAGTGCCTCGCGATGGAGGCTGACAGCTCG
This sequence comes from Suillus brevipes Sb2, assembly GCA_011800875.2. NCBI lineage: Eukaryota > Fungi > Basidiomycota > Agaricomycetes > Boletales > Suillaceae > Suillus > Suillus brevipes. The sequence continues at coordinate 116,923 of JRHT02000114.1, read as the reverse complement.
GGTAATATCATCAATGTCGGCGCGTGTGTCGAAACGGGCGACGAGTGCGCTCCCTAGGTTGCCCAATGAGAAATCACGATATTCGTGCCCAACAGGACGCAGGCGCAGCGCTTCTTCGTACAAGCAGATGCCCTCATCAAGGTCATTATGTTTGCCTTGGTGATTGAAACGGGACACGAGTGAGAAGGCCAAGTTGTTCAGGTAGTAACCGCGCTCAGCATATCCCTCGGAACACAGAGACACAGCTTCACGACCAAGTTGTATGCTTGTGTCAAGATCATCGGTGCTGCCGTGCTGGTCAAACCGGGCTTTAACTGCTAGTCCAAACTCGTTAAGGGCTCCGGGACGGAGTTGATGTCCCAGGAGACAGAGCTCGAGAACGACACTTCGAAAGTGGATGCCTTTATCGGATGCGTCTGTTGGAAGACCATTGCATCTGCGGATCACATAATCGACACCATCTACCCCTGCCGTGATGCTACGAAGGTAGGTACCCTCTGGACAGAGAGGTAGTAGCTCATGATAGAGTTGGACGGCTTCGCGGATGTCGGCACCAGTGCTTTTTTTCTTGTGACGCCAAGTCAGCGCTTTGGTAAGATTATATAAAGATAAGAGATGATCGGGATGACGCTGTGGACGCAACGCAAGGGCTTCGCGGAAGAGGGAAATGGTGATGTCAACGTCTTGAAGATCATTTCGAATATAGCCTATGAGGCGGGCCCATGCGAGGTTGGTGAGAGCCGTTGCGCGGTCGAGACTGCTGACCGGACACCGGTCTAGAACCAACTGAAACAGCTGCACAGAAGCGTTCAGGTAAGAGACGATCTTGCTCGCGACATATTTAGCAAGTCGTTCGTGGCCCGCATCTGTGTCTAGAGCAATCTTACGGACTGAGAGGGACTACAGCCAACGTTCTGTCAGGAAAAGCTAATAGGACAGAGACCAGCATCACTCACATCGGTCAGTGCGCCGTTTTGATTGTCGCAACCATGTACGATGGCAGACTTCAGTGTGAGGGAAGGGTGGACACCGCGCACGGGTGGGAAGGATAGATCTACGAGATGCTCATGTATGTGCATGGATGAGGAGAAAGCCACTCACCAAATGGCTCGTTTCCATGATCAAGTAGCTTATCCCATGAAGTTTTAAGTTTCCCGATGACCTCTCCACCGCCTAGCATTCGACCGAGCTCATAGGAAGCCCTGATCTCGACTGATAAGGCAGGTGAGGTATGAGAGAATCTATAAACCCAAGATCAGTTCTCGCATCGTGTCAGAAAGTCTCTTAAGACTCTACAGGGTAACCGTATCCCCCCACGCTACAGATTTGTCGGATGACAAAACACTGATGACCGAATTCCAGCATCTCCTCGAGTCGACATTGATGGACACGTAAATGCCAGCAGGAATGCGTTTAGAAGGGACTAGAAGATTCTTTCCGTTGATGACTGCAGATGGAGTGTAAGGATCACGAAACAGATACGAAAGTAACGTGGAGGGACCCGCCTTCAAGTGTGATAATTCGGCGTTGTGAGCTACCAGACATGATGGTGCGATGGAAGAAAACAATGAGGATCAAGGATGGATGGAATGAGTGGGAGGGGAAGACGGGGTAGGACTGGGTTCAGGACCCAGGTCGTGCTGCACGTGTATTTCCATATTGTGTTGGGCACGGCAGACGCTCGTATGATTGCATCAAGCGCTTGGGATCGGTATCATCGTCCATCAGGAATATTAGTGGAGGAAATTGTGCTAAAGCAGACAATATTGTGATGATGATGAGTCTTCAGTGAAAGTGGCCAGGCCGACAAGGTTGAAGGGGACATGCGAATCTCAGACTCTCAGAATTTCGTGTGTTCACTGTTGATGCAGATGGACCACTCCGAGTCAGTGAGCCGCAGACTCAGTGCACAAAAGCAAACTGTTGAATGGAAATTCGAATGAGGTAATGCAAACACGCGTGCACGTGACCTCACCTGGCGCCAACTCCACTTGAACGCTGTTTGTATTTGCCAGAACGAATACGACGGATCCGTTCATTCGGTCACTGCTTCCCGTTCGTTCGGGTTTCTTCTTTTGCTCTCGAAATTCCGGAGTGGCTGCTGCGCTACTTCTGCCCAAATCCTGGGTGAACAGTTGCCTGAAGGAAATATTCTGACTTATTGATATGATTGTGTGTGGGTGCCTGTGGGCGCGAATCAATCTGTCTGAGCGGTGATTATTTTTCTTTCCTAGTGCGAATGAGCAATTAGGAGGTCTCTCGTTCTCTTTAACTTGAAGTTAGCGCGGCTGTTGTGGCTCCGTCTAGTTATTAACTACGTCTCATCACTCCACTACCACCAAGGATCCTTTTTCAATTCAATCTCTTGCAGCATGGGCGACGACATCGCTGACGACCGAATGTCTACATTTTCGTACGATGGAGACGGCGAACCAGATTCCTTTAGCCTTGCCGAATTGCAGTCGGTCGTTGATCTTTACTTCTTGACAAGCTGCAAGCTGGAGAAATTGGCTCAAGGAGGTTATCACAAGGTCCGTTTGGCTTTATGTGGCGCAGCTCACGTTTAATGTTTCTATAGGTATATGATATCTTGCGAGTGGATGGTTCCCCTCTTGATGCTGTCGTTAGAGTGGCCTCCCCTGCGTTTCCAAAGGACAAGCTTGAGTCGGAGGTAGCCAAAAATACATGCTGTGTGTTTTGTGTGTGTTATATTGAAGACTCTACGTTCTCTAGGTTGCCACATGCAAAATGATTTCTGCGTTCACAAATATACCTGTTCCACGTATTTATGCATGGAACTCTGACGCGTCGAATCCTGTGGGTGCTGAATACACGATCTTGGATAAAGTAGGTTGCCAAAACTAACATCCTCCTCCTGGGATATTTCACTCATACATCATTTACTAAAGATTAGAGGAACCCCTGCTAGCCGTGTCTGGGGGGATCTCCCCGAAGAGGTCAAGAAGACCGTAGTGTCGCAGATTGCACGCTATTCTTTGGAGATATTCTCTCTTCGGTTTGAAAGTACGGGATCTCTCTACTTGAGCCCTCTTTCACCTCAATTCCTTATTGGACCAATAATCAGAGCGCCATTCTACCGTGCTCTCGATGGCGTCGTACGAGTTCCCGACGCGCCCATCCCAACAATCGCTGATCCCAAAAGAGGTCCTTTTTCCACCGTGACTCAATATCTTTCGAGCAATTTACGAGCGGAACTGGAATTTTGCTCCAACCATCGTTCCGTCGTTCTCTCGGAGCTTCACAAATACGACCCCGCTCGGTCAGCAGAGAGCCGACTTGAAATTGGGGAACGTGTTAAGCTTCACAAAGATGATCCCACTCAGTTAGCAGAGAGGAGCCGACTTGAACTCGGGGAGCGTGTTATGAGAAAGGCTATTGAGCTGTGCTCAGTCTATCCCGGTGATATTTTGATACCTGCCAACATCACCACTCCACAGAAACCATTCTCCTTAAATTTGCACGACTTCCGTTTATCAAATATCATGGTATGTCTATACATGCCCACTATGACGCTTATCATCATCAACGCACATGTATATTTTAGATCGATTCCGATTCAGGTCGAGTAACTGGCTTTATCGACTTTGAAGCAGCCACCATTGCGCCTCTATGGGAATGCGCAGTGATCCCACGATGGCTACAACATGTGGATGACCCAGAATCCAGCTATGAAGGCGGAACCAGTAAACAAAGAAAAGTTTTGCGTGCTGTTTTCCTCTCAGCGATGGAAGAGTCTGCTCGATACTTGGAGTGGAGAGAGGCGTATGACATGGGTCGTCCTTTCCGTCGGCTTACTAACCTGTTATACTTCCGCGTAAATGTTTGGGCTTCTGACGATCAGGAGATGTGGGTGGATAAACGTCTTGAATGGGCCAAAACGCACCCCGGGATTGGGTTTCCTGAAACAGATGGACTAGAATTTGAATCAGATGAATCAGACGCTGAAAGAGATGACCTAGAAATTGATACACCGTAAATCTTTCATATGAATACTTCTAGAGCTCGAGTATTGATAATACTAAAGCTGCAGCTGTTCTGTTTCTGTTGTCGAGGTAACAAGATTATCAGAGTCGACGACGTAAAAGTACAGAGAAAAGGCGCGCATTGTTCTGTAGGTACACGCGATTCTGTTCTGTGAGTGGATGCGTTATGTATAGGCCTTGGTGCTAGCATAGATTTAGCTAGGGTAACTATTCATCAGAGTCCATCCTGTACTGCGATGTGCGACCCTTCCGTAGGAAGATTGAATAGGAGGAAGTTAGTCATTCCGTTCCGTATTATGAGCTGGCTAGCCGATTGACCACGAAACAATCAATAACACATACGAAATCTCTCAAAAATAGCAAGAAATCGGAGTTGCGCAAAGCTGGTTGCCCAGTGGCTCAAAATTGCATGCAGGAGCATGGCCCCATCCCGGTGGCCCTGCGCCACTTTTGTGCAATGGCAAACACCTAATGCGAAGAATCCTCAGTACTTATCCGTCTCGACCCGGCTTCGCTGTAGTCTCTCGTAGTGGGACCATTAGAAGGAAGCTGCCTCTTAATAATGGCTTTACTCATGCCTGACTGTGAGAGAACCATGATGAACCCAAAGTTAGAAACATACAAAATAAATAATTCAATTCATGAGTCACTCAGTCAAGTACTCGATCATGCCCGAGCCTTCATTGCATCGCGTTCAGCCTTGGCCTTGGCAGCTGCCTCAAGCTCAGCGTACGTTCCACTTTTGAGGCACATCGTCCTGAAAATGCCATCCTCCTTCTGGATCAGATTCAAAGGCGTGTCGAACTCCGCAATCTAGCACAGTCACACATGAGCGTGAGCTCGCATGACCTACTGGAACACGCACCTCTCCTTTATCGAGCACAATAAGACGGTCGTAATCAATCACGGTGCGTAGTCTGTGCGCGACTAAGAAAAAGTATCCAGAACATCAGCAAATGCCAGCCAAAATCCCAAAATGAATCACTAACCCGTAAGCAATAAGGAATCCGTGAACTCCTCCCTAATCGTCGCCTGGATTTTAGCGTCGGTATCAAAGTCAATGCTACTTGTGGCCTCGTCAAGCACGATAATCGAGCTCCGCCTAATCAGCGCGCGCGCCATCGCGATGAGCTGCCTTTGACCCTGCGAAAAGTTTGTACCGCCTGCGGACACCTGGGTATCGAGTGTGATAGTCGTCTTTGTGGACTCCACGTCAGTGACAGCCGTTGACGCAGCAGAAGAGGCAAGATCGTCAGGCGTGGATGCACGAGATGGTGTGCGGGAGTTATGTTGAGATTGGTAAGCACTTTGACTGAGCATTTGCACGCGGTACAGCACGTCCAAACATTCGCTATCTTCATGTTCATCTGAAAAGGTTTCGGCATTTAGCAATGCACGACAAATAGAGAAGTCAACGCACTGAATGGATCAAGATTGTCTCTCAATGTGCCCGAGAATAGAGTCGCATCCTGCCGCTAGATCAATCTCATGCGAGGCGCGGCACCAGAATATAAACTCACCTGAGGAATGAAAGTCTGACGTACAAGTTAGCAACAGGTACACAAGTAATATATCGCAAACTCACCAAACGAGAGCGAAGGTCATGGACACCAATCGTAGAGATATCAATCCCATCGATCAGGATACGACCGCTGACAGGATCAACCTAACAAATCAACTCAGCAAACATAGACCGTCCTTCACCAATTATCACCTACAAAGCGAAGAATACTCATCGCCAAAGTCGACTTTCCACTACCTGTGCGTCCCAAAAGTCCAATTCGCTCCTTCGCATTCAGAGTAAAAGAAACGTTATGCAAGACAGGAGGGAGCTCAGGGGCATATTTGATGACCAGGTCCTCAACGGTGAGCAACCCTTCCTTTGTTGAGCTAGAAGGCCAATAAGCAGGAGGACGACTAGACTCGATGATGGCGGGAGGCTCTTGCGGCAAATCGAGGTATTCTACAACACGCTCGACGGAGCTAAAAGGGCGAGACGGATGTACATGAGCACAAGAACATCATAAATCATCTCCACGTACTTTAGATCAAGCTCAAGTGCGGTCCAGAACCGACAGGCCCAATAAACACTCGTAGTAAAGGCCATAGCACTCGTGATACACAAACCCGCGGTACCAGGTGTGACATAGCTTGATAGCGCAAGGAGAGTAGTGGCCAACACAGCCAACCCACCGAGCGCATCAAAGTTCAACAAGAGCCATCGGTTCGTCATCCAGAAATTGTACCACATCTATCACGGCAACCGTCAGTGCCATCGTACACTACGTCAAGACTGAATTTGAGCCTACCTTGGTAGTGACGTCGATCTTGTCGTGTAGGTCGTCCAAAAAGCGCCGTTCAGCAGAGAAAGCCCGAACCGTAACAATACCTTCAAGCAACTCGCCAAAGCCAGAGAAGATAGGCGACCGGGAATTAGACTCCATGCGACGAAGATCTCTGCCAGTCTTCAGATACCCAAGAGCAAGCATGCGGTAGAAGAAACCTATGACCACAGCAGGGATAAGGAAGATCGGGAAGAAAAAACTTGGAAGTCAATGTATAAGCACATTATTTGTCGAGACGCGAGCAGTGACTTACACGACGGTGATAATAGCAGCCGCAAACGTCGCCAATGAAGAGTTGACAGCTGATAGCGAGCTCGCGAGATTGGTGTCGATGGTTTCAATATCCTAGATACCACTATGCGTGAGCTGACAGTTCAAAACTGCAGTGCTTTGACCTCACCTTTCCGAACCTATTGAGCATGCGGCCAGCCGGGGTGACATCATGCCAGCGCATCGTGGCGCACACGACACCCGTCAAGAGCTTGCGGAAAATAGACCTCGACGCTTTCAAGGCTCCGTTGTACTGAATAGCAGTCGATAACACACTGACTGTCGCGGTGGCGAACCCGATCAGTGCATAAACACCAACGTAGAATAGGGGATGTTCATGAGCGTCGGGCAACGCGGTGAGGCTAAAGCCAGAGGTATTAACGTGGAAGTAGCTGTTCGAGTAGTGTTGAAGGTCATAGTAGGGCACGTAGCCGTTCATCAGAGCCTCACTCTCGGTAAATGCAGAGGACGCCATGATGTATGGAGTTGTCTCAGCACCATCGCCGTATGCTTGACCCCATTCCTACAACAAATATTAAATGCCGCCGATAATGAAAAAGAGAGTAGTATGGACTAACCCGAACCCAGAGCTTCTCGATAACTCCTAAGCTCTGTGAACAAGCAATCAGAATCCCAAGCATGAACCACGTCCAGTACGACCTGCCCGTAGTCAGCAAATGCAACAGCTGAAATGTAACAAAGCCCTTACGATGCCTTCAGGTACGCATTATAAATCGACCACTTCACGCCTCCAGCCTCCCGGTGCTCATCCTTGATAAGCTTTCGTGGCTTTTTGTTGGATTCTACAGCTATGTCTGCCTCTGCGTTGCCCTCCTGCGCTTCGATGGGGGTCTCAGTGGCCGCTACAGCCTCCTCTTCCTTGACTTCCGCGGTGGAGTCCTGCGCAATGTGGTCCAGAACGCCCTGCGCACGGAGATCCTTGACAGTACCCTTGGTATCGATGCGACCATCTAACATGCGGACGAGGTAGTATGTGCCAGGGAGCACGAGCTCTACGTGGTGAGTGACTAAGATCTACGAACGAATTCAGCACCGCGCTGTATCATCGAGAACAATAGACATACCACCGTGCGGTTTGCCATCAATGGTCCGCGGAAAAGTCTTTCGTACAAGAACCGGGCAGTATGACTATCCTATTCGCAATATGAGTACAAGGACAGAATATGAACATACAGATAGTGAGACTCACCACAGCACTCAATGGATCATCCAATAGGACATATTTTGTGCGAGCATACACGGCACGAGCAAGTGCAACACTGAAGACCATGAGCATCCCGAACGAAGATATAAAAACCCATGCCTCACCGAGCTTTTTGGCCACCTGACAAACTAACACCCCTAGAGCCAATCTCAGTATCATCCCCATCCTCCAACATATCCAAGTCCGGCCGCAGCGCACAGCACTCGACGACATCGTTATACCTCTCCTCGTCACAAGGTTGCCCAAATAGAATGTTGTCTTTGATGGACTGATGACGCAGCCATGGTGTTTGAGCGGCATATGAGATTGAGTGCATGAGTCCATTCTCGTCGATCCTCGACGTATTCTTCGAAATGGTCAATTTGCCGCTGATGGTGGTCATTTCGCCCAGCAGTGCCATCTAGCAAAGCATATGTGAAAATGAGATTTTAATGGAAGGAACTTTACTCACGAGCAAAGCAGTTTTGCCACTTGCCGTCGGTCCAGTAATCACAGACAGCTCACCCTCGGGAAACTGAATCGTAATATCCTTGAGCTCGAATCTATGATCTTCGGTCGGCGAACGGATTGAGTCGGAATCAACGACAGTCGCAGTCTCGTCGGTCGAACCAGTAGGAGTGAGATTTTTACCCTTCCCTTTCGAACTTTCCTCAGGTTTCTCGGGAACCTCATTCCACTTAAAGAATCCATTCTCGATTGAAAGGGTCTCATCCTCTCCATCGACATAGGGGGCACGATCCTTCTTGATCGAAGACACCTGCTCATCGACTTCGTCCTCCTCAAGGTATGTCTCGATACGTTTCAGCGCAACGCCGGTCTGAAAGCCCATCATCAGATACAACTCTCTGACTTGAATGATAAAATCATACCTGTAAGATTTGAACAATCCACGCTGGGATGATACCCAACGGCTGACTGACGCCCACCTAAGCTACAAAATGAGATAAAGACATCGTTCACCACTTACCGAATCATGCTGAACAGCGCGATGGACTGAAAAGCAACATCAGTAATCTCGCCTGATTTTTGATGATCATCGAACTAACCGTGAATGCAACTGGCACAGTCAACTCGTTACCTTGGTAAACGAAAGTGAAGAACGATATGAGCGACACCAAAATAGGAGCGGAGGACCAGATCAGGGTAAACAGCACTGAGTTGATCCGAGCTAGTGAAACGGTGCGTCAGTCGACTTCCAAGGAATGACAATGCGGCTTATTTACCCTTCACCATCCAATTCATCTCCACTTCTCGTGCATCCATAGTCCGTTGAATCCAGCGGTCTTCCCACGCGAAGAACTTGATGAATTTGACAGCGCTAATGAGTTCGTTAAGGACAGCCATGCGTTTGTCTCGTGAAGCAGAGACACCCTTCTGAATGCGAATGCTGCGTTTGGTGACGAAGCTGTTCAGGGGCCAGCCGGCGAGAAGAACGATAAAGCCGGCAAATGCAGATATACCAAGAAGACTATAAATAAGAGGTGAGGTGCATGAATTGATTGACACGAGTGGACTTCCTTACTTGTAGAGGAAGGTCGTGGCAATGATAATCTCGAATGGGCCTATTAACAGCGACAAAGTCAATTATCAGACAAGAGAAAATAAATATAACTTACCCCCATAGATGAAATATGCGCCCGACACCATCATGGCGATCCTGTTCGCATCTACAGCCATCAGATTGACGATCTTTCCAACATCCGCGCCAGCCTTGGGGTCATCCGCGTTCGGATTCTCAACAGGCTTGATTCCCGCTTTTTTGTCGGCAGCCTCCTTGGCTTTGTCCTTGTCAATAATGCCTGAGTAGTCCTGACGCTTGAGAGCTTTGTCGTAGATAGCAGCCATCAGCTCTACGCGCATCCTTGTCGCCGCTCGCCGCCCGAACCACAGGTGTTGGACATCGGCTTCCGCCTGACGCGACATCAATGAAAGCTCCTGAGTAAATGGCTTAGATGCATACCTTCAGCAACGTGCACAGGAAGGCCAAGAAAGCATAAATGTATGCTTGCGATCGATTCTCTGCGTCAGGTAAACCGATAGTATCAAGGATACGTCTGAGAATCGTTGAGCTCGGTAGGAAGTTGATACAATAAAAGGCGGTACTCACTTTAAAAAGAATGGTGAGGCATAGGTGAATATGACGCTGACATAAGTGAGGAAGAAATCCAGTCTGACTCGAGCATTGAGTGAGATTCAGTAAAAGAGGGCAAGGGGCTCACAAAAGATCCTGCGAGTTGGCAGCCCATAGACGGCGAAGGAGAGAAGAACGGCTGTCATTTGACATCAAGAAGGGGTCGGTTCATAGGATGATATACACGTACATGATGGTGCTGAACTTGATGAACACCGGACGGGATTGCTGGGTAGGACTGAGTTTCCAAACATCATCCTCACCCATGGTCATATTCGAGCCACGAGTGATGAGCGGGTAGACCCATGAGAACGTTATCCACTCCCACATAGTAGCATAATCTTCAGGCGAGTGCTTGACATACTATGGTGCGAGTAAGAAAATCAGCAAGTAGGCAATTAAAGAGACAGCGGCCCACAATATCTTCCTTCTTTATACGGTCGCTCGGCAGTTCGAAGGGCATGTTTCCTACGACGGTCAAGACCACCAGAGTGGCGAGTAGATTGGAGATGAGGCCCAAGAATGAGAGCTTTGGGGGCAGTGGGACACCGAAGACCTCGTGCTCATATAAAGCCCCACCAAGCAGGATGATGCCAAAGACGAAGTGTAGCATAAACAGGGCGAAAAGGTCAAAGTGGATAGTTGGCTTGGGCCAGAAGACAGGCTTGCAGGAGGCCGCACATATCCAAGTGGCAGCGATGAGAAGTTGCGCGATACCCGTCCAGGTATAGGTCTTATTCGTGATGATGATGTATGCACCGGCAGCAGACCAAACGAGAGCCTGAACCAAAGCGACAAATGAGAGTAGTACGGTGCGCCATAAAGGGACGGTTTTGTCGACGACGACGTCGCCTGTTTTTTCTCCTTGACTATCTAGAGCTTCAGCTTCGCGCAAGGTCAAAAAACTGCGGAAGGGAAATGCAATAGCGTTGGTAAGTGGACGAGCAAAAGCAGGAATGCAGGATATGGAGAAGAGACACAGCGCTAAGACGAGGGCAGCGGGTACGATTGCACCAAGAGAGGCGCGTACGCAGGCATCTGATAAATCAAGTGCGTTGCTGCCTGGGCACAATTGAACCACCATTGCTCTCCCTGAGAGAGGCTTTTGGACGTGTTATCCCGTGCAACTTTGAAGTTTGAACTAAGTCGGGACTAAAGCACGAAAATACGACGCCAGTGATTCCAAGTACTTGTACTTGTACTACGTTGTTGCTGGTAACCTGTTGAATTATAGACGCCCACCTATTACTCACCATTTACATAAAACTAATGTATGCGCAGTACCACCAACACGCCGCCGCCCACCACGTCAGCACTCGCATCACCCAGTTGCTATTAATATTGCCATATAGCAAAAATAGTGGCAAACGATATCAGCATCTTGCGCTCAGCACAGACTCTGAATTTGATCACTCTTTAATGGATACCGATAAAGTCATCACGCTGGACACAGTGAACTTGCAACATCAGCTAAGAATATGACCTTGTCCAAATATTCGTCCCTGAAGCACATGTTCGAGTCACTCAAGACCTCTTTTGCCCCCAAAATAATGCTATCAACTTACTTCCAACGTGCAGCGTTGCAGAGGGGATCCTTTCAGTGAGTAGTATGTATCTTGCGCATCCGATACAGAGCTTGATGCACCATCGTCTACCCAGTATACCATGCGATCACATCTTGGCCCTTCCTGATCCACCGAAGTACCCTACTCACCAGCGGATGGCTATTAACCCCTTATTTCTCCTGGATTGATAACCCCCAAGAAGTCTTGTTATCACAGAACACTAGCACCGCAAAGCCTGGGAGTTCATCAGAGCTACAAGGTTACTTAGTACTGCAAGTGAAAATATGCAAAGTTGAATATTAATAGTCTTGAATATTTGAATTCTTGGGTATGTCACGAATTCTAGGACGGGATGAGCGCTTATAGCGGTGGGGGCAGGCCCTAAATTTAACTCATAACTGCTTCCCGTGACGAATGCCGTGCTTGCCGAATGTTCAGCGAATGACGCGTTTGAACTCAGCTTGAGTACAAGAATTGCGCAGCCGCCCTGGGCGCTCACGCGCTTATTAGCACTGCCAGCATCATATTCAGCGCTGCGGGTGCTGCGGATGCTCCTTGCTAATCTGGGTTACCAACTGGTACTAACAAACTCCAAGCCGCTATGTCGCGATCATGGGTCAGTCCTGGCGTAGCCTACCTTTCACGGGGCTTGCTTTCTGTCGTTGTTCCGGCTGCTTCTGCTGTCATTATCGTAGTGCGCCTGGCCTCTCTAAAAGGCGTACGAGTTTCTCCATGGCTTATGTCTGCGGTGGTTTTGGGTGCAGCACCCCTTGGGTTTGCAGCTTACGTTCTTGCGGATGAGATATCGCAACAACGAAAGGCCAAACGTCTCGGTGCCAGACTGATTCCTCGTATCAAGGGAAAATGGCCTGGAAATCTGGATAAGGTAGTGACGATGGTCATGAAGAACGAGAATGAATACCTAGGTACAGCCTCCTTTCATGCATTCTGCTCCTGCTTTATGGAATCATACTTCTGTCTAGGACGACCTATAGAGGAAGAGATCAAGGTGCTTGGGCCGACTATCAATTTTCGTTTTTTTTGGGAGGACCTCATCCTGACCACGGACCCGCAACACATCAAGGCAGGCTTCTAACCAATATTTAGAAGATATTTTATAATCGAACGCCACCTAGACTATTCTTGCAACTGACTTCGATAACTATGTCAAAGGTATGCACCTTTGATATCGTCTGCTGACATGTGTGACATGTGACTCGATGCAGGCGCCAAGTTCAGAGAAGCAGCTGACTCTGTCCTTGGAACGGGAGTATTTAACTCAGATGGTAAGCGTGCATTGGCGGGCTTTGTATGTTATGAACTATTGACGGATTGGTTGTGCCACCAGGTGAAATCTGGAAGTGAGCTATGCATTTTAAGATTACCTCTGATGGGAAATCTTAGATGTATTTCTAGGCTTCACCGGACCATGACGCGGCCTTTCTTCACTCATGATCGGATAGGTCACTTCGAGATCTTTGATCGTCATGCGGATCATGCTATCGGTTTGGCCAAGGAGCGTTTCAGAGCGGGCTTGGCAATTGACTTCCAAGTACGGGCTCCTTTGACCTGGTGTTTTGACATCTGTTAATTCTACCACAGGATCTCATCTCCAGATTCACACTTGACTCTGCATCCGAGTTCCTATTTGGACACTGTATCGACACACTTTCCGCTGGACTCCCTTACCCTCATGACGCGACAGAATCCACAAATACTATTCAAGGAGACAACGCCGCCGCCGCCTTCGCACTTGCTTTTTCTCAAGCTCAGCAGACAATAAATCGTCGTGTTTCTATTGGGCAGACTTGGCCACTTGTTGAGATTCTTGCTGACAGTACCGCCCAGCATATGAAGGTGGTGGACGCATTTTTAGATCCGATCCTCAAAGACGCTCTGGAGAAGCGTAGGACAACTGTTGAATTTGACAAAACTGAGCTTGCAGATGACCAAACCCTTGTGGACCATCTCATTAATCTAACCTCAGGTGAGCTCCCATGTTACCCGGCATTTCTATTGTTGAAATACCACTTTCAGACTTTAAAATTATCAAGGACGAGACGTTAAATATCTTACTGGCTGGAAGAGATACGGTAAGCTTGCAATTACCTTTTGAGTCATCCTGGTCTGTAATGAAGGATGATTATTAGACGGCCTCAACATTAACATCAGCTATGTATTTATTGGCAATGCATCCAGAGTTCCTCGCTCGTCTCAGGGAAGAAATCATATCGAAGGTTGGGCTCACACGCAGACCCACATATGATGATATCAAAGAGATGAAGTATCTCAAAGCTGTTCTCAATGGTTCATATTCTCGTTTCCTATCGCTCACGGGGATGTTGCTCACCTCTGTTAGAAACACTGCGTCTTTTCCCTGCCGTGTAAGTGATTGGAATTTGACCTCAGACGTATATCATATCGTACCACAACCGCCTAGCCCCTTTGATGTCAGGTGCGTTCTCAGGCTATGTCAAAGATGCTAGACTTGAGTCACGAGCGTTTAGGGAAAACCTACATGAAACCACGTGGGTATCCCCCGAACAGGGGAAGAAGCCACTGTTTATCCCACAGGGGACCACGTACGCATTATATTCGATCATTTAGATTCATCACATGACTGTATTCACAATTTCAGGCTCAGTTATTCAGTGTTCCTTATGCACCGGAGAACTGATCTATGGGGACCAGATGGTAAGTGGATTTAATTCGTTTACATAACATTATCGACTCAATCGGACCTCGCACGCTAGCATTGGAATTCGATCCGGATAGATGGCTCGACGAACGCGTGAAGAAATACCTGATTCCCAATCCTTTCATTTTCCTGCCATTCAATGCAGGACCCAGGATTTGTTTAGGGCAACAAGTATGTCGCATATTCATGATTGCCGCCCATCTCATACCCCCATCAGTTTGCATACAACGAAATGTCGTTCATGATCATTCGTTTGCTGCAAAACTTTTCCGCAATTACACTGTCCCCCGAGCCCGCGATGAACCCACCTGCGTGGTGGGCTGAGAAAGGCGGTCGGCAGGCGATTGAGAAATTTAGGCCGAGAAACCACTTGACACTTTATGCCATGGCAAGTCTTACTTCGAGGTATTTTTGCGGCCATCTAATCAGGTTCTACCTCGCAGGGTGGTATGTGGGTTAAAATGGAAGCTGTAGATGACGTTGAAGTCATAAACTAGTGATGACCTTGACACTGTGGGACAATACTGCAAGGGTATTTATTTTCACTGACAATTTTGTCTTTTTATTTGTCGCTGTGTTTGTTGTTAATTATAAACATGCTATAATGCATGTATCAGAGTTTCAGAAAACGCTTGACATTTATTCTGCAGTTGAACCCAAATCTCCGATTCCAAGCGCTGGATCTCCATTTTCACCTCGTAATGATAATTTGGCCCTGAGGTGAAGCTTGAGCAGCTGTCATCCAATGTTTAGGTATGGTGTCACTCAGTTCACAAAACTCAACGGGTACTGGCTGGTACATGCTCTTCCAATGTCCGCGATACTGTCGCGGACCCAAATCGTTACATCAGCGAAGCTGATCCAGTCATCGGAACTGTCTAGCTTTTGATACGTCACGGTCGAATTACTATGCCGCACTGCAATACAACGGCACAGACTATCTAAGTACTAGTCCACATCGCGAAGCGCACGATTACATCGGTGAGCTTATTTTGCCACCCCTGGACATCTCCGACACCCGTGACTGCCTAAAATTTCTAACTATAATGTGTCGCAGTCCTATTCGTACATGGACATCTGTCAAATTTCAACAGACTCTCGGTTCCGCATTCCTATTGAATGTCGATATCGACACATGGCGAAGCTAGTACCAATCGCTCAACTCAGCATAGTCCACATCAAACTAACCGCTCACGAATTTGGACGTCTTCATGTTTCGATGTTTCGTCTCGTCGTTATCATCATTTAGGAGCTGGATATTACGCAGTTCGCCTTTTGAGGTGAGATCACTGGTTTGACTCGGGTTCCCTAACTTAACGGCATATTAGATATTAGTTCGAGTTAGACAACACGATGCATCATATGCCGAAAGTGCGACGCCCCGGGCATGCCACTCTTTATCAATACTTCTGATTTCGCCCTGAGAACACGCGCAGCAGAGGGCGTTCGATCGGTGCAAAGGCACTAGCGGGCATGGTGCCAAATTCGCTGACGACTTGTAGCGTTTGATTTCTTATACAAACCTACACTTTCAGCGCTCATTTTCAGGTCACTTGTCACTTCATCCAATCAATCAAATCATGAATCATCCGTGATGCCCGGCGAAAGACTGGGATTTTTTTATAGGACAAGTTCCGCGAAGACGCCGTGTCTTGTTGTGAATACAGACAGCGGTTCGATGCCGTCATGTGGGGTACTCCGTATATGGGGTCAACGTATGATCTGTCCATGTCCACGACGCTAGCAAGGACGTGACAGTGAATGAGGTCTCTTGAAAGTGACCTTGTTGTGCCACCGAGCAGGTGGGCAGTATGTCGAAATAGATAATGCCACACAGCGCCGAAAGTGAGGATGCAGTCTCTAAATGGCTAGTCCAGGAGCCACATTTACTGCTTTGCAGGTTCCAGCCGGAGCGATGAGGCCTGTTGGGTTGATCCGGACGAAACTGGGGCTAGACATCTTGCGCCGTCCAGTTAAAACTTGATGATTTTATCCACACAAACGTCGAATACTAATCAGGCATTGCCACCTGCCTGTATTGAGGGTCCTGTCAACACCCACAAATAAAAGTTGGTTATTTATTATTATTTATTTATGGGTCTTACTCGCGATCATATGGTCAAAGCAAGTTTGACGGGTGAGTCGTCCAAACTGATATGACCAGATGATTGTAACCCGTCGCCGCAAGAGGCAACCTGAAGACCCTGCGACTGGTTAATGCCCGACTTATGGGTCCTCTAAACTTTCTATCCCTGAAGATGATGTCCGAGTCCGAGTCCATGTCCGATGTTGAAGCTTGAAGGCCAATGCGTCCTAGCATTTGCTTTGGTGACAGTCCATAGTAACCGATTCGGATCAAATGTCAATCACTGGCACACGCTGCGACCTTCTATCCCTCCTCTTCGAGCAACTGACAACTCAGACTAAGGTAACTCTCTCCTTGTATGGCCACTGGAGCGGGGAATGAAACCTGAAGGAATAGAATTTTCCACTGTCCATGACAGATGTTGTATCACGTCACTTGATGGTGGAGGAATGTATTGGTTTTTATAGCCTACAGTTCTCTACATTTGCCCACAGCTCTTGTGCATCCTCTCGAGTTACACCTGGATTTGAACTTGGCGTCATAATCACTTGCCGCCGGAATTAAATCAATATGATCACACCTGGAATCCTTTTCCTTGGTCGCACAGTCATATTAGCGATCTCTTTATGCTTGGGCACTGTCTGCTTAGCGCGGTTCGCGACAAAGTTGGGTATATCCTTGCCATCATGGATTTTGCTACTGGGTGCGACAAGTAGTTTGCCTATTGGGTTTGCATTGCGCATCCTGTACGTCGGTATTTTTCGCCGCCGACAAGCTGCCAGGATGGGTGCCCGCCTTGCGTTCCCTCTTGAAGGCAAACAATTTGGTAACCTCGATATTATGCTCAAATTAGTTGAAAGGTTCAACAACGGCTATCCTGGTATGGCTGTCTATAATTTCTGCACATTGATTTTGTATGAATTATCTTATCAGGCGATGCATTGGCAGAGTTCGTTGCAATGTTCGGAACGTGCTTTAACATCCGTGTTATGTTCGAAGACCTCATATTTACCGTGGAACCCAGCCACATCAAGGTATGCATACTCGGATGTCTTCTTCGTTGAAGGTATGGTACTGATACCCTCGATTCCCAGACCATCTTAGCATCCGATTTTGAAAACTATGTCAAAGGTGATGCGGTCATATGTCCAATGATCGGTGCCTTCTTAAACGTTTCATACAGGGCAGAAGTTTAGGCATACGATGTCAAGTGTCCTCGGGACGGGTGTTTTTAATTCTGATGGTAAATGAACTTCTATTCGGTTCCCGAGCGACTAACACACTTGAAAAACAGGGGAAATGTGGAAATTTCATCGTTCTATGACAAGACCGTTCTTCAGCCATGACCGAATCAGTCACTTCAATACATTTGATCGCCATGCCGAAGGCGCTATCACGCAGATGAAGGCGCGTTTTCGTGCTGGATATCCTGTCGACTTCCAGGTCAGCTTCATGCCAAATATGTCCTACTGTTATATGATACTTATATCTCACATTGACACATGCTCACAGGACCTGATGTCACGTTTCACGCTCGACTCCGCCACGGAATTTTTATTTGGCAATTGCGTGCACAGTCTTTCTGCAGAACTGCCTTACCCGCATAACGTCGCAACGACGGAAGCCCCTACTGGGAAGGCAAAGATAGCGGAAGATTTCGCGCAGGCGTTTGCAGATGCACAGACAATTATCGCCCTGCGTCCCCGCAAAGGTTGGATCTGGCCCTTGTTTGAAATTTTCAAGGACAACACCGCAGCGCCTATGCGAATCGTGAACTCGTTTATTGATCCGATCTTGAAAGAAGCTATTGCCAAGAAGCAGTCTCATGCCAATGGAGAGAAGGATGTTGAGAACGACGATGAGACATTATTGGACCATCTTGTCCAGATGACGACAAGTATGGCGCAAGCACTCTCGCGTGTCACGAAACTGAATTTTCCGGTAATAAGATCCCGTGGTGCTGAAAGACGAGATCTTGAACATCCTGATTGCCGGCAGGGACACGGTACATCTTCTGTTTGTGTTCGCTTGGGTACGTCCCCCCGAAAACAAGGTACAGTAGTATTTTCCTCCTAGAATGTCCAACATAACGCAGGCAATGGTTTAGCGTAGCCTACTCCGTTTTTCTAATGCATCGTAGAAAAGACCTTTGGGGCCCTGATGGTACGCACCTCATTTCCTGTTTCTGCATGCACTGACATTTTGCCAGCCGATGAGTTCGATCCCGACCGCTTCCTTGATGAACGGCTACATAAATTTCTTACACCTAAACCTTTCATCTTCCTCCCCTTCAACGCCGGCCCCCGCATCTGTCTTGGGCAACAGGTGACCCACCACTTCCTATTCCTCACCCCGAAATTCTCCTGACCTCAACTCGTAGTTCGCCTACAACGAGATGTCATTCATGCTCATCCGCCTCCTGCAATCCTTCTCTTCTATCACTCTCCACCCCGAAGCGCAACACCCAGACACTCTTCCGCCTGCCGATTGGGCTCACGCAGAAGGCCGCAAATCACGCGAACGATTTTGGCCGAAAGCGCATTTGACGATCTATGCTCATGTATTGTGCTGTCCTCCTGCTTCGTTTCTGTGTTAATGACTTCCTTTAATAGGGCGGTCTATGGGTCCGCATGACTGAAGCTGAGAACGCTGTTTGAATGTCATAATGTCATGTTGGGCAAATGTACAAATAGCACCGTAATCGCGGAACGCGCATGAAAAACTATCTGTATTGTTTGTCCTTTCCTTCCAATAGTATGACCTGCGATGATTCGCAGAATCTTCGTTGCATCAGTGCATGTGTTGTATCGTAAGAGTAATGTAAAATGTCGTCATGTAAATATAACAATCTCGCGTGGCTCACTTCTCCACACCTAAAAGAAAGACTCCCCACAGCTCCACATCATTCAACTCCACATACTTGTATCTATACTCTCATCATCTGACGATGTTACGCATAGACAGGTCTCCTCCATAGTTTGTGGCACGGCGGTCCCAGCGCCCATGCATCGGATCGTGGAATGCCTTATTGGCAATCGCGAACAGTAATGACATCACGAAGAGGGCTAAGACCAGGAGCCAGCCTAGCCAAGCGAATGCGAGCAGCGTAGTGAGAATCCTACACGTGCTGTACACCCAACAAGAAGAAAGGTTACCCCACATGACGTCGACGGCAGGTGGGTTGCTGGTGTGCTGCGCCACAGTGTGAGTATTATGAATCTAGGGAGGTGGTGGAATGACGTACTGTGGCAACGGCAGCGCCGATGAGCCAAAGGAGGAAAAGAATAAACAACCCAACGAGCTCTGCGGTGAAGGTGTTCATCCTACGATGCTCGTGTCTGCCGTGTATGGTCCGCGCACTGATACAACTGGGGTTAATCTTGCAGGAAACACAGTGCGTATCATACGTACATAAACATGGACCAGAACATGGTGATGATGGATGTCACGAGCAGTTCAACCACGATATGGTCTTGACGAATTGAGTGAGCGATTGGGAATTTGTGTCGTAACGATAGACGTACCGTAAAACCGGACACCTCCGTTCAGGGGATCGCTTGGCGACAAGTGTAAGGTGTAATGCAGCCTTACTGCGCACAGCGCCATAAGGATGACTGAAAAGATGAACTAGACACTGAAGTCAGCATCTTGAAAGACATGTAATCGATTCGCGACTCACCAGGAGGACGTATGCGAAGACTCGTACGAAGTGGATCATGGCGGTAGTGTGCAAAGGATGACTCAATAAGGTGTGTTTGCAGATTGGCGGGGCTTTATATGCACGACAAGGGGTAGGCACGAGGCAGCGGTCTTCTCACCTGCCTAAATGAAACCATGCGGCATGGTTCCATTCCTACTGCCGATAAATTACAAATAAGTAGTGGAGCCTTGTGTAATTTGCTTGGGGGAGTGCACGGCGATGGAGATATGATGTGAACAAAAACGAGACTACAGCGAATCCAGGGAGCGGTGAATACTTCACTGCTGTCAAACCCATGGAGAGCGGGCTATGTTTGATCGCTGAACAAGCGCAGGAACTTGATAACTATGCTTCTCGGAGGTGCTTGCCGCGTTGATGTGCCTCGAGGCCTTTCAATAGTGGCCTCATTGAGGTCATGCGTCATTCCACGTGCATTGGCAATTGTCATCATTTGCATCATTGGTGCTGTCCAGCGAACGCAATGAAACGTACTGTGGATACCAAGTTAGTTATGACGTCGGTTGCTGAAGTTTTCACTTCACAGTAGTCTGATGAAGAGCGACACTAATTCAATCAGTTTGCTCTGCATGATGGAAAGATACTGAATTCAATAGAGCAGACCTCAGGTTGACTCGCAATCGTTGATAATGCAGTGGTTAATTGCAAATCTAACGGCCCGGATGAGTAGAAGAAGCTCAAGCTACTTGAGTCCAATGAAGCATCATGTGCTTCCTAGGAGAGCTGTGCTCGCCGCTGTAAAAGACATGAGATGAAATTGCACCAAGGTTGAATTCACTGAACGTAAACCTTTCATACGATACGACTCCTTTCTTCAAGTTCCTGTTCTCGCATACGTAAACGATCTTCTCGTACCTTCAATTCCTCCTCTCGAATATCCAGATCCTCTTCCCGAAACTTCAAGTCTTCTTTACGCAGCCTCAGACCCTCTTCGATAGTTGCCAAACCTTCCTCTCGTGCTATCACTTGATCCTCCCTGAGTCGCAAGATCCTCTCAGCTACTTTTAGCCTCTCCTTTAGCATTTGGTGTTCGCTATCAGATACGTCACCTTGATCCTTCCGGTTTTGCTACATGTTGACAAGAATATCATTATACGCACGCTAAATGAACGTACGAAATGGTCTGGTTCCGTCAAAGGAGCTTCGACAGCACGAGTGCAGATAGTTTCCTGATCAGTGTTGGAGGACATGGTGGAATTAGTGGGCAAGCAGAATTTGGGGTTGTTCCTGGTCTGATCTAAGCTTGAACCCATTTTAAATGTTATCGTAATCTATAAGTGGGATCGCCACGTCACGGTCGCTCGTGAAAACAACTGTTTAAACGTTTATGTACTGTGCGTGCTAACTTCAAAGTATCCAACAGCGAGCTACAAGTTTCTGTAGCCTGCGTGAGTGTCATCTACAACGTTGAAGAGCATATAAGCTGATTGAATATAATTAGCGCCGTCAACCGCAGCGTTGCCGACGACTCTTGCTGGGTATCATTCATCATTCACGCTAGCGCTCGCTTTCTCCCGCATACCCCTTCAGTCCTGTCATTACCGGCCGCCTATTCATAACCATTTGTCATGCCTGTAGTCTGGCAGAGACATCCTCGATATTTCCTCCTTGTGGCTTTGGTTCTGACGACAACTTTCTTTCTACTGAGCCCATACGAATCTCCGCTTTCCACCGACTCGTATGCTGCCTATATCCGTGACAATACCCTTCCAGCACGACTTGAGCGATCAGAAAGGGTCTATCAGAAAGTAATAGCTGGTCGCAAGGACCTAATACAGAGATATGGCCCAAACTCTCGCGACATCGTCATGTGCGTCCCACCGGCTCACTATTCCTGTTGCGGAGAGTTAAACATATTTCAGGTTCCCACCAGGCAAGGATCCATGGCCAGCATACACTGTCTGTGAGTTTGGTTGATGAAGATTTCCGTTTGCCATCAGGCATTTACCAACATTCTCAGGGAGCTTCTTTCCTCCGTCTTTTGACTGTCCGCACGAACTAGAGCGCATAGGTGCACTGGGGGATGGCGGAAAGTGGGCGTGCGGCATGTCCCGACTGGAGCACAAGCCTGATTGTATCATATACACATTCGGTGTGCCTGTCCATTCATTTCATTTCGGGCTAGTACTCATTCACACTTGCGTAGGCATGAACTACGCAACGACATTCGAGGCAGAGCTTCTCGAACGGACACGGCACTGTCAGGTCTGGGGATACGACTATCGTTCTAACTCGTTTGGATCCCACATCAAGAACAGCTACCGCGCACACTTCTTTTCATGGGGCCTTGCCAACTTTGATTCGCATGAGTCGCACAATAATCCTAAACTGTATACTCTCAAGACGCTGCTTGAGACTAACAGTTCGTATGCACTTGTATCTCCATTCTATTTCTTGCTAATACAATATTCTGACCAGAGCATGACCATATTGACCTACTCAAAATTGACATAGAGGGTTGGGAGTTCGACACACTTTCACAGATCATCCAGCCGTACATCTCGTCTGGGGAACCACTACCATTCGGACAGCTTATAGTCGAAATTCACGCCTGGGACAAGAAATTTGAGAATTTTTTGCCTTGGTGGGAGATGCTAGAGCAAGCGGGATTGAGACCATTTATGAATGAGGTGTGTACGGAATTTACTTGTCTTACATTCCATTCAACATCATATTTTTCAGATAAACCTCGTATACCAGAACTACAACCGAGGAAAAGACACGGATCTCGCCGAGGTTTGTTGAACTTCGGCGTTCCTGGATGTAAGCTAACCAACCCCGCAGTACTCCTTCATCAACATCAAAGGAAATAACATCTTCATCTCGGACCCGCAAGATGCTCCTGGGTATTCGGATGTCAGATAAGTACTGTGCTGATCGCACCTGTGTACACACGGGGAAAATTCCGTAGTGGCGTGAATATGTCGACATAGTGGACTGTCATTGGTCAATTTTGTGTGGATACACACTATGGATATACGCATTTATGATGATTGAGTATCCAGTGCAAGACAGCGCTGTGGTGCACTGCTTTAGCTGTGTTTCCTTCTAAAGGTACTTTATGGGTTCCACGCGTGTCTGTTACCTGAAAGACGTTCTTGCTGTATTTCGTGAATGTCATCTCGGGGCATCACTTTTCCACCTTCCGCTTAGGAATTAACCGTCATTTTTAGAACTCAGACCGTACACCTATAGCAGACTAATGTCCGGCTGAGTCGACACTGCCACTTATGGAATCAGATCTTCGCCCCATCAACTAACTACTTGCATCAGAACAAATGATTAGTCGCACACAAGGAATCGATAGCCAGCTGAAACCATCAATCAAGGGCAGTACGGAGGCCTCCAGGTGAGCATTTTCCCGACGATGAGAGTGAGCCAATGTTATTTTTAGTTTTGGCAGGCGAGCGCCAACCCCGAATCAAAAAGCCTAGGGTCTGGGCCCCCGTACAACCCCCGTGCAAACCGCGCCAAGGAGAATTAATACCGATAAGCTCCTTCCTCAGGTCTTCCCCATCGTGGATACTAGTTTTGTTGGGACCTGAAAACCACATATCATAAATGCCTTGCGGTTTACAGCCTCTTCAAACGTTTTTTTTTTCTTCTCCCTGTACACTGATTGTTAGCTATGGCAGTAGATATTCATGATACGTTTGGTGAGTATTTTATTCGTGTTTTTGTCCCAGGGCCGCAATTAACCTTTTTTTAGGCGCAGGGTTCATCGGGGGCATGGTGACTGCGATGTGCGTCGAGAGTCCATCTCCTTCCGCCAGGACTTGACAGTGTGACTGGATAATAGCTTGTATGGCATCACGACTCTGCAGGTACGTTGCATTTCGTCTGTTGAAGGTGGTAGCACTTTCTGATTATCTGCGAACTCCTGCAAGACATACTTGTATTACGTGTATTACCCCAAAGACACCAATGGCCTGAAAGTACTGGTACGTCGAGTCTGGTTCGCGCTGGATTTTGGCTTTTTCTAAAAGTATTACAGGTTGCGTTCATCTGGTAATTTTTTTTTGCGTTTCATGGGTTCTGCTTTCCTGATCACTTCGCAGGGTCATAGACACACTACACGTCTCCCTTAGTGAGTGACGGATTGGCGCATAAATTGACATTTTCTGACTTGATCCCCGTTCCAGTGTGTCATGCTCTATATTACTACCTTGTGCGCATCAACAGGATTCTGGTGTTTACGATTCTGATTCGGTATATGTAGGTGTCAAATTTTGGTGACCCCAATAACCTTGGCACCGGAGTTTGGTATGTAATCCTCGAATACTGCAGTAATTCAGTACTGAGTCGTACATCTTAGGTCCCTTTTCGTAAGTGCTTAGCATCGGTCAATTCGACATCTAACATATGGGAATTAAAGACATCGCTCGGTCTGAATGCAAGTCTTTTTCCGTCTGAGGTTCTTCCTGAAGCTAACCTTGGGAGCAGCTTTGCATGGCTGTGCTCGTGCAAACGTACGTGGCAATTCCATTGCTGTTTTGTGGAGATGTATTCTGAACGTCTTTTTCAGATACTTTGCTTTTCGAATATCCCATCGTAAGCGCTTCGTCTCTGCTGATTTTGCCTTGGTTGAATCTCTGCTGGGTAGTCACTCGCTCCAATATTCGATGGTGGCTGACATCCTTTATTGTAAGTTGAAGCTGTCGGATTCATGGGGTAGCTCAGTGCTGAATTTTGTTTCGTCATTTGAAGATGGTGTTCGTTGTCGCACACTTCGGTACGACTCCATATATGATTCGTCCAAACAGCTTATTGATCAGAGACTTAGCCTTTGGATTAGGTAGGCTTTCCCTTCTCACCTTACTCGCGCAATGCGCTAAACCTAAGCAGAGACAGTCATCCTCATGTAAGTACTATCATTGATATGTATCAAATGTAACGAATCCTCTCAGGTTCATCAAGAAGGACTTCAGCGCGCTTTCGCAGATCACCGTGCGCTGAAACACTAGGTTGACTAGGTGTCCTGCTGACATTATTCCAGCTCTATGCCGCTACGCCGTTCGCTATCACTGCTGTGTTGTCCGACGTCCTCATTGCTGCTTCACTGTGCGTTCTTCTTCACGGCAATCGCAGTCCTATTATCGAGTAGGGTCTCAATTCCGTATTCCTGGCGTTGCCGAGATTGATATTGACCACCAGGACCAACGCACTTGTTAATACGTTGATCGTATACGCCATCAATCGTTGTCTACTGACTTCGTACGTCTCTTGACCGATAGCCATGGGTGATGGTATTCACCACGTTTCTTATCTTCTAGAGTCGTTGCTGTGGCTGAAGTCATCGCAGTGAGTCTGGGCGAACGATGCATGCAATTCCTTTTGAAGCTGATGTTTGTTTGCCGCACAGTTTTCCATCAACCCAGGCAGTCTATGGTTCATCGCAATAGATTTCGTCATCGGAAAACGTGAGTGTGTCTCAGGTGATAAGACGTGGAGTCCCTCACCCTTTTATTCTGTAGTATACGCCAATTCCCTTCTTGCATCCCTAAATAGCCGAAGTGCCCTACGAGGGCGTAACCACACTCACGATGAAGGCACTAGTTTCCGTGTCAATACCATCAACCTAACTGGCCTACAGTCCTCAAGTGACAGGGACAGCACCGGAGGCACGCAGAGTAAAACCACAGCCAGCACTATCTCCGCTCGTGCTCGTGTAAAACCAGTTCCAGGTGGAGATATCGACCAGCTTGAGGTAGGTTTTTTCTCTGCTTGTTGATCTGATCAATTAACGACGGAAATGAAGACGGGTAACTTGGGCGAAGTCTGATGTTTCATGTTTGTGTCTTGCTGTGCATGATTGCAACATGCTCTTTACCTGCCGACCACGAGCTACCCTAAAGTGCTTTGTATTTGGCCATCATCATCATCATCACTATCATCATCAGTCATCTTCATCCTCATCATGAGATTCTCCTTGTTGTCATCACTCTCACTGTTCTCTTGTATTCTTGTATCTCGATACCCCACAAAAATAAGCTTATCTTCATTAATGACGTGTGATTGCACCGCTGTCGACGAATCACGTTCGAAGCATATGTAGATATGCTAGATATTAAATCAGGGATGAGATAAGAGGTTGAAACGTTGGCACATTGCCGCTATGTCTCCGGAGTTCGCCAGCGCAACCGAACCTCTCTTTTCATATTAACTTCTCTGCTCGAGAGTGATCCATTCAGACATCCTTAATTGCAAGTTGCCGAGATCGCAAGCACGGACTCGGAGCTTGTCTACGCTTTGGATGGGGCTATCAAGGACTGCACAGGAAGCTTATGACACATGATGCATGATGTGCTGACTCTTTTGCTTTACAGGCCCAGGTGAGCGATTCATAGAAGGTTGTCATCCTTGGCATCATCTTCTTGGCGTTCCAGTGGTTTCGAGAACACTTATGTTAGGATATCTAACCCTGACTCTGCCAAAATCAAATGATTACTGACCCCCTGCATGATGTTTCATAATTCCCCCATGCACCTGACTCGGGCTATCACCGAAGACCAGGACTACGACTTCAGCTGCAAGATGAGTGTGAGCATATTTCCATCGTCAAGCTAATGATCGGCTCTCTATACGGTTGACATGTATTCCATCACTAGTTAAAGTCACATCATGCACCCATACACATGGCTAAACAGGATGGTATGTCGAGGATTGGCTATGTAGACATGTATGAGTATGTCGGTGATGTTATGCGAGCTTGGTTACACACGTTTTCTATGCGGTTCAAATATCGCAATCATCGGAACGCATCGCGATACCGAGTTATCTCAACACCAGAAGAGTGAGCGAATGACAGTGCGCTGGGTTTCTGCGATCGTGTTGTCACGGCTTCGATAGCATCAGACGCGAGGCATGAACTGCGGACGATGTGCAGAACGAATTTTTCGAGCGTGAGGTATGCAGTTTGTTCGATTTCCTGTCGTGGTGATATTCAGTATTGCACTCTCCAGTAAGCGACGGGAGAAAGAGACTACTCACCTCTGATATTTGTTTAATGATCGCAGGGTAGTCCACTTGGTGCATACCAGGTTTCTCGTAGAATGTGATGTTCGTGATCACCTTCTGCTTTGCAAGGCGTTCGGGGGGATTGACTCCAATCAACACGGGCATGATGAGGTTTTTGACAGACACCTTTGCAACCTGCTGCAAACTGTCTTTGCCCCTGGGTGTAATCACCTCAACCTCAAAGTCATTCGCAAGTAAAATCTGCTTCGGAAGGCCGATGACGACGCGCACGGCGTCTACATTCTCTCCAGCCAGAACGAACGCTTTCTGAGTGACCTCATGCACGAGTGCACGAACATCCGCAAAAGATTCCGAGAGTGCTGAGATGGCTTTGGTGAGATGCCCATAGTGTACAGAGTCTACGACGTTGTCGGATTGGCCGGAAATATCAAGGAAGGAGGGTTTGAGATGGAGGTGGACGGTGATGGAGATGGGCTGTTCACGCGGGCGTCCCCAACAATCTGCGCCGATGTTTGCCGTAAGCTGGATGGTGTCGACGAGCACGACATCGGTGGTGGTGGGTAAGGACATCGCGATAAGCACAAAGAAGCCGCACGGGAAATTCCGCCAGTGCTGCAACTCATCATAATAATATGTGGCTGCTGCAGAGCTGCTCGTATGTGATGTCTGACTGATGTCGTAGTCCCTCTCAACTCCACCCTGGCGACAGAGTGGTATTCTACCACAACAACATGCTGTAGGAGAAGTAGGGCTTAGACTTGATGTCTATTGACAAGATCCCGAGCCTTCCTGAAAGCTGCATTTGCAACTATGCCCGCCCCTGCAACCGTCGGGGTAATGTCACAGAAAGCATCATATACCGAGTGTAAGCTTGTAGGCTAATATGTCTTATAGAGAAGTTTTATGCAGTAGTAGTATATCAAAGTCAAGGGAGCGTGGGAAAGATATTTTGTGAGCACATACTACCGTGACATTACTACTAGTAGTACTATCATTACTGCTCGACCGTGTCGGCACACCATGGACTTTGAAGCAGCATGATGAGCGTCGACGTCTCAAAATCCCAGCTATATAGGGTCGGGTATCTGACTAAGGAAATGTGCGTTTAAATATTTCTCGGCTTAACACCATAACAGATCGCCATGGCCCATTCATGCACCCACCCAACAACGCATCTACTGTCTAACACAAGGCTTCACTCAACGGACAATAAACAAGGATTTTAAAAATCACACACATACTACGCCTCCGTTAAGGTGAGCTGACCTCCATAGGAATCTTGACCCTGGACATGTCATCTGATGATACCATGCTCTCCCAGGTTGACATCGGCGATGAGAATGGAATCGCACCTTTACTGTAACATCATAGCCATGGCTGGAGCATGTGCCCGTCCTCTGTGCGTAAACAATATATCTTCGTTCTCGCACGCGTTCGAAAAGATGATTGAGGCAGTAAACCAATTAATGACTGCCCCACTTACTATTCTCTCTGCAATACCCCCCGTCCCATGCATTGATAAGGTGCGCTGCGCTCGATGGACTCTGAGTCACCTTAGAAATTGGCACCTACACAAATAGTATCCTCGCTCTCGAGACCCTTCTCCCTTCAATGTCACTTGGCGCTGTATCGTTGCGAATGCTCACACACAGCCAATGCAGTAACACAGAGACAAGTGACATTATGTCGCCACGATAATTTCTGCTACCATATTTGTAAGAAACAGTGGTACTAAACGCGGGGAGTCCATTGCTCAATGTTTTGGCCACCGTCGCCCCTTCTACAACGCTTTGTGCCGCGTGGATACGAGCTCTTGTGGATAGGTGAGCATTAGTAATTTCCACATCTGCTGCGCCACGCCTCAGGTATTTTATTGTAGGGAGTTCCACACCTGCTTTGTAGGTGCATTCTCGTATGCAGCCACATCTCTGTTCTATTGTTTGCGTGTCATGATATATTGTCTTGACGCCATTCTTCCACTGGTGCTTAGGCATCCACAATCCTACCGTCCACATCTCGCCACTTGGCTTGTGTCTTTCTCAATCGTATATAAAACGCCATGTTCTATCGTCACTCACTCATCACCTCTCACCACTGAAAGCTTCCAGCAGTTGTCATCTCTCAAAGTCCTACTCTTCTCCTTACATCTTTCATATACTCGAATCATGACGCAAGTGTGTTCAATTATCAAGTGCTCTGCAGTCATCACGATCCAGGAGGTATGTTCTCGCTGTTCTGTTGTTGTCTCAGCTCACATCTCTTCGCGTGCAGGGTCAAGAAGCAGCCGTATTCCACGACAAGACAGTCTGCGCAAAGTGCTACAACAAGCCGATTTGCGCAAAATGCGACCGCTTTTTGCATGTGAGACGACTCTCTGTTGGTCTTTGGACACAATACTGATTTATACCTTCACCTGCAGGCGCAAACACCGACTATCTCTGTAACACAGATTGTGCCAGTAAGTGCTGACTGATTCCCTTTATTTTGTCGCTAGCGTGCTGATTTGTGACATCTCCGCAGTACACATATGAGGGACCAGCTTACGGGACAGAAGTAATCCACACCTATCTCCCGAAACCAAAGCCGGGCTACGCGATCAGGCGCGAAGAATTCTTTGATGGGGACGGTAATTTGCGTTACGAGTACGTCTCTCGCCGTGTGCGACCAGCGAAGGGGCGCACCCATGCCAGGCTGGTGAGGGGTGTCAAAAGGTTCTTCCGTTTTAACCAACGGGGCTCTCAGTAGATGCGATTGTCTGACGACTCATTAACATTGTGGACCTTGTTATCATATCTACGTATTATGTAACCCCATGTCTGAATAATAATCATTTCGCACTTGAGCTTGTGCGTATTCTCCCTGGATCACAGCCTAGTATACCTGCCAAGGGTCCGCCTGGCACAAACAGGACACTGGGAGGTGCGTATGGAGACATACATATATTTCTCTTGCAAGTTAGTAAGGAGCTACTGTGCACTCTAACACCTCACCGGCACCACCCAATCCAGAAAGAGAACGTCTTAAATTAATAGTCCGAGTATTTCAAAACTCGTTAGCTTCATGTTGATAATGCTGTTCTGCAGTAGGCTACTTGCGCGCAAGCGTTTCCGACTACGATCATCATGTTTCAATACTAGCGAACCGCGACATCGAGATGTGGCGGTCCAGTAGGAATTGCCTTACAAGGATACAGACTCCAGAGCGGAAGCACTACATTCGGCTTGATCTTGGGCACCATCCTCAATAACAATATACGCTGTCACCAGCGAACCGACCGTTGATATCACGAATTCGGATACTGTCGGAAGCTGTCCGACTTATCTGCGCGTTTCCCTCGATGTCAGTCGGTCGCTTGTGCATAGGCTATGCTGTAGACATACGCACGTTCTTGCCCGCATGCAGGTACCGAATCCTGAGGTAGAAAGGCGCTTCGTGTTGAATTGTTCCATTTGTAAATCACGTAAATGACGCGCTCCGCATTTTATCTAAACCATATGCATCCTGCTGCGTAAGGCATAAGCCGCACGCAGTTCCCCGTGAAGCCACCCACCCCTGACCAAAACTGGTTGTGGACTGGGAGAATATGTTCTGCACCCGCAGTTTTAGCCTTTGCTGATGCAATCGGAATTCGACGTATTTGATTGGAGAATTTGAATTGAAGTACAAGTTATTTTGTGTTATCTACTCGCCCTTATATATTTTTGTGTTGCCGTGTGACGAGTGTGATTATTGCGCAATAAGTAGAATCGAATTTTGTGGTACGAATGAGAACAATTATTCCTGCTCATGCTACGCGTAAGCGGCAGTCACCCGCTGAGAAGTAAGCGATTCTTACCAAAACTGGAGAGTTGCGATGGTAGAGAATGTTGAAAGCCGTCTAGAACGGCTGCTCCGCTAAAGTTTCTGAAATCTTGACAACCAGCTCATCGCGAGTTCGCAGTTCAGCGGCAAAGTAAGCCTTCACCCCTCCAACACCCCTGGATTTCACCACGCGGACGATATCATCATACGCGTTCGTGTTTCCAGCTCGTTGGACAGTGCACATGAAATCTTTCTTTTTGTTGTATATTAGTAAGCCGCCCAGTCCCATTGAAGTCGCAGTCGGAGAGAACGGGTCTACGGGTACTTGCACCTTGATGACCATGGACTTCTGATCAAAGGACGTTCGAGTATGTGGAGCGCTTTTAGGCGGCTTGGACTTGGGACTTGAAAGGCCGAGGGCTTCGCGAGTGAAATCAGCACGGGATATTGTAGACGAGAAGTTGCCATAGGTTGGTTTCAACGAGACCGTGGTTGATACGGAGAATGGCTGGCATAACGGTTTGTGAGTTTTCCAATGCGTACCTGGCAGAAATCACGACTCAGCGGAACACATGGTATATGACGATAAAGGTCTCTTACGCTGGCAGTCGGACGAGCAATATCGAACTGTGTGACATCGTGCACACAGCTTCAGGCCTTTGCCTTTTTTCTTGCAGTACTCGCATTCTTTCTCTTCCCATAGCGCTTTCTCCCCTGATCGCTTCCTTTCCCACCGGCGAACCGCCGCCGTGACTTGGGGACCAAACACAACACATAATGCACGGGGAGAATCACCATTTGCGTCCTTAATGTCCAGGTCAGCATTGTGCTCCATCAGCAAATCTAGGATTGGTATGTCTTGTCCCTGGAATGGGAAGAAGAGAGGGACTTCGCCATAACGGTTTTGAACATTCGGGTTAGCTCCACCTTTGAGAAGTGCACTGGCGAGTTCAAAATGTCCGAGCGGAGGAGTACATGCATGATGGAGGGCTGTGTGGCCGGATATATCCGGCAAATCTGGTGGTGCACCACACTGAAGGAGATAGTTGATAACGTCAAGATGCTTGAGAGAATTTGAAGGGGGTCCTCTGATTCGCTGTGCGCCGAGAACAGTGATTGCAAGAAAACCGATTTTGAATGGCGTTTCAGCCTCTGTTATATCGGGAGCAACCCCTCCACTGACTGCCTTGACTGGGGAATCAGTATTTCAACCACGACATAGAGATGGAGACAAACAGCTTTGACGTCTTGAAATTGGCCAGTGATGCATGCGAATGCGAAAGGTGAAAGTTTATTAATATCTAGTTCGCCAAACTCTGGATGCTCGGCGTTAATGGCGCTTTCAGATGGGCTGGAGAAATGACAGGAATGAACTGTCAATCAAAATCCGAGGCACTCACGTGTCTGAAACATGGCTCGAAGTTTCTCGCTACCCATTTTAATGCTAATATGGCCTGGCTGTTTGAGAATGGCCTCCATCTCCGCCGTCACTTTGAGCCCGCCGTGACCTGGCATGTCATGGTCTATGAAGTTGGTGCTGGTGAGAACATAGGTAGGGACCTGCCAAGAGGAGTATTCTCACCTTGTCCCATGTCAACCAGCTGTATCTCCGTGCAGTTAAAAGTAGTTGCAAAGGGCCGACGCTTTGACGGAGTGGTTCAAGTCGTTAATAAAAAGTGGTGACCTGAATGTGGACATTTACGTAAACCACGAATTGTTATTCGGTGAACTTGCTGATTATTGAATTTATTCTAAAGGTGCCATAGAGTTGTTGGATGTGCGATGCTTTCTTTGGAGTTAATTTCAACTTCAATGTTTAATGCCTGGATATTAATTCATCATGATATTCCGGATATCCGCAGTGATGACATCAAGACGAGGAAAAATAGACGAGGACGCGTAGCGCTTGCCATTTATCCGAGTCACTATGAAGGCGTCCCGTTCCCAACTGAAGTATCCCACTGGAGATCATCCATCAGGGCTCTGCAATTCAGTACTTGTTCCCATGAGCTAGCATCGGCTACTAGCGACCGTCGGGATCGTGCCTCAGGTTGTCACTGGCAACGTGATAGCGCACAATCCATCGTCGCACTTTAATTCGAGTTGCGCTAAAATTTTCGTGTAAGGTCAAGGATTGGATGGATCCGACGAATACGCACGGCCCCGCGTGCAGTGTGCACTCATAATTATGGTATCACTTCAAAATCCAAGAGGCGCACTATCGTCAATCGCCACATGCTTGAACTCACAAATAACTCGTACAGATTTAGACCGAGCCCAAAAAAGTGGAGAGACTCAATAGAACGGAATAGAAGAGGAAGCCCGCGGTGGAGATGTCCGGGTATGTTAAACATCTAAGCGAGTCTGGAGGTCAATTTTAAGAGCGCTTCAGCGTGCGAGTACTACTACCCTTAGTAAATAGTAATCTAGATTATCCGAAGCATGCAACTCGGGTATGATATCAGAGCTGGACCACGCA
Source organism: Suillus brevipes Sb2 (assembly GCA_011800875.2). NCBI lineage: Eukaryota > Fungi > Basidiomycota > Agaricomycetes > Boletales > Suillaceae > Suillus > Suillus brevipes. The sequence goes on along the minus strand of JRHT02000114.1, from coordinate 83,623 downwards.
ATTGGCAACGTAAGAGCTCTATGAACAGAATCACTTGTCCTTTTCTCCCCCCTGCCTACTTTTGAGTGTGGGGCTCGATGCTGCGTCGAGACTCACGGAAATGAAATCTCCACCACTCGTGTTCTAGCTTTTGGAACCTGTTCGTGACAGAGCGCAGCTGATGTGTTCTTTACGATGCGGGCCGGGGAGGCTGGCACGGTCGGGAAAAATATGGATACAAATCAAAAGATAAGACTGGCGGTTACAAAGTGAAAAATGAATGCAGGACGTCTCGAACGTCTGGGGCAAAAACAAACGAACAAGATATTAACGTCCGGGACGGAGCGAAGTACTATAATGAGAGTTTGAAACTATTAAGTACTCGTCTATCTTCTGCGGATAACGGGCTGTATGTCGTCGGAGAGGGATGTCCGAGTCGCACTGATTGTGAGGAATGATGTTGTCGAAATTCTGGAGTGTCACGTATACTAGTCAGGGTCGAAATGCTGGGCAGGGATGTATCTGTGCGTCCAGATCCCATGGCAGCGCTCGATGACGGCGGAGATCTTGGATGATGCTGGGTAGGAGATAGTGGCATTGGTGATGACGAGGAAGCGGAAGACATTGGGCGTCGGGGGGTTCCTTGCATCATAGAGTACTGACTTGGGTAGCCATGTACATGACCTGCCGGATCATATGGCTCCATTCCATCAGTGGTATAAGAGAAACGATCGGTGCGAGATCCGTTGGCTTTACTAGAAACAAAGATGCCGCACGGAACTCTCAAATTTCGAAGGTAATCGTAACTCTCGATGACAGGCAGTCGAACGTAGTCATCCCCCTGTTGCGGTAATGAACAAGAGGTCTTCTTGGATCGTGGAGACTAAGCTCACTGTAAAGTATGCAACAACATGCCATTTACGCGGAAGACTTGAGCCCGGAAGGTAGACTAGTGCGGAGTATGTTTGTTTCGTCAGCCCATTCGGACGATTAGGACGATCTTTTCGTCTGTTTGTTGGAGGAGCCACGGCGAGTGGATCCGCAGTACGAAGCGCTCTACGATGCAGTGAGTACACTAAGGAAGATCCGACTCAAACTTCAACAAATTACCTTAGAGCAGCTTTAGCATCTTTCTCTTCCTGAGTTGTCTCCATCTTCTCCTCGTAGAATAGGTAGTCACCACGCATCCGACTTTGCGACCTAGGAGACACGGGTTAGGACAACATCTACATATAAGACGATGTTAAATACCATCTACGCCCGTCTGTCCAGCGTAGGAGTCCTCCATCGTTCTCAGCCTCCTCCCAGACGAAGACATTCCCAGAGGATAACTGCTCTCGTTCTGAAGCAGTAAGTCGCCGCTTGATTAATGGTAGCATATTGAGGCGCACGGCCTCGAGGACAACATGCGCATCTTTGGCATCCCGAACATCTATGTAACTCCTAAGCCATAGAGCCACCAGGAGGAAATGACGACTCACGTAATGCAGGATGTGTTGGAGGTCCGTTGTGTACAGTAGATGAATTGGAATAGTGCGCCATTTTAGGTGGGATCTGAGATAGTGATCAAAAACCGCTGCTCAAACGAGAGAGCTTTATAGTCTCAGGAATGCTTGCCATTGGACACAGCACGGAAACGGAGATCTCGAATAACGTGGATAACAAAATACTGACATGAGACGAACAAACCTTGTTTCGATGACCCGCAATCAGGTACCCGCTCCAGAGCGTTTCGCGCGCCAAAGTTCTTCCAGTCGTACAAAACAGCCATGTACCGATCAGCCGATCGTCTGGATAGGAAGAGAAGATAGATCGGCGAACCTTCTCACATACCAAAATAAAGTGGTCGGCAAAGCTCGTGTGATATTATCTGCCCTCATAGTAATTTGAACAACTCAACGCATGGGTCAATTATGTCCTAGAGAAGGGTCATTAGACGCAAGCTAAGTTGAGAATCATGTTTCCACAAGCAAACACAGCATTCAAGTCATACATGAGAGTGGGTTGCAGCCTGTGGCCTGAGTACTCATCCGCGTGAATTCTTCACGGCAGACTGCCATTGAATAAGCATGCCGAAGGGTTTAGTTTTAACAAAGTGACATGCGATTGGCATTTTCCACATCATTGAGCCACAATTCTGATTGGCGGGTCCTTGCGTCAAATATCCAAAATTAGGACTATGGCGGCAAAAACCTAGCGAATGTCCTGATTGTCTGTCAACTTTGTCGCTGCATGATGTCAAGTGCAGTCTGCTTACCCCTGAGTGACAATCATCTCAAAGGTGCTCCACCAAACAATGTGTCGTCTGACTTGCTATCAATGCATGCTTGGTGCGGTCACATTCATGAAGGAAGCTGATGTAGCTGAATTAGTGCAATCCACGGCTTCGTCTGAGAAAGATTTATCAGGCTGAGAGTCGCCGAAATTCATTCACAAGTTACAACTAACCCGGATCGTGATGATAAGCCAACAGGCTGAGCAGGTTAATCATCATAGTGTGCAGTCGACGTGGGAATCCGGGTGCTGAGAAATCATCGGTTTTCCCTCGTGACCAGTAGGCTATTTTTGCGCGAAACACGAAGACTGACCTGGCGTCATCGATTCATTAATGAGACTGCGGTTAGAACATTCTGCGGGGATTACATGCGCGAAACAGCTTTTGCAGCGCCAGAAAAGGATTGAATTCTTCGCTTCAAGCTCCGAAGGAGACTCGAAATAGACTTCCGCAACAGGGGTATGATAACTGACTTTGCTTCTGACCACATCGTGATCGTGGCTGCGGTATGAATAACTAGGATGAAAGGGTGGCTGGAGTAAGGCTGTGGATAGTGATTTCACCTTGTAATTCATCCGGTCGACTGGCACAGTTCGAGGAACCATGCCCCTGGCCCCTGGAACCAGCACTTGGAAAAAGGGACACGGGGACAGGTCGCAGTTCACTGCGAGGAATGAAGCATTCCAAGAAAAATTTCCGAGCCAGGACAACAAAATAGGCACTGCATCGCTTGGCTGTTCAAGTTCAAGCCTTATTCGCTTCCTCAGGCTGCCTCCCAAAGAGGAGGCCAACGGTAGTGCCACGCCGGCCTCCCGCGCAGATGTATATTCGAATTTGTCCTGATAATGACAGGTGTCCCACAGCAGCATTTCATCGTAGACAAGCCTAGATGCGGCTGAGATCAGTGATGGGCGTATTTATATATGAGGTGAATGCGACCGACTCATCTTCTTTTCAGACGTCGTCTATCATTGCCATGATACGACTAGCGATTAGCCGTCAGTCTAGCGGTCGGGAGATACGACATTGTCGCTTCAACTGTCACGAGTATCAGCGGGGCCCAGGAGACATCAAACTCAATTAGCACGCCTAAAGAGAGGTTGCATGGTCCTGCATGATGAATTCGACTGAAGAGAAAATCTATCATGCCAAAAATAAACGGTGGGTTGTCTAAAATTGGTGACCCATTTTTATCTTACATATCACAGCTAGTGCTGGACTGAAGATGACGCGGCGAAGTAAAGGGCAGTTTTGTCACATCTTGGTCTTGATCCTAGAGTTCTACAAATTTAATTTGCGTGTCGGAAAAAGAGGAGTACACCGTCCGGAATGATGTTGTCCGAATATGAAAAACACTGCCCGCTGCGGCGCCGCAATGTCGCAGATATATTATACATCCGAAACAATATGATTGGGCGACAACTTTTCATTAAGATGTCCACCATGGCGGTGACGAAAACACTATTGGGAAAAATTAAACGATAAAGGATGTTGCACATTTTACCAAGCATCGCGCATCCGCAAGTTGCTCGTCGGAAATAGTAGAAATTCGCACCTAGATAGGACTTCCACAAGTCCACGTGTTCTAAGGCATTATGGCGTAGGGCCCCAATACTAGTTTCGGCAGCAAAGTCACTGTCGTCAGCGTGTTACAATGAAGCTCCTCAATTGGTGTATGTGAATGGTAGAAATGAGAATAATCATACCAATATGGTAGAGACAAAGTTCATGTTTGTCAAAACAGTGGTTCACCTGAATGCAGTGAAAAATCTGCAGGGAAGGCGGGTAAATTGTCCAGTCAGCTTGTGTGCAATGTTGACCTTGCCAATGAGGCCGGAGCTACACATTCAAGTTGGGATATCACAAGACCTGATAATGAAAACTATCAGCTCGAAGGGGGGGGAGGGGGGGAATAGAGCGCATACTGTATCACTGCTTGACGAAGCTTGGCACCTGATTGATACAACTTTAGAGCTTACTAGACTTGTGACCGCTGACCAGTCCGTCTATGAGGCAAATAGACGGACTGGAGATACGTGACGGATTGATCAAGTACTAGTTGGACTCGTATCATCCCATTCAGTACTTCGAGAAATTTTGCCCCACCAAACACATACAAACACTTTGCCTCCAAATAGAGGACTGAATGTTTTTGTGCAAACGTGCACTGAAAAACCTGGCAGTGGAGCTACTGCTAGTGACCATTGGCTATTTGGGCATCAAGTACTCGGTGCCGAAGTTGACGAGCCAATGGACTACCAATCATTACGGCCGGTATTTCCATGACCTTGGGGAATATTATATGGCATGTGAGTGCCGTGCAAGCATTTTAGAGGTGCGAGCCAAGTGTTCTTGTTGGAAAAACAGGAAATTAATTGATCACGAGTGAGATAGAGTATCCGTGGAACCAGAGGCCACGCGGACGAAGGACAACCGGTGACGAAGGAAAATACTTTAAGCCTTGCCATGGGACAGATTCAGACTTCATGAGAATGAGAAGGACAAAAGAAGCACTTAAGAAATGAATATTAATGTGCCTGCGCGCGCCGGCTGTGCAGGGCCGCCATCAACAAACCACACTCGACCCTAGTAAGTCCTTGCTTTCGCTGTTCGCTGAGCATATCATACGTTTCTTACAGGCTAAATGATTAAACTAGTGACGGTGACTTGGATGGCACTCCCTTCGCTGCTCTAAATATTTTTTGCTAATTGTCCTAAACAATTGTGGCGGGCAGCTGTGTGAATCACCCGAGCAGCCTGATCTTCTGTTCATACCTCTCTATATTCCATTCAGTAAGCAACAATTCTCTCATCATCATGTCTCCGTGGATCTTTCGATGGCCTTCTTCCGGTTGTTATGACCTGTGAAGAGGTCATTTCATTTCATTTGACAACCGTGACTGCCTCGGAGCTTTATGTTTTTCATTTGTTCTTTCACCTGCATAGAAGAGCAAATGTTCAACTGATCGTTTCTGCTACAGAAAGATATGATCAGGCACAATTTCGACCACCTACAAGTTTCTCACCGGCCGCAACATCGTTGTGGGAGACTCTGGTGCATGCGTAATTGGCCACAGCTAATCGGACTGCCCATTATACCAAATGGTTGTCTTGGGATAAGGCTCGTGAATAGCCAACTGGCAGAGAACGACGTCATTTTCCGTCACGTCGTGCGACGGTATGTGCACCAAGGCAGTAATCAAGATATCTCATTAGGCCCGTTAGACATTACAACACTTGGCGTGTATGACACACTCAGTGAATCAGGTCGGAAAACAATTGCGGCTCCGCGGTAGCTTACACTTTGCCATGCACCATTCGTTTACCCTCTTCCACTTTATCCTCCTTGCCAGTTATCTTCCCAGCAAATATCCTCGCCTCGCCTCGGACTTTATCTAGGAAACTAACACGACGTTCCTTAGAACTTTCCCTAACGCTCGTTGGAGGCGCAGATGCTGGCGACACGGGAGTGTCGGGCTGAACTTCCGCCTGACTAGTGCTATCGCCAGCGCGCAGCGGATGCAACTTCGCTGGATGGTAATCGCCGGTATCGTAACCTCCTGTGCGTGCCCCAGACTTGTGGGTATGTTTGATATCTTCATCGCCACACCTGTCACCAGTCACCTTGCCTACATCACCTGTCCTGTTCTCGACGCCTATATTATTTGTCAACTCTTCATCCCTAGGCTGCTGCGGCACTTGTGCTCCCGCAGGAACTTTCTTTTGTCGCTAGGCTTATCCTCGACACCCGCTTGGGACGTGATTAGCTTATAGAACAAACGTGGAGCGAATTGTACACACTTTCTTTTGCTGACTCACTGGCGCCTATTGCACCTCCCGCCACGGCAGATTTGGTTGCCCCACTCTCTGTTGTCTTGCCTGGTGGTGTTTGAACCCCTCCTATGGCGGCTCCGCCAACATCAGCTATATCAGCATCGTGTGAACGTTGCTCTTCCAGCACTTCGTGTTTTGGAGTGTGATCAACGGACGCGGGCTGTGGATCAAAAAGCTTGGCGGGAAACTGATCTGTTTGCCGAGCAGGTGATTTGTCTGCTTGCTGAGGGTCTATCTGCGTCTCATACTGGCTAGACTGAAGCCTCGAGGACGGATCCTACAATTAGAACAACCGTCGTCAGATTCTAGACGCAACGAAAGAATAACAAACAGACGAGTCACGGAAGTATCCAACAGCAGTTAACAACAAACAAGCACGACACTGGCAATAAAATCCCGAAGTAAAAGATGAATTGGCATGGCATAGCCAGCTTGAACCGTCCCCGCATCAAGTCCAAATGCCCCACAGATTTTGAGTATGGAACATCTCGACTTCTCATCATCCAAAAAGTAGCCAGGGGATTGCAAATACATTGATTATCATGACTCCATGTCACAGCAGAACGACAGTGAGCTTGGTATGATTATGCTCGAACCTGTCAGTGTCTGGCATTAAGCCCGCGACAATGCAACATGCTCCTGCGAAACGAAACCCGCGAAACCTCAACGAACACATCGAAATCAGGAAGACGCCAACTGTCAGAAGGCAAGGTGGAAAAAAAACAAGCTAGCCCAATCCCTCGTCCGCGGACAACGCAATATCAACATCTCCGAGTCAGCGCCGAAAATGCAGTGCATCAACTCGCCCAAAAATATACACCGTGAAAGAAGGAATGATGTCAAGGCGGAGACAGACGAGTGGTACTTACTTCTGGCTTCGCAGCAACCGCAGCAGCACCAGAAGAATAGGCGCCACTCTTTGTTTGGATGTTACCTTGTGTTCGAGAATCGTCCTTTTTCAAGTTTACCATTCTTTGAGCATCTTTCTCTGCCCGCTCATCGGGAAGTAAGGCGACGCTTGATTCGGAGATAGTTCCTGGCAAAGAACCAACACCGCCAACGTGTTCGTGAGGCTGGGCGCCTTTCAGCTCTGAACTTGGAAGAGAAGTAGGCAGTTGTTGATCCATCTCGGACTCGGACCGAGTCCCTTTGGGCTGAGTATTCTCGTCGTTGGCTGGTAAAAGACCGTCAGGGCAGCTCAAGCGCAAGATAGGGGTAGACGCACACCAATAGGATGCCACCGTTTTTTTGACGCCCTGAGGGATGGGAAGGTATGCTGCAGCTGTCTGGCCAGCATACTCGACAGAGCGCTCCACAGGTTCCGGAATGTACTGCTTCGCTGCTTGAACAACTGAGGCAGCTGCAGGGCCCTCAGCCGCATCGCCGCAGGAGAGTTGTTTTGGCAGCTCTTGCTCGAATTCCCTGGGGTAGGAGCCCGGAAATTCGTGACCTGGGGTGCTCAAATTCGTTGTGATTGTGACAGGGCGTTGTTCAGGCTTAGGCGTCGTCCTCATGGCGGGATCAGGGGTAACAATGTCGGACTGCAACATGGATTCAGTTTTGCTCGCCCACTCGGTAGAGGGCGTGCCAGCTGGTACAGTGGTGATTTTCGGGGGTAAGTTGTTCGTCATTTTTGATGTTGGCGGACGCCTCAAAGGGGAGACGATGTTTTATACTGCCACGCCAAGAGTGACGTCACACTAGGGGACCAATGACCAAACCTTTCGATCACCAAGAGACTTGAATGTGGAGCGGCTCTCCAAAGCCCGGCAGGACCATAAAATTACTCTACTGCTCGACTACTAAAAACATGTCGCTCGTGATAATAAAAGACATACAAGGGAAAATTATGAGTATTGACAACAAAACGTAGACTGCAGGCTAAATCAAACGCACATAAACATACTATGCTCTATGTGGTCTGCAAGGATTCTAGTTTCGCCTCAGTTTCAGCCATTTCTTTCTCCCAGGCTTTCCAGGCCCGCGGCTCCTTTTTCCAATGTTCATGACACTCATGGCACCGTATGTAGTAGGCTGTACTCGTAGCACCATACCCCAACAATACACTGCAAAATACGTCAGGCGAAATCTAATAATCGAACATCATGCGCTTACAACTCGGGCAAGACTTCCCCGACAGCGTCGATATCCCCTTGAGGCATACAGTCTTCACAGAACGCTTGTGGGCATGTTTGGCACCTACACAAACTTAGACTGGGTCGTTGTTGAAAATATTTACGCACCTGAATAGCATTCCTCCTGCCTCAGCAGTGGAGCGATCGCAAGCTGAGCACTTGTGTTGGGGACAAAAGACCATAGGTAGCTTGCGAAGTTGCGCTGCAGTGACACCATGACACTTGGGATGAAACACTGGTGATTGGGTGTCAAGAGCGAGCCAAACCACACGCTCAATCAGTCTCACCTCGGGGACACGAGGTACAGAGGATGACATCGCCGCCATCTCGACAATAAATGCACCAATCCTCTGTATCGTGCTTTGCTTTCGACTTCTTTTTTGTAGCCGGACTTATTTCCTCTGGCTGATAAAGTTACGGGTCAGTACATTCTACTTTCCGCAGATCTAGAGAACACCACACGAACCGCGGCCTGGCCCATGTGATCAGCGATGACGGCGATACCATCTACCACAACCGTCCTGTCTATGTGCGCCCGTTGCTGCAGTTCCTGCCACTCCTGCGCAATCTCATGATTGTTTTGATTGCGTTTAATCAGCTTGCCCTCGAAGAGTCTGCTCTGAACTTGAGCGATGCCACTAAGAAGCTTTCGCTCCTCTTCCTCTGCATCGAGTAGAGTTTTGTCATCGATCTCTTCAGCAGTATCATGCGAAGACACCATCTCTTTCTTCAGCTTCGCATCCCTTACTCCTTCCCGCTCTCGTGAGTCGTCGAGAATTTCTTGGATTGGCGCTTTGAGGAATGTCCCCAAGTCCATGCCCACATCCGACCGAGACAACGCGCTGCTACCCTTGCGTAAAATGTCCAGGAGCTCTGTAGTCTTTAGCTGGGTATTATCATCGTCGGAGGAAGATGACGTTGAGGAGGACATGACTTTTAATGATAGGAACATCTTGCGACGAATGCGGTCGAGCATCTGATCCTCGACGCTCCCGCGACAAATAAGGCGGTACACCTACAGGAACATGGTTTGTACGGTGAGTTATGACGCAGCATCGGACACACCTTGACAGTTTTCGTCTGACCAATGCGATGGGCTCGAGCAATAGCTTGCAAATCGTTCTGTGAATGTTTTAACGGACATCAAGTGGATCTGCCAGAGTGCTCACCTGAGGATTCCAATCACAGTCGCACATGATGACGATCGATGCTTTTGTAAGGTTTATTCCTACCAAAGTGTAAAAATAAGACCTTTGCAAGCAACACTTTACGTACCAAGTCCGCCCGCTTTAGTTGAAACAAGAAAGACTTGATATGCTAAACGTTTTTTTAGCACAAGAAATACAATGATTAAAATTTAGACCCTACGAGACTTCTCTTGTTGAAACTACAAACAGCAGGCATCAGCGGTGCAGCTGGCAAGGCAAGAAAATCGTCCACACCAGTTTGATATCAAGATTCCGCCGAGGGCGGGTTGTTCCACCATCAAGTCGAGCGTATGGTATTGACCGCAGTTCCATGTAATCCTCCAGGAGATCCAGCATGCTAATATCCTTGCATTAAAACATAACCAGCGAGAATGATAATTGCCCTTTACCTTGTCCATTGCTACGACCGCTCGTCAGTCTCGGGCTAGCACAGACAATTTTGTTTCATCGAACTCACAGAAAATATCAAGACACGTTCTCCTTTAGGCAGGGTATCGGCAAGAATCTTGTCAATAACGATGAGTTTTGAGGACGAGGCAACAACGTGTTCGCCGAGAATATACGGCGAAGGAGATGCGTCTTTCAACATATAAGGGCTGTTGTCTGATCTGAGAAACATTCATAAAGAGGCCAAAATACGACCTACTGATCACAGACTTTACGCAGCTGCATCAACAAATTCATGAGCTTCCGCCATCCTTGGTGTTGTAAGCACGTGATAGAGCAAGCACAATTCGAGGTCACTGACTGTTTGCTTCTCCAGAGACATTTCGATTTATCGCTGACGCGATGTGTGAGAAGACTTCCTTGCGTCCCTCATTCAGCGGGCCATCCTCTTCTGTAAATATCTCTTTTAGGTCCATTGTATCCATTCGTGTTAACAATCTATAAGTCCAGAACCTCTGTGCCTCCGTCATGGGTATAAATAAAGTAAGTTCTTCGCGTGGCGGTACGGCTATATCGACGTTCGCCTTGGTACGGCGCATCATAATGACAAGCAAGAGCTCCTGCGCAGCCTTTAGGAATGGTATCGAGTACGAGCCACGAGAAAGGTCAAAGGATTCGTGAAACAATCGCTGTGAAGGAGGAGTGAATATCGTTGGGTATAGCCAACTCAAGAGGCCCCATAGCTCGACCAGATTGTTTTGCACAGGCGTTCCAGTAAGGACTAGCAGGACACGTCAGTAAGGTGACGAAATCCAATGCAAAAGGAAACGCCTTACTGAGTCGGTAGAGGGAACCTATGCCGCGGACTTTGCTGAAGAGGTTAGTATCTGTATTCTTGATCCTGTGCCCCTCGTCAAGAACACAGTAGAACCATCGTCGGCTCTTGAACCAACTGTCCTCGCAAACGTACGCCTCATAAGTTGTAATGCATAAATCGAATTTCATTTCGTCGTTCCTGACGCTGTTCTTGAGTCGATCTCTCTCTGACTGAGTGCCGTGGAAGCGAAATACGCGCAACGAGGGTACCCAGCGGGCAGCTTCCTAAATAAATTGCCAACGTGAAAATGGTTGAAGTCAGAACTATAAATCTTACGTTTTGCCAGGAGGACAAAACAGAAAGAGGGCAGATGATAAGATGGGGGTCGTGACGGCCTTCAGGAATCCTTAGCACTTAGCAAAACAGAATGACTAAATGTGACATACCCGGTTCGTTCTCTTGAATATGTGCAAAGAGGGATAGTGTCTGGCATTATGTCAGATACAGGATACAGACCCGAAGAAAAGAAGTACCTGTAGTGTTTTCCCAAGGCCCATTTCTAGACAAATCGTCACGATAGAATAAAAATGGAAGGAAGAAAGATTTACCATCACCCAATATACAGTTCATCCCTACATGCGGTCTGAGTTTCTAGAATGCATCATCGAGCGAAAAAGACATACCATTATTATGCATGTAGATAAGGAATGCAAGGCCTTGAAGCTGTAGCCAAAAAATATTCAGACAAGCTCTGTGTGGCTAAGGCGCATTATACGTACTTGATAATCCTTCATTTCACCACCCTTTACCAACGAAGGCTGTGTCATGAGGACGCTGAGTGGAACATAAGTCGTGTTTCCTCCTGTTTCCTTCACTTCCTTGCGCAACGTGTCGAAGAATGAAGTCGAGGGCAATAGTGGTTGAAACAGGTCATGATGGCGGTACAGCCACCTTCTGCGGGCAGAATCGAGCTGTACCCTTCTTGCATTTATGACTATAGTATTCTACAAAATTGATTATCATCACCTCATCAGAATCAGCTTTCAAAGAGAGCTATAGCACCTTACCGCCTTCTTGTCTTGCATCTTCTGCTTTTTCTGAAAGTTCGCGCCATTGTCTGTAGCAGAAAACGAAGCCGTTCTGGTGCGCTTTCCCGACATCTGAATATTTTCTCCGCCTTGTAAATCATTCCTGGAAGGAGAGACACGTAACCTGATGGTGGGTTTCTCCTCCTCGACTGGGGGAGACCCGTCACCAATTAAAGTTGTACTTGACCTGGAACTGGCGATAACATCCAGTTCGTCGGGTTCTGCGTCCAGAAAAACGACTGGTTCAAAGGAATGAGACATGACGTATTAGACTACAGGATGTCCGACAGAGCGTCTCGAGAGGTCGTGTTGAGCTGAGACCTTAGTGCCACAACTTGAACACGGTGACACATTATTGGATTTAGGGCCGGCCATTACGCGCCTGATATAATTCAAATTTCAATTGCGGTCGTCGAATGATTCAGACTGCATATAGTGCGCAATTGTGCAAATGAATATTGAGAGAACAGCAGCCAACTCGGATGGCAATATTCGTTTGCTGGACTCGGGTCTCATTGATGCTCTGCAAAACATCGTAAGTACTCAATTTTATAAGCACGACTGGTGCGTATTTGAGAATAATCATCGTCGCTTCAGCTCACGCGTTTAGAAGTGATCGTATGTCTATTTCCTAGTACGCCACGACTCTATGTCAATTGGCGATATCCAGACTCCAGACCTCGAAACCTCATACTCGAGATTTTCTAATTCTGGCTACTCTGTCATTAACGGCAAGGACTTGGGCATCCGTGCCATCGTCGCCGAACGCCAGCAGCAGTTAGATGTGGTATCGCACGAGATCTCGGGCCTAGAAACTATCATGGACAGCGTTAAAAATCTCCAGCAGAAGCTCGTCGACAAGAAGGAGAAGATCACCCTGTCCATGAATTTGCACAGGGGGCTTGTATCGGCTCTCTGGCGTTTTCCAAACGAAGTTTTAGCCCAAATTTTTCATTACTGTCTCCCGGAATCACCCCTCTGGGAACGTGCTAACTCGTCGACCGACCCAAACCTAGATGCTCCCATGCAGTTGGTCAGAATTTGCCGACGGTGGAGGGATGTTGTCGTGGACATGCCCAGATTGTGGTGTAAACTGCATCTGAAAAGGCGCGGAGTCTGGGAGCAGGCAGCGTTCTGTTATGACTCATGGCTTAGGCGATCCCGAGGATTTCCACTCTCTTTAGCACTCGCGTGCTATTAGGGTGACGAAATACAATTACGCAGCATTATTCAGCCTTACATTGGTCACATATCGGCTCTCTATGTCGAGTTCTATCGTGGAGCCGACTCTGAACATCTGTTGAAAGATATTCCAGCCCTTCAGAGGCTAACCATCAGGTCACATCACAACGATATGCCAGCTATGTCACAATCAGCATTCCGTCTACCACCCACTCTGCGCAGCTTCAAGCTGGTGAGGCTGAGTCTCACCCTCAAGCGACTATCATCTCTCGGGCCTATGTTTGCACAACTAACAAACATCGATATCGCCGTCCATCCATGTGCATTGTTCCACTTGCTCGAGCTCTCTCCCAATCTCTCCTCGTTGACATTTGACTTGGGTTCCGGGTTGCTCGCACGGCCACTGCAGCCGTTCATGCACACCAAAATTCAATCCCTGTGCATCAAATATGGGAAATTGGGGACGCTCTCGAAGTTGTTCGATGCACTGTCACTCCCAATTTTACGCACCCTTGCAGTAGCTCACACTGTACGAGAGTTGCCTCACGCGGAGTTGAAGGCATTCTTGACACGTTCAAATTGTCCCCTGGAGAGCCTCGTTTTCGACGCTGGAGTAACAACAGATGAGCAGCGAGCAGGATACCTCGCCCTTATGCCCTCTCTTGAAGTAACAGTCGATCGCACGTTTCTAACATATATTGGGACTGCGTGGGATCTGTAATGGTTCGTCATGCCACATAATTTTCAAAGTCCATTGTTGTATATTCCAGAGCACACCCAAACACAATTACAATTGTGTCGCAGTCCGAGTCGATGCAAGTCTTACTAGTATGAAGGAATTTATGGTACAACAACATATGGCCACTCACTACGGGTGAGCCCTTTGCACTGTGTATGATCCTATGGTGATTCTAAGCACTGCTACTTCTTCGTCTTCGCTTTCACATATAGGCATCTCAATATCATCCTTCTTTGTTCGGTACCAGAGGCGTGATGTGCGTAAAGAGGTCCAGGCCGTAAAGAAAGACCAGCAATGCGGGCTCTAGCAGAGACGGAGAGGTAACAATGCGGCGGACGTTTGCGACCAACGTGCCTCGTAGTTGTGTAAGCGCACAAGTCGGACATCGTCCAGCAGGGCAGCATCATACTGTACGAGCATCTCCTCCTGCTCTTCGCAAGTTGGCTTACATAAACTTCAAGTTCGAATCAGCAACTGCCGAGGATAGACCCAATGCCGTTTTTGCAATTTACAACTGCGTAACGGTACCACCAAAAAAGCACCTCACAAGGGAATTTTACCTATGATGTCCTTCATCGAGGTCGGCTATATAGCGATGATGCTGAACGCTTATTCGTATGCACTTATATGCAGCGTCTTGTTGGAAATTTGGAATACGACGAAAGCTTGGAGCTATAAAAATATCGTCCGGAAACCCACCAGCAAAAGACCAACCTTCAAATTTCTGTGGGTGGATAACTTCTTTTCGGTGCAGGCCTCGCGAGACTGTTATCCTCTTTTGCGACATGACTCGGGGGCGACCTGAGATGTTTTAAAAATCGACTATCATAAATTTAGGAATTTGTAACATTGAACTAGCGCATGATAAACATTATAACAGCTCGCGACGTGACCGTTCGTGCTCTCAGGTCTTATAACAAACACCACCATTATTGGCCCATGATATCAATCACATTAATTTGAGATGGTAGTATCAGGAGCTGCTTGGTATGACAAAAACAACCTGGTACGCAATACTTATTACGTATACACTTGTGAATGCCATGTCAGTCACGTGAACGTAGAAAAAACGGGTAGTGGCCCTAGCAGTAGTAACCTCAACTAAAGCCTCCAGGATCATTGGCACTGCTAGATCTCACTTCTTGTCAATTGTAAGACTCACTATCTGGCGACATCGAAATACATCGGACCATCGTGCAAATTTAAAGCCTACATTCCATGCGCTGCTTGCGCCAGCTCTTTCTCGTTTCGCTAGCTTTCACAGCATGGGCCTTACACGAATCTGACGTGGGTGTAGTGGATTGGAACACGAAATTGATTGGCGTACCATTGCTTGGCTCTCTACATACCGCACCTAAATTCTACGGTGATTATGTCCTGACCGCTACAAGCAACAATGTATTGGCAGCATTGAACGCCACGGATGGTTCTATAGGTATGCTCCGTGTTGTGTCACCAACTCTGGCTTCACTCATGCGTCTGCAGTATGGCGGAGTATATATGATGCAGAGGATCCGATCATGGCCTTCAGCCAGCATGATGATAGTGCGTCATAATGTCAATTTCAGGTGTGCACACGAGTCAAACATGGTACTAGGCGTGTCTTCTCTATCTGGACCGGGAGGGTCAATTTTGCGCATATACGACTTGAAAACTGGCCACCTCATATTGGAGAAACAACTACACAGCCAGGTAGATGGACGACTACACGAACCTCAAAATCTCGGCATTTCGATATTGCGCTCTACTGATTCCTCCCTCAACTCAACAGCTTATTTCGCATTGACAAATGGAGATTCAGTCACCCGCCTAGATGAGGCTGGGGAAACTCTTTGGACATGGAACTCTCCCGATCAAGGGTGTGTTTCTTCGTATTATTTTGTCTTCACTTCATTGATATTGGTTCATCAGGTCTTTAGTTTTGTATTCTCACATAATCACTGACCCTTCCACGGTTTATGTCGTAGGACTCGCGAAGTCTTTTGCATCCTACACATTGCACGTGACGACCTTGTTGGCGACCACGGGTGAAGTCATCGCATCCGTCAACATTCCGGCGAATATAATAGGTGGACCATCTAACTTCGTCGCTGTCAGCTCCCCGACAGGATCTGTGACTACTGTCTGTGTTAATTGGCTTGAAGACGGTGCTTTGAAAGCTGCCGTGTTAACGCCTGATTTGAAGGGTCAAGTCATGGCCCTTCCAGGCGTGAAGTACGACAGGATTGGAGACTTCGGCCTTTCGACTAGCGGACAATTTCTCGCGATAAAGAATGGAGGTGCTGCGCATGTTATGCATTTTGATGCGCATGCATCTTCACTTCGGCCAATCTGGGAATTTGGTGATGCGGTATGTTGCATAATTCATCTCCACACTACCAATCACTGAGGGCTATATCAGGCCCCTTCGCAGGCGCAATCGGATTCTCATTTCGTAGGAGGCCTTAGCCAAGATGGCCAACCGCGGGTTGCGCGGGTTTATTGGTCAAACGCTCACAAT
The DNA here is from genome assembly GCA_011800875.2 of Suillus brevipes Sb2. Lineage (NCBI taxonomy): Eukaryota > Fungi > Basidiomycota > Agaricomycetes > Boletales > Suillaceae > Suillus > Suillus brevipes. The sequence continues at coordinate 67,479 of JRHT02000114.1, read as the reverse complement.
GTAAGACCGTTCTTCATTCGCTAGTGCTTCTTATGCAAATAAAAATCCAGCAAGCCATCCACCAAACTCTTGACATTAACTTATCTGAGGGCAAGGCCTCTGCCTCTGGTTTTGCGTTTCCCTTCCAGACGCTTGACCATGGTGTTATACGGCACGTGAGTCCGCTCAGCAGTCATTCCAGGGTCATATCTGATTTAGATACTAGGTGGCGTTTGATAGCGCGAGCGCAGGCGAAACGCACGAGAACACTCGCACGTTGCTGACCACCACGACAGGCTCAATACAGCTTTGGCAACATGACAAAATGCAGTGGGTTCGGGAAGAAGCACTGGCATCCATCCAAGTCGCAGAGTTCGTAGAACTTCCTGAAAAGAAGGTTGTTACGTCCCATGCTGCTGTAGATGAGGAAGGTTACTTTGAGCGGCTTCAACGTCAGTTATCTGACGCCAAGGTACAAGGTTCGCGTATACTTGAGTTACTCGCGCTAAAATGTTTGTTCCAAGAACCTTCCTCAATACTTGGCAAACTTTGCTAGACGCTTTGCGACCGGCTCATATGCTACTGTGACTACGTCGGCCGCATCTTCCTCAGATGAGGATACGCTCACGCGCGACGCTTTTGGATTCCGACAGATCATAGTGGCAGCTACACCGTACGGGAAGATCTTCGGTATCGACTCCAGCAATGGTCGAGTGTTGTGGAGTCGCGTGCTTGGTCTTGGTTGGGCAGCAAAGGTCGGTGGGACAATAATTCCTACTAAAATGTTCGTCACGCGGACAGTGAGTGATCCAGAAGGACCTCAAATAGTGCTCGTCACACAACGTCGGGCTGATAATGTGAGCCACGTTCTCGTACCAGCTAAGATTTATGTTGACGCGATTCAGTCTCTTGTTGACACCGTGCTGTTCCACGTGAATGCACTTACGGGAGACGACGTCAGAGAGGAGAACCCATCTATTCCTAGAGTTGCCTTGCAAGGTCTCGATGCTGTCATGGGTCCGTTGGTCGATGTTTTCGTGCTTCCCAATGAGAACAGGACCATAGTTATGCTCGATGAATACCTCCAGGTCCGTCATGTTCCTTTGCTCGAATCCGCAAGTCTAACAATCAATAGGCGCGCCTTTATCCAGACACTCCATCGGCTCAGGCTGAGTTCGAGTCATTCGTCCCTTCCATCCATCTCGCTCTCCGCGCGGATGTTCCTGGCCAGCGCCAGATCTTGGGCCATCAACTCGCCCTCAATCTCGAGCTGTCTCAGTTCTATGTTGCCTATCCAACGTGGACACTTTCGCTGTTGCCAAAAGAGGAAATTCACGCCATCATTCCAAACACACGCGGTCCCGTTGCATCGATTGGAAAGGTCCTCGGAACCCGTATGACGTTGTATAAGTATCTCAACCCCCACCTGACATTGGTTCTCACGTCTTCCCCGCCGTCCAGCACGTGTGGAATATATGTATTGGATGTGGTCAAAGGAAGTGTGATTTACCATTCCAGCGTTCCTGCTGCCAATGGCGTATGCGACATACAAGCGACCCTCACTGAGAACTGGCTGGTATACCATTACTTTGATGCTGAGTTCTCTGGGACTGGGCAGAGCAAAGGATATAGAGTAATCTCTGTTGAGTTTTATGAAGGTGGTGGACCAGATGACAAAACAAAAAGGTCGGTCTTTTGCTGGTGGATTTCAGGAATGAGACTGACGACATTTTTGATATAGCTCCGAGCTTTCGTCATACTCCAACAAGACGCTGCATATTAGTGCATATGAACAAGCGTTCATCATGCCTCACGGCATCACCGCTATATCGCCAACTTCGACGAAATTTGGAGTGTCGACGAAAGACATCATAGGTAAGATCCCCTTGTGACCAAGCAAAGCTGTATTTAATGGTAGTCATGCAGTTGCAAATCACAGAAACAGTATCCAGTCTATTCCCCGGCGATTGCTCAATCCAAGACGGCCGAAGCACAAGCCCACTAGCGAAGAGCAGGAGGAGATGCTTGTACAATATGATGCTGTATTGCCAGACGATGCCCGACTCGTGCTCTCACACAACTACGAGGTTCGTAGCACACTTTTTAGCCTCGAAGCACACGATATTCATGCGCTTTACAGGTGGCAAACGTCCGCCGCATCGTTGCCTCTCCATCTCTGCTAGAGTCCACATCGCTGATCTTTGTCTATGGCCTGGACCTGTTCTTCACGCGCATCTCGCCTTCGGGCACGTTTGACGTTCTCAGTGAGAATTTCAATAAAGTGCAGCTTGTATTGACGGTTGCTGGTTTGGGGATTGCGATCATGGTGACGAAGCCCATGGTGCGACGGAAACGGCTGCGCGAGCGTTGGTACTAGTAGCTCGCTTTAGGTGTTGTACTTGTTTTGAAATAGGATCGTGCAGACAAGGGATTTATGGCGTACGACGGACGTATGGATTAACCAATTATTTCCAGGTGTTTGAACTTGCAGGTACATGCGCATCGAGGGTTTAGAAAATCATGTGCAGCGGGATTAGTTCAGCTCACTCTCGACACCTTGATGATTGGTATCGTGCAATGTATGAAAGGAGTGTCGTAATTGTTCAACAAGCCGCGCAGAGATCGGTGCGGTTGTCTTTCCGCCAACTGCGAAGTGTGACTCGGAGAGGAACGCGAGCTACGGACACATTGATGAATGTGTTATCACAGATCATTTTGCTAGAATAAAATTATAGGTAGCAAGGCCAGAAAGGGTTGCGAAGTGAGGATAAATTATGGCGGCCCTAAAGTTTATCCTGTAAAGCGGGTGGTACCAAGAATAAGAGCTGACGATTTGGACCTACCATCCATTCGTGAGCTCCGAGGAAGTTGGAGGTTGAACCGCGGTCGTCGTGAAAGGTGCCCTCGAGTAGCCTCAGCGGTGTTGCGCAATGCATGCGATGAGCTTGATGAGTGACAGTTAAACATTCTTGCTTGGTACACTCCTGCGATGGCAGCCAACTTGCTGCATACAAGAACCTGACAGTGTTGTCCACCGAACCAGATGGAATGCGGCTCCCGTCTGGCGAGAACGAAACTGACCTAACCCCACCATGCCCCTGGAGGGACTCACCGACCAGTTTCCCCGTCACTGCATCCCACACTCGGATGGTCTTATCGTGCGACCCTGAGACGATACGAATTCCATCCGAGAATGAGAGTGAGTTAATCGCACCAGTGTGACCCTGCATGGGGCTGCCGACTGGCCGCCCCGTCGCTGCATCCCACATCCGAACAGTGTTATCCGCTGAACCAGAGACGATCAGAGTCCCGTCGGCTTTGAATAAGACTGAGTTAACCGCACCGGAGCGCCCTTACAAGGGCGCTCCAAGTGGCTCACGTGTCGCTGCATCCCACAACCAGACAGTGTTATCTGATGAGCCGGACACCGTGCGAGTCCCGTCCGGTGAAACCGGACTGAGTTGATGCCCCCAGTGTGCCCACGCAAAGGCTCACCGAGTGTCTGCGCTGTCACCACATCCTGGAAGCGCAAGCAAGAAAATACATCGGCTAACTCAGCGAGGACTGCAAACTCTGTGTTCCCAAAGTCTGACAGACCCTCAAGCTCCATCGATACGTAAGCGTGAATGTCGCGCCTAGCAACGTCTGGTGGTATATCATCCATGGAAATCCGTAGAATATGGGGAACACCATCTAACTCAGCGTCAATGTCGCGAAGCGGGCAAGAGGTAACGATAAAGCAGACGTTGTCTGGGGGTGCAGTGATAAGGAAATATCCAGGTTTTGAAGTTTATCAGCAAGAATGCGAAGGAGGTCACGTCGTGTCTCGACTCCGCCGCTCTCATCCACTGCGTCGATCACGATCACAACCGGTGCCACATTTAGGCCAGAGAGCTTCCCCAGCGGTTCAGTAAGAAGCTTCTGTCACTGCTGGATGATGACCCGCGTATTCCACTGGCATTCCTGACTGCATCCGACAATGCTCGCCTGACCTCTGGATCACAGTCAGCCATATCAGCACGATGGTGGAGAACATCTTGTCATGGCGACGGTCTGCTTCGCTGTACTGGTCGAAGCAGAAACACGAACCAAGACAGACAAGTTGATTCGACTAGTGAACAATGTGAGAGCGATGGCTGATTGCCTTGTCCCTGTGATGAAGGTAGAATATTGAGAGATGTGGCAAAGCTCAATTGCTTGTTTGATACTTACAAAAGCTCATCGTCTTCGAATAATCTCTGATGAAATGTACACATTCAAGGACCTGCTGGGAGATCTGAGACTCTGAGTCAGCATCTCAAGTGCGACGAATGTCATGATGAGCACGTACTATACTGAGCTTTCACCAGCAATTGCTTCGCACGATGTGGAAGCCTCTGGAAAGCCCGGATCCCTAATACGAGATTGGCATACAATACTATGTTTGCTTATCGGGTGCGATCGATAAGGCTCTGAGTGAAGCTACGCAGGCCAGAGAGTGCTACTAGTAAAGCTAAACTGGAAATGCACTTGCTTTCTCACGATCTCAACTTTACTCCTGCACGATCCTTCAGCTAATATATTCTATAGCACAACACCACAACAATAGATCAGCTCTAATATTTCTGTATTATCCACATGCCTTCCTATAACCCCGACAAATGGATAGACCAACTCATGGAATGCCGCCACCTCCCAGAACCCGATATGAAAGTCCTTTGCGACCGTGTTCGCGCCATACTCATGGAAGAGTCGAATATTCAACCCGTTTCGAGTCCTGTCACTATCTGCGGCGACATTCATGGTCAGTTCTGGGACTTGCTCGAGCTGCTACGAAAGGGTGGTCAGGTCCCAGAGACGAGTTATATTTTTATGGCACGTATGTGTGCTTGTGATTCGAGGGTTGAACATGCTTAATGTCGATCAGGGTGACTTTGTCGATCGAGGGCATTATAGTTTGGAGACTGTGTCCTTGCTGCTTGCATTGAAAGCTCGGTAATGTCACCGATAGTCAATTGTTGTATCTGTATTGAAATTTTTTAGATACCCAGATAAAGTCACTCTCCTCCGTGGAAACCATGAAAGTAGACAAATCACACAGGTGTATGGATTTTATGGTGATGCTCTTCGGTGCAGTGCTGCTTTTCTGATAGTACTGACAATGTGTTACGTAGACGAGTGTCAACAAAAGTACGGTAGTGCTGCTGTTTGGAAGGCATGTTGTAGTGTATTCGATTTCCTCAATCTTGCTGCTGTAAGTTCAGTTCCTATATGTCTTGGAAATGCTCAAATTTTCTGTAGATAATAGACGGAGAGACTTTATGCGTCCATGGTGGCCTATCACCAGACATTCGAACTCTAGATCAAATTCGTGTCCTCTCACGCGCTCAGGAAATCCCTCATGAAGGTGCCTTCTGTGGTCAGAACTTTTAAATCTTCACTCGACTCCTCCTAATTTGCCTTCGCAGACCTCATGTGGTCTGATCCGGAAGACATTGACACGTGGGCTGTTAGTCCTCGCGGAGCTGGTTGGTTATTTGGCAGAACTGTGACGCGAGAGGTTCGTCCGCCTACCCACATAATCCAAATGACACCCTGACTTTTCTCAGTTCAATCATGTCAACTCCTTGAGTCTCATTGCTCGTGCACATCAGCTCGTGCAAGAAGGGTACAAATATATGTTTGATGACCAGCTCGTCACCGTGTGGTCTGCGCCAAATTACTGCTACCGCTGCGGTAACATGGCGTCAATACTAACAATAAAGGAGGATGGAAATAGAGATTTTACTGTTTACGATGCCGCCCCCGAGAACGAGAGAGATAAGGGGATGCAAACAAAAAAGATGGTGAGTAGATACTTGCTCCCCAGAAAGCTATCGGACTGCACGCTAACGGTTTTACCTACAGAATACGATGCCCTACTTTGTATGACATGGTGTATTACGATATGTATGTTTACAGCGCTATCCACTTTTTTGATATCGCCATTTCAGTTGTTCGTCCATTTGAAGTATTACCAGATGGTGTACAAACATCGGTTCTTTTGCCGACCAGATTGTGCCCAGCATGCCGGTTACTGAAAGCACAGGGCTGATTTCAGCATCTTGATAGTCCTCCTGGGATGAGTATATATGACCTAACGTTACCTATCGACTCGCTGCTTCGTCATTTTTGTCTAGATTTAGCAAATGTCGTGCATGCACAAGCCTGTACTACACAGGTAGACAATATTATTCCAAGTACTGCAAAAATAAGTTGCCTTGTATGCTGGTTTCGGCGCCCAAACTTTCACAATAGAAGTAGCTTAGCACTACAACTTCGAGTAATTCTGACTCAGACGCAGATTAGCGTGCAACTGAAGTTTGTGCGAAGTAAGTGGCATCACCATTTTTCCCGGGTCATGTGTCCCAGTATGATCGAACGCAGGAAAGGTGCGTTTGAATTCTACTATAAAGTGCGACAAGTACACAGAGATTCTGTCAAACCCCTAAAGAGCATCACACCGCGTTTTCCAAATTACAAACGACGTATAAGCGACCCCATTCAAGAACGAAAAAAATCTAGGTCTTCATCAATAACATCAGCCATTCCCAGTCTCAGTACCATCTAGTAAAACAGCTTATACGGGGCTAAACGTCAAATCAGAGCTCTAGTCTAGCAGAACAAGGAGATTGAAATAACTCGCCTCTACATGCCACACATACTAGCATGGACCTGAGTGGCTTCAGCGTAAACAGCGCCCACATTGCAGGAAGGGTGAGTCAAGTTGCCGTACGCCTCCTGAGAGATAACGTATACGGTAGTGTTAAAGTCTTTATCTTTGGCAACGTCAGCGAAGTAATCGGGATTGTTATCGACGACAGTGAAGTAGAGGGGAGTTCGGTCTCTGCAGGGAGGGGCGCGCTTGAGGCTCCAGCAGGAGCCGCACAAGCTGGAGCTCGAGACAGCACCTGGAATACCCCCAATGTTAGGGAAGGAAGGCAGGGTGTAAAAGTGGGGGTAATGCAGTGCCAAACGCGAGAAGGTGACGGTAGAGAGGGATGTGTTGGGGTTGCTGTAATTAGCATTCTGTACGACAAAAACAGAGTCTGCAAATACTGGCAAGGCGAAGGCAGAGAGAAGAGCAAAAATCAAAGTGAACTTCATCGTAGAGGAGCTGTATGATGCAGATATCTGGTGCAACCTGAAATGATGAAAGTCTCGAGATATCTGTTTGCTTTTATAGGGCAAGTCGAAGTGTTGGACACCAAAGTAAGCCCCGTCCAGGAGCAGCTGGAAGAAATGGCACCATCTGTCTTCAAATTAAAGTCTGGGTCAACCAGGTCAGATCATATCATATGATGAGCAAAGGTGAACAGGCAGACGATGATGAAAGAAGTTCTAACTGCTGCGTAAGTTCAAATATAATCCAGTCTGCCAAAGGCAAAATCAAAATGGCCGAAGCGACTTCGCCACCAAACGTCAAGTGATCACCTCCCACAGCACCATATTAGCATCCTCATCACAAGCATAACCAAAGGAAAGCTCACTATGCCACATATATGTCAGTCGAGCGCAATAGGAGGTGGAAGGGCGTCAGATTGTGACATCAAGCATCAAGAAATGCACATGTCGGTCTACATCAAGGCATGGTTCGGTGAGCATTATGAATGGGTGCGAAGAGACTACAGTTCCAGAAAAGAAGACTCGGGCGCTTGATCTGCACAGCCTGAACAGCTGACAGCTGGACCCAATTTGACTTCACATCGAATAACACGCAACTCTGTCACAGCTTTCGCATTGCACTCATCTCTTCATCTAGGTAAGTAATCATTGGATGTATGAGACTATTAGAGGTGAGAACTGACCTGTACCCGTTAGGTGAACTTGAGCCAAATCATGTCTTCGTCAGCCGTTGCGAACCAAGCAACGAAGCCTCACCACAAGATGGAAGGACATACCGGTACAATCTATTGCATCTTAGGCCTTCCCGATAAACGGCGGATAATGTCCTGTTCGGGTGACGGCTCACTTCGAGTCTGGCACTTGGAGAGTGGAAAGCAGGTCGGGAATGCCTGGAAGGATGAAGGAAGTGAATTTGAAGGAGTGCTGGCCCTAGCACTGTCGCCAGACGGCAAGACAGTAGCAAGTGGTACTCAGGGTGGCACAGTGAGACTGTGGAACGTTGACACAGGCAAGGTAGTCAAAAAATGGACGGAGGACACGGAGATAGTGCAGTCTATCGGCTGGAGTCCAGATGGTTGTCGAGTGGTGAGCGGATCATATGGTGGGGCAGTCAGAGTGTTGGATGTCAGAAGCGGAGAAACCATCTTTGGACCGATCGAGACAGGGCAAGGGAACATCGTATGGGCTGTTAGCTACTCACTCGATGGGAAGAAGATTGTAACCGGCGCGGACGGACTACAAGTCTGGGATGCCAACACAGGCAAACTACTCAAAACAGTCAGGATCACCGTTTCGTGTTTGGTGTGGGCCTCAGGTGGAAGGTTGCTTATTGTCGGGTCACTCAATATGATCAGGATATTCGACACCAATACTTGGACTGAAATCGCTGTCCTGGATGGGCATGAAAAACTCGTCAATGCGATTTCATTGTCTCCGAATGAGCGCATCCTCGCAAGCGTGTCGGACGATCACACAGCGCGACTATGGAATCTCAACAACAATAAGCTCATTGGCCCACCCCTCCGCCATGAATGCGAGGTAAGATGCGTGTTCTTTTCTGGAAAATTCCTCGCCACCGGCTGCTACGACCATCACATGTACACGTGGGATGTTTCCGCTATCGTGAAACAAGCTGGCCTCAATGACCTTCTGTCAGATAATGTAAGCTTGGGTACATTTCATCATCATACCGCTGGTCTGCTCATACATCCTTTAGGTGGTACGTTGCATCAGGTCTCTACGACAACAGAATTGCTTGAAACTACTAAACTTCGTTTATCACAGAATGTTGTCAACAAATCAGTGTTGGATGTATGTTATGGATTTCTTGGCAAATTTATTGCTTTTGAACATGGACACCCTAGGCCGATGCTACGCGACGACAAGCCACGCAAATCAAAGGCGTCCGTCGAGTACCCCAAGGGTTTTTTGATGATGTATGTGATCTTCATTCACAATAATTGAGCAGTTTCATTGACCAATATGTCAGCAGTTCTCACCATCGCACGGTCCCCACACGGTCCACACTGCAGCACCACGTCAACCCGCCAGCCCTCTCAGCTGGGCTCAAAAATTCATGTCCGGTATGCTACGCAGACGAGATGGAGTAAACGTTCAGTTGCCACCAATTGTCGAGGTCCCATTAACAGCGGGCAAACCTGTGCGTTCTTTTGTGCTTCTACAGTCTTTATCGATGTCTCATGTTGACGCAGAGGAATTATCATGCAAGAAAGAAGCCCTCAGCAAGCTCCTCTCGATCTCCGAAACCTCCTACCATGCAGCAACAAAGCGGCGGAGTGACCCAAAACAATCTGCCATCATCACAGCAACCAAATGCAGCCACTGCATCCACGACGCCTCCCGCAGTTACTGGTATTGCAGGGGCAGCCGGTACAAGTCGTGATATCACCATAAGACAGGCTGGATGGCGGGCTCGTTTTCTTCTTTGGGTTTGTTGCGTGCCTATTCAGAACACAGGTGGTTAATATTAGAAACGCACTGAAAGCTGTTATAGATTCAGCCAGACGCGTAAAACATCACTTGTTTGCTCACTACAAAGAAATACTTGCATATGTGCGTATGTAGTGAGAAACCTCCCTCAACTATGCGAGGACCTCGATTGTGTCAAACGTGTTTCGGATAGTGTTCACACTGCATCCTACTCCCTTGGCCAGACGTATGATGACGCCACGGCAGACGATGTCATGGACGTCTCAGAGATATATTCGATTTGTGTTTGAAGGGGCACGGTCCAATCTTTTTGATCTTGACAATAAGGAAGACCCGGGGATCAGCTTATTGTATGAACACTGGCAAGGAGTGAGGAGAACTGCCAGGTTTTGAGGTGTGGCCAATGGAGCAACGACGAACTAGCATATAATGTTCAAAACAATGGTCAGGGGGGCAGCAAGGTAGGTCTGGCCAGCCTATTGAGCCCTGAGCGGGAATGTAGCGCGGGAGACCAGGACTGAGTAATAACTCATTCATGTTGAACCATGCGTCATGCGAGCTTGCTTGAATGTTGAGATGGACAAAGAAACAATGTGAGAAAACTTTGGGCGCTTGATCTACGCGCTGTGAATTAAACCAAACAGGATACAGCATGAAAGATGCGCCCGCAAGGACTGAAACAGCGACCTCCTTCCTGATTCAACACTGCGTCGAATAAAACGTTCGCTTCACTGCAGCTGTCACCCTGTATGCGTTTAATTTTACATAAATCTGTTCTGCATACAATTTTTGAGTGAGTCATGGCATCTATTTAATGAGTCAGAACTAAAATCGCCCCATACTCGTTAGGTGAAACCCCAAGCCAAAATCATGTCTTCAACAACCACTGTGAAGCTAGAGGAACCAGTGATAAAGCCTATCGGAAAGATGCAAGGACACACTGAGGGCGTCATTGGCATCCTACGGCTACCCAGTCGCCGACGGCGGCGGATCCTCACCTGTTCAAGTGATGGTTCGATTCGAGTCTGGGACTTGGAGAGCAGTACGCAGGTTGGGGATGCCTGGAAGGATAAAGGAAGTGGAACAGTGGCCACCATCTCATTGTCGCCAGATGGTACGACGGTAGCAAGTGGGAGTGGTGATGGCGCAGTAAGATTGTGGGACATCAATACGGGTAAAGTCGTCAAGAAATGGACAGGACACAAAGGCGTTGTGTGGTCTGTGTGCTGGAGTCCAGACGGAGGGCGAGTGGCGAGCGGATCCATCGATCATACATTGAGAGTGTGGGATGTCAAGAGCGGAAACACAATCCTCGGACCAATTGGAGTAACATCAAACATGCCCGTGTTGGCTTGCTACTCTCCCGATGGTACGATGATTGCAACGAGCGGGCTCCGGTTGAAAATCTGGGACGCCAACACAGGTGAACTACTCAGAACAATACAGGGAAAAGTTTGGCGCATGGCATGGATCTCCGATGGAAAGACGCTCATCTGCTACGGCGACGGATTCAGGAAGCTCAACACTGATACATGGACCGAAACCTCCCATTTCAAGGGACATACAAGAGTCAATTCTATTTTGTTATCCGTAAATGAGCGCATCCTCGCAAGTGTATCGAGCGAGAAAACAGTGCGACTATGGGACCTCGAAAATGATAAGCTCATCGGACCACCCCTCTACCATGAAGAGATGGTGAGAAACGCCGTGTTTTCTAAAGATGGCAAGTTCCTCACCACTGGTTGCACCGACGGTCGCATATACACATGGGACATATCTGCTATTATCAAAGAAGCTGGCCTTTTGTCGGACAATGCCATCAACAATTCAGTGTTGGATGTATGTGATATTTTTCTTGATATTATGCATGACTTTGAGCATCAACACCCAAGGCTGATGCTACACGACGACGAGCCCCGAGAATTGAAGGCATTCGTCGAGTACCTCAAGGGTTTTTCGATGATGTACGTGATCTCCGTCGATAATTTAGCGGGTCCTTTGACCGATATGTCGACAGTTCTCGACATCACGCGAACACCCCACGACAGCACCACGTCAAACCACCCACCCTAGTCGCAACCCTCTCAGTTGGGCTCAAAATTTCGTCTCGGGTATGCTGCGCAGACGAGATGGATCGGCCATCCGATTGCCGCGAGTAGTCGAGGTTCCGTTAACAGCGGGGAAGCCTGTACGTTTTTTTGACTTCTCAAGTACTTTTTGTAGTTTCATATCGACATAGAGGAACTATCACGCACGAAAGAAACCCCCTGCAAGCTCCTCTCAACCTCCGAAACCTCCTGCCATACAGCAACAAAGCGGGGGAGCGATACAAAGCAATCTGTCATCGTCGCAGCAACCATCTGCCACTTCCACAACATCTACAACGCCTCCCGGTGCTACTGGTACAGCAGGGGCAGCTGACACAAGTCATGATATTACCATACGACAGGCTGGATGGCGGGCTCGTTTTCTGCTTTGGGTTTGCTGCGTGCCAGTTCAGCAGGCAGGCGGTTAACATTGGGGAAGCAATGTTTCTGTTTACAACTTTCGGTGCTCTATTGCTCTCCTCGGTGTCAGGCTATCATTGTTGTATAAGATGTACGACCCAGACGAATCCACCAATGCGGAATTGATCCTTGCAAAGTAGAAGATGATCACAAACAACACGTTCTACGAGAAATATGGTATGCACCAAGTGGACCCTGCAATCATCAAACAGATATCAGAGGCGCATATTCTCTTTCTCCTGTCGTGTACTCAAGAACGATGCTACTGACAGGACATAGAGGATGCTGCATGCCTCGCGCTCGAAAAACTCGTTCTGTGCATCGTTCGCAGTTCATGCCTCATATCTGATGCTATCGAAGCCGTGACAATGTGATCACCGAAGCCCAGACATGATGCATCATCTTTCGCTCACTCTTCTGGTGTTGGGATGACTTGGTATTGCGATGCGTTCTGATGATTGCGATAAAAATGTGTAGGAAATGTGTGTAACCAGCATCACTGGTGCACCCACATACTCATACATGTCAGAATAGCTAATTTGTCAACCGCATAGAGACAATCACCATCCTGACAAATGGAAATATGCTCACACTTGCGACACCCCCTGATTCGATGGCTAAATACCATTAATAACTTCGTCCACGATGACATCATTAAGGCGGGCACCAAAACGTGATCGTTGACCGCCTCAACTTCAAGTTTAGGTATCACTTCCTGCATGTCAAGCCCCGACTACAGTCAATCAGCGTCAAGTATCACTTATACCGCGTCAAGCGTAGCGCTTGCCAAGTCAGTGCCTCGTCAATGCTGCGTCGCGACCGCATCAAAGCTTATCGCCGATCATCTATGCCTTGTCGCACCTCACACCTTCTCAAGAAGTTTGAAAATTTACAACACTATGGTCAACCTTTTCGCCATCTATGGCACTCACACTCGCCCGCACATGACAGGGGAACACACTTCTGAATTATGCGTGCAATCATTTCATGTGGTGATCTGGATTACCCATCGTCAACCATGATGTTTCTTGTGGGGAGGAACAGAGTTCTCATGTCGACGTACGACTGTGTCGCACTCGCCGACCTGAGAACCAATCAACACTGGTGACGCGAAGCGTATGACTTCTCCATTGGATGTCACCCTCTATTTCAACCTGCATCTGACGCTCAGATGCCTGCTGGACAAGAGCATCATGATTCTGAGCAGAAATTTATGATGCTTCTCCAGGACAGAACTCGTGGAAGAAGCGTTTCATTCAAATAAGTGATCAATAAGAGCACCTTCATGTCGCTCTTCCAATGACCTGGAAGGATACCAAAAAAGAGATATATTACTTGTACATGAGACTACAAATCGTGCTCAACAGACGTGAGTCCTATACTGGAACAGTGTCTAACAAAAGATACATGAGCCCAAGGAAAATCGACGACGACGAACATGCTAAGACAAGGGCACCAATCCAGGCAGTCTGAGCTGTTGCAGCTTGGGCCGAGCTCTCGATGATCACAGCATACGCCCCGCTGTGTCTGCTAAACACGCTGGAATTGCAATAACATCTGTCGTAGAAGTTGGAATATTGAAAGATGCATGCACAGACAACCAGAAAAAAGTTTATAACGGCACACAGTTTTGCTGTCCATCGCAGGAAGTGCGACAATGCCAAAGCAATGCGTGCACTGGCAGATCGCGATAGTTGACCAGAATAAGCTGCAGAGTGATGGGCGAGAATACTGGATATCAGGAGCATCATCCAAATCAAGGTTGATATCGCTCCGTAAAGGAGATAACCCATAGTTCGACACCCAATTCCCTACCTAATGTTAGCCAACAAACCACGACATACAGGAAGAAACTCACTGTGGTAGGAGTGAACCAGCCCACTATAAGAGCTGCTCCGACTGTTCCCCATTGTAATCCAAGCGAAGCGCAAGAAGCGATAGCCATTCTTGTGAATACGCCAGGTGCCCAATGGCTGCTCTGCGACTCGCTGTGTGGCGCGAAGTACATCACGGCGCCTTCGAGAGACTTATGGTCGTTGGTGTCTCGGGTAGTGTCAAACCCTACATGCTCACTCCCAAGATGAAAGGAAATACTGTGAGCATTCTCTGATGCTGCTTTGAACACCAGGCAGATAGTCTCTGCTGTAGATGCCCATCGCAGCGAACGCGAGTAATTAAACACTGGAGGGGTGAGGTATTCGTCGGGGGACATGACATCCTCCTCCTTAGCAGTGATTGCTAGAGCTCTTCGGGATGATGCGGGGAGCGTTTTTGCATGAACATCTATTGCTCCTGTCCGTAAACTGTGTTTATCGGCACGGTCATAAGCCGCTTGTAAGCGATTGAAATCGCATTTCGGGGAGAGTTGCAGCCATCCAACGACTATTGGAATTAACCACAGCCATATTGAGCCAGATGCCTCTCCATTGGATTGAAAGTCTGCGGAAACATCCGATAGTGAGTTGGCTACGGTCAGGATGTAGGCGACTACGACCCAGGCAATAGAGGTCGCGGATGCAATGGACCATGTATGAGTATAGTCAACGAATTCAGCGAAGCATTTCCACCAGGAGTCGTTTTCAGGGGGGACAATGAGAGAGTATAAACGTGGGCGATCAGAATGAAGTCTTAGCGGGGTTTGCTAAAGGCTGCTCAAGATGGAGACTGCAAAACGTGAACTAGGGTGGTTCACCGAGTGGTCAAATCGGCGGTTGATCCAGCGAGAATTGAGGAGGGTGATGAATAGAGAGTAAGTAGCAAGTGTGGGTGACCCAACAGTCAACAGAGCAGACATAAGATTGTCAATTCTGTACTGCGCCCCGAAGGGAAGCTGCGAAATCAGTGCAAGATTTGGCAGCAGCCATGCACTGAATTCTTGCGAAAACACAGACCAATTGAATTTTTCCTGCTCATTTCCACAGTTGGAGGAGCACAGAGAGTAGGAAATCGCTTTCACGTTAGACATATTAGACGTGGGATCTCCGTTGCTGTCGAGTAGTCCAGTAGTATCGGTCGGATTATTCGCCGTGAGATTGATCAGACACTGATTGAAGTTTGCATGTTGAGCGACTGTCATGACAGCGTGCACCAGCAGAAAGAGACCTAAGCCGAAGGAATGGATGAAAAAAGAACACGTAGTCTAATGATTGCACTTACATGCCTGGGAGCTTTTGCGGAGGTGCATGGAGCCGTATCGTTTATGCAAGGTAGCTGAAGAAACTATATAAATAATTTACCTTGTTACCGCCTTGAGAATCCAGAACACCCAGGGCGGCGGCGTTTTGTTTAGTGACTTCTCTGAGGGCAGTGAAGCGCTATCGTGAACATGTGATATGAACATAATACGTACCTATGCAGTGCAACGTTATCGTGAACATGTAATATGAACCATCATACGTACCCATGCAGAGCAGCATCCCCTGAGATAATAAGACCAAGGTGCCTCTCATCATGACCAGTGTGAAGACCCAATCTACGGTGGGTTAATGTCCATCAGGGAAGGCAGATGTCAGCATGATCATCAGCGCTCTCGATCTCGTTGCATTATCATCTCTAAGCACTCGTAAAAGGAATCGGCCTTGTCATAGTCTTAGATGGTGCCGTCACATAGCTTTGCACTACATGGATAGGGAAACTTGAGGGCAGAGCGATAGGCAGGTACTAGAACAGGATACAACATACCATATACGAGGGCAATTGTTCTTGGATAAACAGGTAAGACCATTACTCGTCTTTGGACGCCATCAGCAGTGCACCTCTCATGGGACCATGAATTACCTAGGTAGATAATCAGTTTAATGAGCCAGACAACCAACCTAATTTGCAAGCAGATGAAACACAGACTCCAGGCGCGATGGTGACCGTCAGTGCCTGTGAGCGCTCTCTTTATCAACTTCTGTACTCAAATGGGTACTATGCTGTCGACAGAGCGCAGCAGTTACTAAAGAAATCGCCCACAACCGGCCTTCATCTAGCTTCTAGAAATGCTTGGCAGAAAGTTTCAATCGCAAGCTGTATCATACAATGATTTAGTGCCTCACCTTTGCCTCACCTTCAACTTCGGATAAGCCTGAGGGCCAAAATCGAATTTATGTAACCGAGGACTCGGAGTTAATAAAGTCAGTGCAGGTGATTACGGCATAGTCGTGAGCTCCCGTGTTCACTGCCAGTGTTCACGCTATGAGAGAGATCATCTACATCCAAGCAGGCTCATTCGCAAACTACGTAGGAACACATTTCTGGAATACGCAGGAGAGCTATTTCACCTACAATGATAACGATGAACCTATCGTAAACCACGACCTTTCGTTCCAGGAAGGACTAAGTCCTCAGGTATGTGTACCATTTTCAAGTGAGATTCTCAAATTAATGTCCGTTGCCATTACGTCCTACCAGAATCAGCCAACACTTTGTCCGCGGCTCATGGCATTCGACCAGAAGTGTATGACTTCGTTGGTGCATTGTTATCCTATCGTCTGAACAGCATCTGAGCAGCAAACTTTGGGACGCTCGCCAAAACGAGCCAAGTTGATACAGCTACCGATGCTTCACTCAATGCAACCTGGTAAGTGTAATTGCCAAAGCTGTTCGTCATACGAACTGATATTTTGCAGGCGAGGAACGGTAGTTCGCGAGACACAAAATCCGATCCCTCAAAGCGAATATCACGCTCGTCTCGAGGATGAAATAGAAGAAGGTGGTCTGGAAAGTACAGATCCAAATATCAGATACTGGTCAGATTATAGTCGCGTTTTCCTCGATCAAAAATCTATACAGGCCATCCCTGACGCACTGGAAGGTATCGAGGCTGGGTGGTGTGTCGATCAAGATCTCTTCCGGCGATATAACGAGGTACTTGCTTTTTTCTCCTTCATTTGACGTTCATTATACTTCCACAGGATACAGAGCTCATGGAAGGCGCGTTTCGTCTGCTCGTCGAAAACTGCAACAATTTCCAGGTAGGCCCTGTTTCATACCATTTCCAGCTATCTGCTAAATCATCCCCCACTGCAGGGATTGCAAATGATGCACGACACACCTACCTTTGGGGGTTTCTCGCATGCTTTCCTGACTTCCTTCCGCGACGAGTTTCTCAAGGCTTCTACGCTAAACTTCAGCTTCCTCTCGGGCGCAGACCCGAACCACACTGGCATCGACAATGTGAGTGAGCCAGCTTTCACATAGATGACACATAATGAACACTTGAAAACAGTTCATCGAGACAAAGAGAATTATCAACGATGCATTGTGCTTGCAAAGCCTCCATCAGCTCTCAGATATCACCTTCCCAATTTTAAATCCATCCCGATGGTCTGCGTTGGAAAGTAACCTATCGCAGGAACTTGCCTATGATGTTCGTCTCGTGCAAGACTTTCCATATGATTTCCTTATATGGAATATTGCAGAAAAACAGCTTATATCATACGTCCGCAATCATCTCGTCGCTGGTAGAGAATGCTACGCTGCCACTGAGGTATGCTATTCTCTTTGACAGGCAACGAGCATATAAGCTGATTCTCCACAGACTTAAGGGCAGTCGGGAGGACATTTCAATGATCGCTGCTCATTTAGACTGGCGGAAATGTTCTCGATTGGGGCAACTGGGAGGCATAGTCTCCGTGCCTTTCTCTGCGACAGAGGCGACGTTCACTGAGCTGTACTGCAACTTCTCGACTGGTGTGTCAAACAAGGTGAGAATCACGTTGACGCCTTGATCGCGCGAACCATAATTAAACAATGTGATTCTAGAACGAGCATTCAGTTTTTGCGAGGCGAAACATAACTCGAGGGTTACTGGATCAAGACCTGGCGGCATTCGATGCATGGTGTGACTTGTCATCGCTACAGGAACCTCTGATCTCCAGGTATGTGACGGCTTTCTCAGTCGTATGGCGTGCATCCGAACTTATTCATGACATGGGGGGTCAGTATCCACGCACCTGCTTGTCCCGTGCCGACATCTTTCCCGTCCATATTCCGGCACACTAAACCAACGTCGATGAGGATAATTTCATCGCTTGTCACAGCACCTTCTACATCGATCTCGCTTACAGGGTATGCGAAGTTTGTGGAACAAACTGCAAGGACGAGGAGGAGTGATGGTGTGCTTATGAGCATGGGCCTGGAGAGTGATGATGTAAAAGAGCTTGCTAGTGCGTTGTGGGAGATCGCCGATGGATACGGGAACGACAGGATGGATGAAGGGAACTGACCAAGAAACATCATCCTATTCAGAGACAGTAGTCCGCGGCAGCCCGAAACTAGTGGTATAGGATTATGCATGACACGAAATGCGAAATTGCTCCGTCCTTACATATGAAGAATAGGATAATCAAATGCACCGTATGTATTGAATAAACCCTTAAATCTCAGCAATGGAGCACTCTATTCCTCATCCCACGTTAAGTTAATGTCCGATTCATCCAGAGAAACAAAGGTTAAATTAGGATATTTTACCCTGAGGTCCTGTTTGCGTCTTGCAATGCGGTCTTCTGTTGGGAGACCACTGCGAGGCACAGCTACAAACGAGAGGAGTTGCAAATGCTGAATGGTGGAGGGAAGGGGGAGGTTCAAAAGCGCATCCATCATCATCTAGAACGCACAAATTAGCCCGAAAAAAGAGAAGGAACGATTTGACATGTACCTCAAGGTCCCACGCCTGTGTGATGACACCAGGAACGGAGCTCCTTGCCACATACACGTATAACGATCGAAGTATTGGGAAGCGGGTGCAGATAACATAGAGCATGAGGGTATTGACGTGCGTAACGCACAATTCCAGCATCTGTACAGTCCTGAGGACCTCCGGATCGCATACGGTCACGAGTTCATCGCCTCCCACAAGTGCACCGTGCAATTCCATGGCATTCATCGAACCATTAGTGGACACTGGCTGTGTGCTCCACAATTTAAGATGTTCGAGCGCACCAGGGCGAACAAAGTGGGGTAAAAGTTGACGAGGACCTTGGTATTTCGAGAGGGGTTTGAGTGGATTGGGATGTGTAGACAGGGAGAAATTTTCATCTTTGGGAAGGCTGTATTGGATTTGAGAGGGGCGGGCAAATTTGAGTTCGGCTAGCTCTGGCATGAAATGCAGCAAAGGACGGAAAGCGCGCACGACTTCTAAATCGCAAGGTAGTGTGAGGCATCGGAGTTGTGGCAGGCCTTGTAATGCGTTCCCTAAAAAACCATTCAGGAATTGCGAGGCTACGACTGGGTTGATTATAGAGACGGAACGTATGTGGTCGCGTGAGAAGACAGAGAATCCATGACCGTTGTGAACGTTCCTAAGCATAGTGTTGTTATCGCGGATGATGGTCAAGTCAGCAACCTGCAATTTGGGAGGTGAAAGCGATTGGACATGTTCCACAGTACAGTTGCCCAAGAAAAGCTTCGCAAGGCTTCGTAACGCACACAATTTCAATACCTGGGACTGGTTGAGGTCCACGAACATGATCGATAGCGATTGGAGATTGACGAAAAGCGGTAGGGTGTCGAGAAGTAGATCCAAAAGCACGTCATATGCAATCTCCGGGTTGAGCACGACACCAACAATATATCGAGGATAAAATTTGCATTCCCGAATAGCGTGACCGATGTGTGCTGAGGAACAAAATTGTATGCGTTGTTTTGCACGCTCTACAGTGTCGAGGCGGTGAATAAAGCGCTGGTTGTCGGTGTCCAGAGAGTAGGGACAGAATGTTAGCGAGCGAAATAAGAGAGGTTGTGCAAGATAACGAAAGGAGTGGCAAGTGAGGGTAACGTCATGAAGAGTTGGGAAAGGGAGGTATTCAAAGATTGCCAGCCAAAGTTCGGGTGCCAGGTGGACTTGGAGTATCATATTGGGGGCCCTGAAAGGTCTGTTCATCAACTGGCCCATGGCTTCAGAATGCTTCAAATTGATACGCTTCAATCAATATTTTTAATGTATTGTAACACAAGGCGATGACTTACTTTGAAGTTCGAATTGTAACCAAAGGCAAGGCGGAACAGCCTGAGAGTGACTGGCTTATGCTCATCATCGCACCGCCCAGATAAAGTATAAACTCCGCCGTACACAGTTCGGACTTTCGGAGATTCCCTCCAACTCTTCGAACCTTCAACCTGGAACGGCTCCGGAGGAGATAACTTGATGATTTCTTGTTGTACGCCGTTCAACTCCTTTGCTTCCCTCGCCCTGATAATGGCCACTACGCCTGGAGTTCTTGAGGATAATGTCGTACTCGAGTTTGTAACTAGCCCACCTTCGTCTGTGTCACTAGCAGATTCCATTCATTGCACTGGTGGCAGTCGTCCATCTGTATAGTCCCTTTTACGGACCACGCAGAAACAGAAATTTACCCCGTCTCGCATCCGTGATCTTGTCTCCGCTCCCGGTTTCACCCCTTCTTCTGTCATTCCATTACTCTGCGCCTGCGCCGCTGCTCTCTCACCCCCAGTGTTCTCCCACCTCCACCGGACTGTATTGGGTGATCATGAATGACCGGCGAAAAGTATTTCTCCATCTGTTGTGGAGTCATTTCCTGAGTTTTGTCTGTTGGCTGTTTCGACTTGCGTCTCGCATGCATGATGGCTGGACGATGTCAGCCACTGTACCACGACTAACGACCAGGAATTGTTCAAGCAGTTAAATATTGTGAGTTAATGTCCGTCAGAGAGTGCATCGGTTAATCTTGTATGCACTAAGCATCCAAGGACGAGCCTTTGAGATACTCTTTGGTAGCCTCGCATCGCTAATTATTATAATTATTCTGCAAAGTAGTCAAGGATAGCGGCTTGTATACCACAAGTACACGTGGTTTACGACGATTTGGAAAGTCAGGGTGAGTTTCACGCTATTTCTGCTCAGTGATCATGCCTGCAGCATTTGAGCAATTTTTATGCATGCAAGTACTTGTCCCTGTTGAACTTCGGGGCTTCACACAAGTTTAATTGACGCATACTACTACTATAGTCACTGTCGGAGATTGAAATTGGCAGGGTGTTGCCCCTCCCCACGCATAGAGTCAGACACAATACACCTGTCATTTCAATTCATCTTGTATTCTTGTGAGCACTATTCTACTTGAGATTCCTTCTAACTGATCTTGCATAAAGGTCTAATTTTGCATAGTACTCGCCCTATAAAAATGCGCCATGAGTCAACATGATGAGATTTGATGCAAAACAAGTCTCTCTTACTTACCATTGGGGTTTGCTTCCGGAGTGTCCTTGCGCACAACAAGGCTTACGCGCGCCCTGTCTACCCATGGGTAGGCATGGCCTGCAAACATCGCATAGTGAGTCTGAAACGTTCGGTGCGAAACAAAACATGGCTTACACGGGTCTCTGGTACCTTGGTTTCACCCTACAAACATCGCATGGTGAGTTTGAAACATTCGTGAAGTCAGACTTACTCGGGCCACTTTCGCGAGATTATCACGCTCTTCAATCTGCGGACGTCATATGAGATATGATAAAATCGAATGCGAGGAGAGGCTTACTGGCACTCCGGCGCTAACAAGGGCCGTCAGGCCGAGGAACATAACAAAAGTAGTAGAGAGACGGATAAACATGATGATGAGTCGATTTTATTTGTAGAGATGCTGTTGGCAACTTGATTGTTGGTTCTGTCTCTTTTATACTCCACAGAAGACGGCGTCATTGAAGCCGTTTCTTGAACATACTGGAAGAATGGAGTCGAATAGTCCAGTGGTATTCGCCCAAAGGAGTTGGCTGTCAAGTCATACGTGGCCAGAGTGTATGGGATTGAATGGTGTTTAGATTGCTACAACATTTGTGACAGAGCCGGAGCCCAAACACTTATCGTGGTCCGTATACTTCTGTTTTAATGGATTCCTGACTTCCAAATTAGTGGGGAGGAGGGCCTCGTGGCTAACGATCGTGCTTCTATCTATCCTGCCACGACCCACCTTCCGACCAACTGGGGCAACAGAAATCGTAAGCAACCGCCGTTCTCCCACTCTTCCTAGTGATAAATGACAAACGGCAAAAATGGTACGATTAACAGGCGCTATACTCTAAGTTGCATATGTCGATCACTGGGCGCCCACTGCCCAGTGTAAGATTTTGCATTGAGTCTACTGACAAGCATGGTTTTGAATTTTTTTTGACTAGACTTTAAGTTCTAACGCTAAAGCCGCATCAAATCAATGCAGGCACCATGCTTCGTTAAGTCACGGCCGTGAATTACTTAGTGAACGGCAGAAACATGTGTGAGTACAAATTCTATAAAGTAGCTCCATCTAGAATGACTATCTGTGACGAGTTCTCATGTTCAGAATGCTGGGTTGAAGACCACTGATACGGAATGGCCAGAGAATACCGCGACTGGTGACATACTAGATTGTCTCGCATTCAAATTTCGGATTAAAGCGATGATCTTGTCATTGCATATGAGAAAATAGGTGGGTCAGCGGATAAGGATGGCGAGAGTGCCTCGAGACGAGCGTCATTGATGACTGGCTGCCCTCAGGATAAAGACCGGATGACGATGTTGGGGTTGAGTCCTGCTATGAGATTTGGTCAGGGACTTATAAGTTTAGCTTTGAAAACAAGTCGAACGTTCAACATCAGTAAACCGATGACCTCGATAAATATTGACTCGGGTCATTCATCCGGACTAAAAGGAGAAACTGGCACTCAGAATCGCTTACAGTCTCGTGGCGAACCCGGACCGAAAGTTAACATACTACAAGTAGTATGCAGCCTTGGATAATTTAAGCGACATCGGGCTGTTCTATCTATTCCTGTCTCCAGATATTCAAATTCTTTGCAGGCCTTCTTATTCCGAAGCCAAAAAAATAAGGTCCCGCTCGGTAATTTGGTCCAATATCCAGGCTCCTTCCCACCACTGCTTCGAGTACCTGAGCGGACTGTGAAGGGAGTGTGGACTTGATAATACACTGGCAGTTGCGCAATCCCAGCATAACCTCACAGAGGGAATTTTACACGTGGTTATAACAATAACTCTACTGATTGAATTTTGCTCCAGCCCTCACACTCCAAGCAGTTATGAGAAGCAGCTGTACCTTTTGACTTGAGAGTCGGGGTATGCTTCAGTACTAGTTCTTGGAAATATTGCAATTCACTCGAATATCAACATGTTTAAAACCATTAATTCCAGTGATTGAACAACGTTGCAGTGATATATCTCAAGAGATGTTCGCAGACAGACTCGGGTGAGATAATTGTCGAGACGACGATGGCTACGAAAACGCTGCGAAGAAGGATCATTAAGGCGCATCAATTATCATGATCCCAGCGTATATTTGATGGTAATAAATAATGCACGTACGGGCATACTGATGTACCTTTGTATGTGAGTATCGAAGTGAGGTTTTCAGTTTCGAGCAATGCACAGCACAATATTTCGTTGTGAAGGCTGGCACTTATACTCACTGGGCCGCCCCTGATGGGATAAAAATTGAAGTAGGACTGAATTTGAACTTATGGATTAGATCCCTTTAAAATCATGACTTGCGGAACAACGACCCTTGGTAGTCAATAGGTTCCTGAGTATCGTGTGAAGCGTGACATTCATTCTCTAACAAAATAATCATCACCGTGTCGGATGGTGTTAACTTATCAACACCATGGATGACAGCAACTGTGCAGTGATCTCCACGTCATGAGGAGTGCCTGAGGTCTGACAAAACCACAAGTCCGTTCCTGCTGTCGCTTGGAAGAACATTATCCAGCTGAGTCATGAATTGAGAATAAAATTTCTCACTCTAAAATGGGATAGCGAGCGTTGGGTCAAGTGAATCGAGGGCTTGCAACACGGAGTCTGCGTCTTGAAGGCTGTTAAAAAGCTAGTTGAGCTCGGACTAATGCATCATACCTCCCCGATCCCAACGTTCCCTCGCTAACTTGATCGAGCACCACCCTGCCCGACATATACATGATAAGAATGAGATGGACGCTGTCCTTGTGAGGCACCTAGACTTTCAGCGCTGCGAGTGATTGCATTTGTGACGGTGTGAACAACATGAATATGAACATTACAGCTTGAGTCTTCGGATCGACATCTGTGATCGGATTGCAATAGTCAAGAAAGGTCATCATAATACAGTAACAGCGGAACAAGAATATAGACTGACGAGTACTAAGTCCTGTGTCGAAGGCAGTGGATTGATACGACTTTTGTGTTTCAAACTTCGAACATGATCTGGATTCCGTGCCTGCCACTCGTCATAAGCTGAGTCGTGGAAGTATTAGGCATGAAACAGAAACCACGATAGGTCGCATGAGCAACATGTGTTACCAGGTTGGTCCCCGTACTTAGTATTGTGGAGAACGTGGTTGGCAGGAGTAGGTGCATGATTCGGAGACCATACAATGTTCGCTGGAACATGACATACCTGGTCTCCGCAAACATTTTGTATCAATGGACAGCGCTGCTCGACTTTTTCTTCATCCTACGTGATGTGTTAAGACTACTTGGCTATCATACGATTAGGCTAGACTTAAGACGTACCAACATTCTCACGGGCCAAAAGGGAGTTGAATAGATTTTATAGACTCCAATTATCAATATTCATGCCACGTAGACGAGTACCGGAACTACATGGACGCGTTAGCTTGCAAGGCTGGCCAATCAATCACGACTGGTTTAATGACCGATTCCACCCGAGCTGCGGAATGAGAGTGTTGCACGCTGATGTTATAGGACAGAACGACGCATGGTCATCGCAGTCAGTAGCATTGGACTCTGTTCAGACCCGAAATAGAAGATTCCGGGTGTTGTCGGTTTAGTTGCACGTTCGTTGTTATTACGCCGTGTGGAAAATGGATGGAATCGATGGAGCATGATGACGATTTGGGATGTTATTTATGAATGGAGACTGCGGCTGCGGTCAACGAGCTCTCCAGTGATCAGTTCCTTACGACCGTCATGAGCTCACTGCGGAATCACCGTGTTATCATCGCTTCACTATTCTTGCCAACGACTGCAGTTCTAGGTGAAAGCAGTCCTCCTACACCAGACATTTATGCACGCGAGATAGGTACAACAGCCGCCACACAGGACTTGGGTGGTCGTCCTCCAGCATTCAGACATGCTTCATCACGATCTATCGGTAGCACCCCAGCTCCTCTCAAGAGCATAGTCGATGATCTAAAAGTGAGCTCTTTGATGATTTCTATGCAATGAATTAACCCCTGCAAGTCTCGTGCAATCACCCCAATCACAACTCCTCCCTCTGAATTAAATCCATTTTCAAAATTCGCTTCACTAGCCTCATCCCCTACAGGCAAGGGTTCAATATCACCCTCCTCGATCCAAAACATAGATGTATCCCTCGCAAAGTTTCAACCAGACCCTGTCCACACTATCCGCCTACAACGCAGGTCATCTTCAAAACCACCCAGGTACCCTTCCCTCACCCGCTCCTACACAAACCCTCCATCCGAACCCTACTATTTTGCACCCAACACCCACTGCAACGGCGGTCTCAAGAACGCAGTCGACAGCGTCAAAGACCGCATGACTAGCAAACTCTGGGTCGGGACTCTCGGCAGTAGCACAGATGCTTATAGCACAGAACTCAAAGCGAGCGTCGATCGAAGGATGAAGGAGATGCATTCTAGTTTGCCGGTTTGGATCCCTGATGCTGAGTTTGAGAGCTGTTATGACGAGTTTTGTCATCAGGTGCCTTTCTTTCTTGTCCCTCGTGATTTCTCATTGATGGTTTATATATAGGTCCTTTGGCCGTGTCTTCATTATGCAGTCCCCGACGCGCCCAAAACCAAACTCTTCTTCGAGAGCGCGGCGTTTAAGCAGTATGTTGCTGTTAATAAGCGGTTTGCAGAGGCTATTGAGAGCGTGTGGACAGAGGGCGATGTCGGTGCGTCTTTCGTCGCGGAGAGCTTTAATTCTGTCTGACGTTGGACTCGACGCCCTCAGTCTGGATTAACGACTACCACCTAATGCTCCTCCCCCTACTTCTCCGCCAAAGCACACGCATACCCGCTCTCGCTCGCGCTCCGATCGGGTTCTTCATGCACGTCGCTTTTCCGAGCAGTGAGATATTTAGGTGGGTCGCGATTCCTATTCGTGTTTGCGTCGGTGTGTTTTAGACGTGAATTGGACACTCAACCTCTTACGCTGCTCCCCTCCTCTTCCTGCATCACACCTCTTTCTAAACTACTAGTAACACTAATCCCAACCCCGCAGATGCCTAAGTGTACGCGAACACCTCCTCCGCGGTATGCTCGGTGCAGATCTTGTAGGATTTCAGACTGCGAGTTATGCAAGGCATTTTAGGTGTGTTTTGGTTTTGTTTCAACCGGGGTTGTTAGGGATTTGGGACTGTTTTGTGCTGAGATATGTGGTTGATTGGATTTCCTGGTCTCATCTACGCACCACTCCCCTCTCTCGTCTGTGCACTCCCTGCGTTCATCAACTCCCACTTTAACTCCCACTTCCATCACCCTTCTCATCTCACATCCATTCTGCTAACGCACGCATATATCCACACAGACAAACCGTTTCTCGTATTCTTGCAGTTGAAGCATTGCCCAAGGGGATTCAGGTGGGTTTGTGTGTCCTTTGTGCAGGATTTTTTGGTTGGCGTTTGTCGGCGATGATTGTGTTTTCTTCCACCCCGTTCCTCTTCTCCTCCCTTCTTTATTTTCCTCTCTTTCACCCATCCCCTGCTAAAAACCACCCCCACCCAGGTCGAATACGGCATCCCAGGCGGTGCCCGCGAAGGTCGCGGCCGCTTCGTAGACGTCGGCGTCTTCCCTATGGGCATAGACGTCGGCGCCCTACGCGTGCGGCGCCGCGAGCCCGACGTTTCTTATTGGGTCCAACTCCTCAGGCAACGCTATGCGGGCATGATGATAGTCGTAGGGAGGGACAAGTTGGATGAGATCCAAGGCGTGAAGCATAAACTCGAGGCGTTTGAGTTGTTCTTGAAGAAGTGGCCTGAGTATCAGGGGAAGGTGTGTTTTCTTTTTATTTCGGTTTTATCCTCCTTTCCCTCCGATCTGAAACACAACTCACACACAACCATCAGGTCCTCCTCCTCCAAGTAGCCCTCCAAACAACTGAATCCAACGAGTTGGCAGCAGGCGGCGTCTCAGATGTCGTAGCACGCATCAACAGCGCGTTCAGCACCCTTACTTATCAACCAGTCGTGTTTCTCCACACGCAAGAAGTCACGTTTAGTCAATATTTGGCTCTTTTGACTGTCGCGGACGCGTTTTTGGTGACGAGTTTGAGGGAGGGGATGGCCCTGAGGTGAGTGTCCGGTTCGTTGCAGGGCGTATGCAATTAGTTGTATTCTCGTGTTTTGGTTTTGAGCGCTGATGGTTGTGACAGGACGCACGAGTTTGTTGAATGTCAAGATGGGAGACATAGGCCTTTGATTTTGAGCGAAGTTTGTCCCTCTTTTCCCTCCCCCCACACCTGCTGACGCAATTTCAAAGTTCACCGGATCGTATAGTTATAGTGGATTCAGGTCATGTATCGCTGTGAACCCGTATGATACGCATGGGACTGCCAAGGCTATCCATCAGGTGCGTTTTTGTGTTTTTGGTTGGTTTGAGGATGGTAACTGATGTTGGGGTAGGCTTTGACTATGAGTGATGATGAGGCGTTGTCGAGGTGGGAGGTGAGGAAACTTCTTTACTTGACTGATGAACGTTCGCTGATATGCTTTTAATACACTCGCTGATCATTAAACACGCGCTCATCTCCTGTTACACGCGCCCATCAACCTCTTACACGCGCCCATCTCTCAACACATGCCCATCATCTCTTTCACACACTTATATTAAACACGCGCCCATCCTACCCCAAACAGGACCTCCACAACCATGTCGTAACACAAACAGCCCAAACTTTCGTAACCTCCTTCCTCACGCGCTGCCTTCGCGCCAACACCGAACACACCACCCAGACAGACCTCAACTCCGTCCCTGCGCTCAACACCACGCTCCTCATCCCACGATACAAACACTCCCCTCGCCGTATCCTCCTGCTCGATTTTGAAGGCACGCTCTGGCGCCCCGACATGTCGCGCGCTGGACTCCTTGCACCGTTCGTGCCCCCCGAAGGCGCAGTAGAGCTCCTGAACAAGTTCTCTGCGAATAAGCGGAACGAGGTATGGTTGCTCAGTGGATTGCCTGTTAAGAGCCTCGAGCAAGTCGCTGCAAAAGTGCCTGGGGTGGGTATAGTCGCAGAAAATGGGTGTTTTGCGAAGATCCCTGCGCAGAATGGAAAAGGAGGGGTGTGGATAAGTATGGTTGCCAATTTGAATTTGACGTGGAAGGGTCTTTGTGTGGAGATTTTGAATTATGTGCGTTTTTTTTGGCGATTGATGTGATATTTATTTTAATTTGGGCGTAGTTCACGGAACGAACGCCTGGTTCGTTCGTAGAGGAGCGCGAGGCGTCTGTGGTGTGGCGTTTCTGGACTGGTCCGACGGATGATTGCTCAGATCGTCAGTGGGCGAGGCGTCAGGCTGCTGAAGCCCAGAATCATATATTCGATAGGTGTGTTTCCCAATCCCACATCATCCTCATTCTCGTATTTACTGATGTACTCCTACTCCAGCCTCGGCGAACGTTACGGCCTCCGCATCATCCCAGGCTCCACCTCCTTCCTAGTTCTCCCAAACAACATCTCCCGCTCCACAGCTGTTGGCGCGATCCTACACCCAGGAGGACCCGCCCACTCCCCGCGTTCCTCGTCGATGCCTGACCTAGACGTGCCCGTGAACGGAGGGGGAGGTGAGGCAGGGTTCGTGTTTGCTGTAGGCAGTGACGAGAAGCTGCTGAGGAGGTTGAATGAGTTGGATAATGCGGAGACAGTGTCTACGAGTGGGAAGGGGACTGATGCGAAGTGGAAATTGGATGCTGGGGATGTGGGGGATGTGATGCGGTTATTTGCTAATTGTTCGTAGGTGGCGGCTTGGGGTGGTGGTGCATCTTAGATAGAATTGGGCTGGGTTTGGGTTTGAATATGTATGGTGTATATTGTGCTATTAGAGATTGGTCGTGATCGTGCATTGTAGATTTCGATGTCGTTGTGTCCATAGCTAGCTGTCGTCCTGCTCTCTGATAAGTACGTTCTAATGTTTTGTATTTAGGATCTACGTATTTGACATATCGTATGGCTTTATTTTTATGTTTGCTAAGCCTACCAGCAGTACAACCTCTTTCTACCCACGGCGCGGCTTGACATGAGGAGAAAATCGGGTTTATTGCGTTTTATCGCAATGTTCACATTATATAGTACATATACAAAAACCAGATAGCTGGAGCGCAAGGATCTACCAGGGTCATTTTGGCAGCAGGATGAAAGAATATCGCAGATCAACAACTTGTGAATATGTACCAGACGACAGCAATACCATGTAAAACTACACACCGATATGAACAAAAACCATCCTCTGCTCGAGCGGGACTTTTGTCTTCACGGCGTGCGTAGCACGGTTGAGTGCCCAAGCCGCTTTCGTGCAGTCCATCACACCACCGTCCTTTGAATCCTTGAACAAATTCTCATAGAAAGCTTCGACGACGTATTTTGCGACAGCATCGTCGACCTCCCAAAGCGTGCCAACGACGCTCTTGAAACCCGAAAACTGAAGTCCAGCTGCAAGGTGAATGACTTCGTCGGGCGTCTCCTCATCGCCAACGGCGGTGTGACAAGCGGATAAGAACGCGAACTCGGCGTGCGGGATGTCTCTCTCTATGATATCAAGCAGCGTCAGATGTTCGTCTTTCATGACGAAATGCGAATTGTAAGGTTGCGTGCGGTCCTGCTTGCCATGACAAGCTAGGTGCACCCAGGTGTTCTGCTGCAAAGCTTCGAGTGCACCTGCTCGTGTGGCTGCGTCGCCAGAAATAGTGGTGCGGTTGGCACTAGCAGGGACGAGCTTATGGACAAGCTCGAGCTCGCTGTCGACAGCCAATAGCGCCTTGCCTTTTCCTGCACCAGGATTACCCTGTCCGATCGTAGCGAAGGACGAAGTAACGCGCTTCTTCTTCATCTGTCTGGATCTAATGAGAGCCGAAAGCGTCGGCGTGTATGAGCATATGTAAAGATCCTCGAGGCATGGCTCCTTAGAGCGATCTGCGTTCGTTCGAAACGGGTGAGCTGCGTGGAGAGGAATAGAAGTGAATGCTGCAGCCGGACACAGCCAGATTCGGGAAAGGAATTGTAATTTCAGATCATGCTGGAGGACGTTGACGATGGGTAGCATGATCTCGTCCCATACTGTCCGCAAGAGAACTATTAGATCGTTCCGCGGAACTTTTGGGCCCAAGACAGATGCGCGTCGTATTGCCTTGGCAAAGCGATTCTTGAGATTGTTGAGATCTGCGAGAGTGACAGACGGTAAAGGAACATTATGGGGCCCTCCTGACGTCGGAACGATGATGGCGCTGCACGAGTGTTGACTGGCAACGAGAATGATGACTGAGCCCTGGCGCGCTGCCGCTTGCAGGTCCTCATAAGAAGGTGGAAGCAGGAACCGCGAGAACGCCCGAAGATTACGGATTTCAGCCACTGCAGCTTCCCATTGCCTTGTGAGTCTCCTATACTCCGTTGCTGCCCGATCAGCAGGAGCTGGGTCAGCGCTGCCTGCATAGCCCTGAGCATCAGATAGGAGCTTGCTGAGCTCCGAGAGCTTTTGAGCTAGTTGCGGACTCGCAGAGTTCAAGTCTTCCAGCGGAGTCCTGAGTCGAGAAGCCAGCGACCATTGCTGACCACGACCCTGTTCCACAAGTTCAGTTGCCTGTCGTAGATTGTCACGACGTATGGCACATGAGGCTGCATCGACAGGAAGTGATCGTGCACTACCAAAAGCGGTTGCAGCCTCACGCCGTGAAATGATCGATGATCGCGTCATCATGTGGCTGTCGAAAAGCTCAAAGCACGTTTGGTATGCTTCAAGGGCAGATTCATGTTGATGAACTTCTGCTTGGCGAGCCCACTCAATAGCCACCTTGATGCGTTGTAGAAATCCTTGAGTAGGATGTCTTGATGCAAGTCTGAAGTTCTCGATAGCGAGTGTCAAATCAGCAGGGTCGTGTAGAATCCGGTAACGAGACAAATAGGCCACCTGCAGCTGCATGTAGCTGAAATGCCTATCTGGGTGGAGAGAAGACAGAGTCGTCAATGATTGCTGGCAAAGAGTAATGGCCTCCTCGACATCTCCATTTTCTTGAGTTTGCATGAAATGAGAACAGAGCGCCGAGCTCAAGTTGCGAAGAGTTACATGGCGCTGTGGATGGTCAAGCTGCAATAATTGAAGGCATTCGCGATACCGATCAATGGCCTCGTCAATATCCTCGCTGACATGCAAATTGTCATATCTGGTGTCGAGTGCGAGGGCAAGGTTGCCAAGTGGAGTGCCACGACGTGGATGCCCAGGTGGGCACAACGTCAGTGCCTCGCGATAGAGGCTGACAGCTCGGGTGATGTCATCAATATTTCCGTATTCGTAGAAACGGGTGACGAGGGCGCCCCCTAGGCCGTCCAATGAGGAATCACGATATTCGTGCCCAACAGACCGCAGACGCAGCGCTTCTTCGTGCAAAGAGATGGCCTCATTGAGGTCATTAGGAATGCCTTGGTGGTCGAAGCGGGAAACGAGTGAGATGGCCAAGTTATTCAGGTAGCCATCAGCATGTCCCTCGGGGAACAGAGACACGGCTTCACGACCAAGTTGTATGCTCTTGTCAAGATCATCAATGCTGCCGTGCTGGTCAAACCGTGCTTCAGTCGCTAGTGCAAGCGCGTCGAGGGCACTGGGACGGTGTCGATGGCCCAGAGGACAGAGCTCGAGGACAACTTTTCGAAGGTGGATGCCTTCATCGGATGCGTCTGTTGGAAGATTGTTGCATTCCTCAATCACATAATCGACACCATCGACCCCTGCCGCGATGCTACGAAGGTGAGTGCCCTCTGAACAGAGAGTTAGTAGCTCATGATAGAGTTGGGCAGCTTCGCGGATGTCGGCAGCAGTACTTTTCTTCTTGTGGCGCCAAATCAGCGCTTCGCTGAGATTATATAGAGATAAAGGATGGTCGCGATGGTGCTGCGGACGCAATGTGAGGGCGTCGCGGAAGAGGGAAGTAATAATATCAATGTCTTGAAGATCCTTGTAAATATATTCTTGAAGGCGCGCATACGCGACGTTGGTGAGAGCTGTTGCGCGATCAGGGTGGCTGACCTGGCACTGGTCCAGAACCAATTGAAAATGCTGCACAGCAACCTTCAGGTGAGGGACCCTCTTGTATGTCATGAATTTGGCAAATCGTGCGTGGCCCGCATCTGTATCTCGAGCAATTTTGCAGTCCACGGGGGACTATAGTTGGCGTACAGTCAGCAAAAGTTAACAGCACAGCGACCAGCGTCATTCACATCAGACAGTGCGCTGTTTTGATTGTCGCAAGCATGTTCAACGGCGGCCCTCAGTGTAAGGGAAGGGCGGACACCGCGAACGGATGAGAAGGATAGATCTACGAGATGTTAAAATATGTGCATGAATGATAGCAAGTCGCTCACCGAATGGCTCATTTCCATGATTGAGTAGCTCATCCCACAATATTTGAAGTTTCCCGATGACTTCTCCGCTTCCTAGCATTCGGCCAAGCTCATAGGATGCCCTGATCTCAACTGATAAGGCAGATGAGGTATGTGATGATCTATAAACTGATTATCAGTTCTCACATCACGTCATAAAGTTTCCATGGAATTTACCTGAGAGTCACAGTATCCCCCCACGCTACAGATTGATCAGACGATAAGACACTGATGGCCGATTTCCAACATCTCGAGGAGTCAACATCAATGGACACGTAAATGCCAGCGGGAATGCGCTTGGAAGGGATTCGAAAATTCTTTCCGCTAATGACTGTAGATAACGATCATGAAACATATACGAAGGTAATATGGAGGGACTCGCCTTCAAGTCTGATATATCGGCTTTCTGAGCTACCAATCATGATGTGTGATGGAACAAAGGCTGAACAGAATGAATGGGAGGGGAAGGCGGGGGTAAGACGTCGTGTGGATGGAGGAATTTGAGGGTTCAGACGTTCAGGCCCAGGTCCCAGGTCGTGCTGCACGTGCATTACCGTATTCTGTTGGGCGCGGCAGATGCTAGTATGATCATTGCGTCAAGCGCTGAGAATCGATATCATGGAATCTGCGCTGAAGAAATAAAACAATATCAGTCTCCAGTGAAAGTGATCAGCCCGGCAAGGTTGAAGGGGACTGGAGCGACGGTTTGCGAGAACATGACAAGAGAAGTTATGCAGTGACTTGGAACAAGAGTTAGCCCTGGGTAGCAATCTGCCGACGTGAGCAGCGAGACAGCCATTCATACGTATTCAGTCCATTCGCCGTCTCTCCAACTCGCAGCTGTTAGTTATTTGCTTCAAGAAGTGTTCGGTGTTTGCCGAAGATGCGGCGGCCGGGGAGTGCTAGTACTTTCGAATGAACATGACCGTCAACGAATCTCACGGTGTATCTACCCACCACCCTTCGAATTAATAGCGCAGAACAGCGCCTGATTTAATTATATTCGGATCGAAACATGACACGACTGGAATTGGACTGGAACTTCGAAGCTCGAGCGTTTGCTCGTTCTTACTCTTTTTCCAGCCTGAGGTAGAAATCACCCTCTTCGTCGCTCATGGTCCAGGTATCATCTGGGGTATTCAGCTATCCAATCTGATATGCTCTTGCAAAGCGCCACGTCGCTGGTATTTCCACTACTTCAAGTTTGCGCGTCGTTTCAGCAGATTGGTATTGTCCTTACTATGTCACGGTGCTAAGTGAGTATTACGACTCGGTGATAAAATTCTAGGAATACCAAGCCTCACAGTACGTGCATTGCCATGCCCCCTTCAACCTTGGTGTGTTACTTTCGCTGATGACCGACCTTGTAATTGCCTACTTCTTTAGCAGGCATAGGCTCTCGTCATGTTTGTTACTGGAGTCCCCTTTGGCCATGGAACAATCATAGACCATATCCCATCTTCATTTTTCATCGATGATGTCTTCTGTTCCACAATGTAATGATTTTTGTTTCACAATATAACGTCTTTTGTTCCACAATATCATAATGTTCACTGTTCCTTGACTCGCGCTCGAACTCAGTCATGCTTTGCTCATCATTCGGTGGGTCCTGTTCCACACGTCCACAGTCCACAGTCCACATTCCACACGTCCACAGTTCCAATAGTATATAACCCTCTTGGATTCCCCGAACCAACATCATACTTTTTCCATCTGCCCATATCACAACTTCCCCATCTACCTCAATCAGACATGTTGTTCCCTCCCCCCCTCACAGCTATACTTCCAAAGCTGCCTCTGAAAGACATGGAGGAACTCGGGCTCGAGCGGCTATCCTGGGTTACAGGATATGATGCCGAAAAACATGTGAGCATGTTCCATGTCTTTACTGATCTTCAATCTAACCTTGGTTTCTAGGAATGGATTACATCCGATGGTTTAGATTGCGATGCATCCGTTTACGATCAAGACGCGTGGAGTAAGCTGATCAAGGACCAACAGACTAAGGTTCGGATGGGAGTTACTTTGGCATAGTTGTCTCTGACGCTAACGGGTTTGTTACAGGATCTCATCCAATCCATATTGGATACCATTGGATGTTCTCCTGGTGGGACACAGTCAGAGCAAGTTCGGCAAGGCGTGGTATGTTCTAAAAATACGCTCCTGCGTCTCTCTCATTTACCATTGCCATTTAGAATATCCTGCTCAAAGGGGCGTGGGGAACGGGCAAGAAGACCGTTGTTCGTGCGATCTGCAACATGCTCAAGCGCCCGAAGTTTGACATTCGGGTGAATGACATCCCGCCCCTTGCCGATGTGCGACCATGGGCTGTCAAAGTAGCATCGGTATGTACCATCCGCAGGCCATGATACATCTCTGACACGTGGTTGTTTAGCTTGCGATACAGTGGAATGCGGTGGTGGTGGTAGACCGCGGTGATGTACGTATCGTTCAAAGTATCCATTATGTCCCTTCTGAAGACGTGTCACACAGCATTTCATGAAATTCCATGAACCAGAGGATCGAGTATGTTCTTGATTGCTAGACCTATTTTGCTGCATAGCTAATTTTTCGTCAGGAACGGATCAATATTATGATTCAAGAATTCGAGTCGCCCGAATGTATCTGCCTGTGGCCCGCAGAGTTGACGGATAAGCAGCAGAAACTAATCAGGCCGTTTTCCGCTAGTGCGTAGTCCAGCCATCTGACTTGACTGTATCACTAACGTTTCCCTGTTGCAGCCATCAATTTCCCCGATCTCGATCCGGCAGCCCGTCGTCAACGTTGGCTACAACTTTTTGGCCGAGATGACCTGGCTGCGACTTTATCGAGCAACGAGAATGCATCCGCCGCTAATGCGAGGGACGCAGAGGAGTGGGCATTTATTCGGGAGATTGAGAAAATCTCTTGGTATGAGCTCGATGGTAATGTCATGTCTGACCTGGATGACGTGACGCAGTGCTGATGGTACCAACAGGAATGGACATTGAAGATTTCATGATTATAGCACGAAACTCAGCTGGGTATGTTGGGTAATATACACTGTTCGTGACAACTAATCAATGTAACGCAGGGGACACGATCTAGCTCCTCAGCACGTAAAGGCGTCTCTCAAGGATTGGGAAGCGCCTCTTTCTCTACGGAGCAAGCTAGCGCGGTTTTTCGCGCTTCGTGGAATTCATGCGCCCGTCTCGGCTAAGACTTGATGAACCACGATCTCAATAACGCGGTGAAGATGTTGTGTCTGTTTGAAATAGTGTACTCTGTCACGAATATGAATATGCCCTACATCAGGGAAAACCTCCTTCACAAAATCAAGGTAATTTCACAAACTCGCATGAAAATACTGAGAATTCAGTAAATTATTTGTATTCAAAGGTATTTCAACAAAGTTCATTGTAATGCTCAGACAAGTGTTAAATAAGCATGTCGGTCACTGAAGGGGTTTACAAAGAAGGTGGAACAGCACTCCAGAACAGTGCTACTCGTCCACTCACGAGGTGCCGCTACGCCGAAATTAGGTATAAGATGAATGCTCCTACGGATATCTGATATGTTAATGATGCTTGCCAGACGTTCTCCATGACGAATCAAGCGGGCAACTTTGTACAACCCATGGTGTGATTCCGGTTGCTGGAATGGAGTGAACCATTCCACATAGGCAAGGTGGGTGGGTGGTTGTGCAGGTCCAGCGCGGAATAACACATTCGAAGCTTGGTTTGTCAGTGTAAAGACGACACGGACTTGCGCAACACGGTAACCTTCAGTGATCGAGTGAGATTAGTGACTAACATGTTCAATGCACCATACAAAACGCACCATCCACGCCTGTTGTCCCGCCATCCCCTTCATTGACCAAAACTGTGTCAAAACGCGCAGGGATCATATGCCCTCGCTTGTCCTCTTGTGATGGTTGACAATGGACAGAATCCACAGTGACACTCGAGTCCTGGATCCCCCGAGCATTGATTGAGTTGAATTTGATCCTGTGGAACGTAGCCACAGTATCAAAGGGAATAATGATGTGAGCGGCCTCACGTTCGAGTTGTGCTGCAGACAAACCAGGTTGATTTCTCCCGACGACGTAACGAGCCAAAGCTTCAGTGAAAAATGTGGCGCCATACTCCCGCACAATGCGGTCCAACTGGACACGCTTGATGGTCGGGTGTTTAGTCATCTTGATTGCGCGACGATAATCCATGTCTGGAGGTATGATTTCTTGCGGGGCAATATCACCAACGAGACGCCATTGGACAAAGTTGTCGTGCCATAGAATCTTCTCCCGTCTTTCTAGCCAGAGTGTCATTTGAGTGTACTCGTCTTTATGGTTGGTAGCCCTATAGGCATCCTTCGTGAGCGGTAACATTATGTAAAGGTATGATTCCCGTCTCCTTTGCAGGAAAATTGAATGTTTCATTCTGCTCACAATCACCCTATCGGATTCGAAGTGGGTATTCCACCAGCAATCCCGGGAGCGAGCAAGGCTGAGTGAGATTATTGCAGCCCATTCTTGTCGTATTCGATTTCTCGGCCCATCTCCTTCTATCACCCCTACCATTAATATTGTAATGTCTTATTACTAGCTTGAAATTATTGTTTCTGAATATTTTGATGCGCGATTACCGTGCAAAATTATTCTCAGCCCTAATGTCTGCCGTTGACAAGTGTTGAACGGTATCAACGAATTGTAATTCGCTACCTGCACGCTTACAATTACAACTTATATCCCACTTTCAAGTATCAATATGCACACTGTCAATATATTTGATATTTGGAGGGAGTTCAACAGCCCGAGTACGTACAACAGAAATTTAAGGAAAGTGTAGCTGAGTCGATGATATGCGAATGTACGGAGTTCCAGTGTTGTGACTCCCAGCAGCCTTGGCATACCGGATGTAAGTACTACTGTCCACCGAAACCAGAAATAACATAATACACAATTTCTGTCAACTGTGACAGAATGAGGCGAACGAAGACCGATTGGATGACCAGCGCAGGAAAGAGAATGATGATGTACAGTGATGATGGCACGGCTGCAAAAGATGAACTGTAGTGATCAAAAAGATGCTCTAATGACAGACTCAGTCGTGGACCGTACAGAAGGGAGAAAAGAAACATACCGGCGGGGCGCTGATCATGCGATGACACAGTAGCAGTTGGCATTGCCATAACGCTCCTGGTCAACTGGCACTTGTGCTTGCGTCTCTTCAGAAGAGACGGGCGCCGAGGAGAAGGCAGCAAGCGTGAAGAATGAGTCCATGGCTTACTGCAGGGAGAGTCGAAGGAATAACTCAAAGATGAATATATTTGTAGAGCTCAGGAAGCTCTGATATCGTTAAGGGGGTCTCGCGAGTACTGGTGAGGAATCCTCCTCTCAGATCTCGTGTATTTATCCGTTTCCATTTATGAGCTTGGCCACCGGCAATTTTGAAGGAATCGGGACAATTAGCGCGGCATGCAATGTTGCTCGGATTCACCTGCGGATATGAAGCCCATAGAAGGAACAAACTATTGTCCACGTAACACGATAGGCTTGTTACCGTGAGCACAACAAGCCATTTCAATGCGCCTCGCTGATTTGACAAAAAAACCAGGGCGCCCGATTAAGTAAGCTGCAAAGTTGTCAGCCAATCAAATTCGTTCATCATTTGCGGGTACTTTACATTCTTATTGTTTGGTAGTTCCGGGTTTCCTTGGAATCGACGAGCAGTTCGTTGGCAAAGTGGTTGACAATTAAGAATAAAGTAACTGTAATATGCGTTAATTCTTTTGTCTCTGGTTGTTAGGACTGTAGAGTGCATAACGCTGTAATTGTTTCGTGGCCAAGTAATCCCCGGAAACGTATGCTATCTCCATGGTCATTTAGAGACTCGAGCTCCCTCTTATGTCCTGGATGAAGCCAGTGCAGGAAGAAAGACTGTCCTTGAGTACATATAGGTAGTCAGTTTCGTCATTCAGAAGAAACGTTGCCACGAGGTCGGTGGTCTGGACTCTGGAAACAATAACGGCAATAAGCATGATAGGTGATGTCACATACAATAAGACAGAAGCACAATGCACCACCTGTTTATCGCCAGCGGCAAACTACATTGGTAAAATGTACCATGCATGTGCCCGAAATGAATCAGGGGAATGAAGTTCACTGCATGCAAAGTTGAGAACCACCTTGGGACTAGTGAATTCGTCCTCGGTTGGAGACAAACGTCGCACATGAATGCGAACAAAAGCCACCGCCAATATGTCGCGAATTCTGACTTGGATTGAAAAAATGGATACTCCAAACGCATCCCGCGACGCAGGTGGAACTGAGAAAACGAAGATAGTAAAACTTACTGGACTATCCAGTCAGTCATCGTCCAGCCGCATGTCGGGTGCAATTGGTTTCCTTGACATCACCCTTAGATCCCATAATGGTCCCATAGGAATCGTACAACCACCAGTACATCATGGTTGTGAATGAGTCGGGACAGATTTAAACCTGCCAGTTAGAAACAGTGTGTATGAGCTTTTGCCACCATTGCTGAATATTGAATTGCAGCCCTTGAGATGAGGCTCCGCGATCGGAATTCCTTCTATGGGCGCCATAATTGGACCTCTGGACGCACTGGAAGGCTAGGCTTAGAACTGCATACCTATCAGGAGTTCAACTTTAATTCTCCAGAATGCGAATTGCCGGCCAGTGGTGATATCATTGTAGACGTCAAGAGCAAGAATGTTCTTGTTCGATTCGCGAGAACATTGTAGATATCGGGTCATTCACTGAGTGTGTGCTTCTACGGTCAACCTGATGGCAAGGAGCAAGCTAAGGTTAGTTCTGTTGAGCGTCTCGGATGACAAAGGAAGGCTCACGAGTTACTACATACTCCGCATCGGAGTTGTAACTATCTTATTGCAATTGGACTCCAGGCCCATCTGACTCAAATGTTGCTGAATCTAGCTTACCTTTACTTTCAAGTTGTTCTAGTGGTGACTTGACGCAGTGCACAAGGATTTGCGCTCGGTAAAGTGGCCGTCTTGGTTTGGTCTGTCAACCGAAGAACCTTTGCTGGTCACAGCTTGTCGCGGCGAATTCGATGGAACTGTGAACGTGTCATCAACGGTTTGTCGCATGTCTTCTCAGTAAATCTAAAGATCATACGGACAAACCTCTGGTCGCGTCCGAGGCTCGCTGGTGTCGCCCCCCGCTGGATTATGATTTTGAATGTTGACCAGGTATATTTCATCTGCGATGGCCTATGCATCTGTCACGTGTATTGTTTCAATGGAGGGCCTGTCAACTTTGGCGCTCCATTTTAACGCAGAGGGGCCCGTTTAACGCAAAGGGGCCCAAGCTCGGATAATACAATGTCAATGTTGAACCTGATCAGGTCGGGGGCGAGCGGTGACACATGATGTTTGTTGTCCTCTACTTCTGCTGTAGCGGTCGCATCATATCGCTGAAGCCTGATATCGACAGTATCGTATTTTCCAGGTGTTTCGAACCCAAAAGATCCCCAGGCATTGCTGATGACGCATGCTAATCCATGTAGGAGGACCAATTGAGGATGACGGTCCGTGTTTATCATTGGAGTCCCCTTTGGTCGTGGAACAAGCGTAGACCACATCCCATCTTCATTGTTCATCGAATAATGTCTCATGTTCCACAATATATTGTTCACTATTCCTTGACTGGTGCTCGAGCTCAGTCGTACTTGACTCATTATTCAATGGATCCTGTTCCACACGTCCACATTCCACATTTGCACAGTTCCACACTTCAGTCTTATATATACCCTCCACGGATTCCCTGATACTGACATCAAAGCTTTCCCATCTACTCAAATCACAACTTCCCCATCTACCTCAAACAGACATGTTCTTCCCTCCCGTCATCAAAGTTAAACTTCCAAAGCTGCCTTTGGAAAACATGGAGGAACTCGCGCTCGAGCGGCTGTCGTGGATTACAGGATATGATATCAAAAACCACGTGAGCATGTCGCACGTTTTTATTTATCTTCAAGCCAACCTTTGCGTCCAGGAATGGGTAACAACTAATGGTTTAGATTGCGATGCACCCGCTTGTGATCAAGATGCGTGGAGCAAGCTGGTCAAGGACCAACAGACTAAGGTTAGGGCGGGAGTGACTTTTTTATATTTGTCTCTGAAGCTAACGGGTGTGTTGCAGGATCTCATCCAATCCATATTGGATACCATTAATGGATGTTCTCCTGGTGGGCCACAGCCAGAGCAAGTCAGGCAAGGCGTGGTATGTTTTAAAATGTCACTCCTGCGTCTTTCTCGTTCACCTTTGCCATTTAGAACATCCTACTCAAAGGGGCGCCGGGATCGGGCAAGAAGACCGTTGCTCATGCGATCTGCAACATACTCAAGCGCCCGATGCTTGACATTCGGGTGAATGACATCCCAGACCTTACCGAAGTGGGACCATGGGCTGCCAAAGTAGCATCGGTATGTGTCATCCGCAGGCCATGATACATCTCTGACATGATATTGTGGTTGTTTAGCTTGCGATCCAGTGGAATGCTGTGGTAGTCGTATACCGCGGTGATGTACGTATCGCTCAAATCATCCATCATATCCCTTCTGAAGACACGTCGCACAGTACTTCATGAAGTCTCAATTTCCAGCACAACACGTATGTTGTTGATTGCTATTTCTTCCGTGCTGCACAGCTAATTTATTGTCAGGAACGCATCAACACCATGATTCAAGCATTTGAGTCGCCGGGTTGCATCTGTCTGTGGCCCTCGCCGTTTGCAGGCGAGCAAAAACCTGTAATCAAGCCGTTTTCTGCTAGTGCGTATTCCAGCTATCTGACTCGACTGTATCACTGACGTTTTCCTGTTGTAGCCATCAATTTGCCCGATCTCGATCGGGCAGCCCGTCGCCAACGTTGGCTACAACTTCTTGGCCGAGATGACCTGGCGGCAACTTTATCGAGCAGCGAGGATGCATCCACCGCCACTGTGAGAGACGCAAAGGACTGGGCCTTTATTCGGGAGATTGAGAAGATCTCTTGGTATGAGCTCGACGGTAATGTCATGTCTGACACTGGATAGCGTGACACGGTGCTGATGGTGCTAACAGGGACGGACATCGAAGATTTCATGAATTTAGCACGAAGCTCAGCTGAGTAAGTTGTTTGATATATGCTATTGGGGGTAACTAATCACTGTCGCACAGGGAACAAAATCCAACTCCTCAGCACGTTAAGTCCATTCTCAAGGACTGGGGAATGTGTCTTTCTGTACGGAGCAGGGTAGCACGGTTTTTCGCGCTTCGTAGAATACATTCACCCCGACCTGGCCGTTGATGAACCATGTTATCAAGAACAAGGTGAAGATATGTTCCTTGTTTGAAATATGTGCTTGCTGCCTTGTTTCATGTCCTGTTTATGCCCCACGAAACGCTTGTTGAAGCTATATACATATCATTGTACATGAAACGCCATGACAGAGATCGCGGACTATGTCATCGTTAGCTTCTTGTGTCTTGCACCATGTCTCATTCTATACTACACCCTACGTTGTCGGAATCAGTAAGTTCCATTCAATGTGGTATCACTGAACCACGAATTGGCGTGCCCCTTATGATGTCGGGAACGGCATTTCTTTGCGAAGTGAGCCTCGTAGCGTAAACTCAACAAATAATGTATCTTTGAGAGACGTAGTCAAAGCGAACCAGTGATTTTGGTGGTACCGGTATATATATACCACATGACCAGCAAAAATTGTCACCACTAACTTCTTCCTAAGTGCCATATGAGCCGCGGCTAATTTAGTGTCATCTCCAACTTGACATGCAAGGTACCATCGCAGTCTACATATTTGGTGTTTCTACAAACCACTGTCAGTGACAATAGATCAAGCTGAGGAAGCGAAGAAAGAGAAACATACTTGTCCATCAGCCAGTCGGTCATCAGCCAGTCACTACTGACACAAGTACGTTCCTTCTTGCCATCCAAGTTATACCTTTTTTCCATCCTTGAGAGTAGGTAACAACCACATAGGAATCATGCAACCATCAGCATGTCATGGTTGCAAATGTCAAAACACATTTAAACCTACCCAGAAGGTACAAGCATAGCGGTGTCCTTGGAGTACGCTAAGATCAACCCTGAAGGTGTCTCTGCAGAGCCAGTTTTCCCTCTATGGGCCTCGATCCTAATTTTGCCTACCGGACGGGCTGGAAGGCTGAGCTCAGCAAGACTCAAGCTAATGTGCCACCTTCCATCACGTTTCATAGAAGATCGAAACAGCCATATACGTCCTGCATGTATTAGCGTTATCTTCAAGGCGAGGAACTAACCAAGAAACATAGACCACATACCCCCCGCAATAAATTCTACGCCCACATCCTTCGCGGTGAGCAGGCGTTTCTGGAACTTCCTGATCCGCAGCCGAGCAACAAACTGGTTCTCGCCCAGTCCGTCTCCTGAGTCCACCTGAATCTCGTCGGGCGAACAACCTAATGAACGCCTCAAAGGTTCATCCTTGGCTGATTGGTGCACAAGATTAGTCGATGATCTCTCGAGTGGGAATTACCGCCTACAGTTGAGATTCCCCAAATTTAGCTGCGAAAATAATGCTTGGTC
Source organism: Suillus brevipes Sb2 (assembly GCA_011800875.2). Taxonomy (NCBI): domain Eukaryota; kingdom Fungi; phylum Basidiomycota; class Agaricomycetes; order Boletales; family Suillaceae; genus Suillus; species Suillus brevipes. Next base: position 24,266 of record JRHT02000114.1, on the reverse strand, counting down.
GTCAGTCGTCATGCATGCGAGACGGAGATCGGAGGAGCAAGCAGCCGAAAATTGGGGAATGAATCCAGATAGTGCCGAAATGGCTTCTTGTCGCTCATTCACTATTGCCCAATAGAGCGCCGTATGGCCCTCAATATTGTGTGCTTGGAGGAGGTCGGAGAATTCAGCAGTAGAGAGCGCAGCAGCGCATGCGTTGATGATTGGGACTACAGAGGAAGGGGTGAAATCAGGAGCAGAGACGACGTCGCGGATGCAGCTTAGAACAGTTTTTCGTGTCTGCCCGCTTGATAGAAAGGAGAACCGTCTGTGTTGGAGAGATTCTACTAATGCAGACGTGGAAGTTGTGGTGTATGATGGAGGTGCGTTAACAACAGACTTGCTATCCCCACATTGTTGGAACGTCATGATGGAGGGGCAAGTGGTAAGTGGCAAGGAGATGACGAAGTTCCAGGTATGGCAACTATTAGGGGCTTGTCGACATGGCACAGCATTTTTATGAGCATGGATGCACTCCGACTTCTGTCCTGAAGAGAAGAGAACGGTTGAATGGAAGGCTGCACCTTTAACGAACTATAAGCAAGAACGGATGAAATTATTTGATGAACATTGAGCAAAAAAAATGACGATCTATCCAAGGGCCTGGGTCGATCTTAATCCATCCTCATTTGTTCGGATTTCACCCTGTCTCGCTTTTACCAAAAGACACACTGCGATACGCTCTCTGGAGCTCTAAGCTCGTGTGATAGATAAGAACTGCAAGGAAGGTCCAGGAAGATGGGGCACTGGGACAAGCTAGTCATGTGATGTGACACACGCGAACAGTCACAAAACGCGTCACATGCCTCGTAGAACCTTTCTTCTGGATCAGCCAAATCATCGTGAAATCGAGCAATTTCCCAACAATACCTCTCCGCAGGCCTTCCCGCTCATTGCGACCGCCCACTGAACACGAGGCATCAAAATCTGCGAAATGCAAACCAAACGAAGCCGACAGAAAGAGAATGGACCCGGGACACGCAGGACATCGAAAAGAGGCTGCGTGGGCCGTTCTTCGAAAGCACCTACAACACCAACTTCCAGAGCATCTGCAAGAATATCTACACGTACATCTGTGAGACCGAGTCGCGCGCTGCAAGAGATGGCTGAGACAGAGGATGAGGAGGAACCAGTGAAGAAGAAGTCGAGAAACTCTGTTGAGGGTGAGGATCATAATGAGGATGAAAGCGTGTGGCGGCAACAAAAGTAGCGACCCAATAGCCAATCCTGCAAGCGAAGAAATTTTTGATTTTCAGCAACTGACGATTGAGGAAAGTAGTGGACCAAACGAACGCCAAACGATTCGAGACAACATCAGGGCATGCAACCTCCCGAGTGCAACCTAACCTGCACCATCACACCATGCGTGGCAGGGTGAGGCGTGTCGCGATGCTTCGCCAGTCCATGGGGATGTATGACAGTGTGCGTAGCTTCGCCTGCTCCATCTGTATCGTTCTATAGTAGAAACGGCCGCAAAGTTAATAAATTGATTGTAACGGTGTATGTTTTAGCATTTTGGTTTCAATTTTAATAAAACCTGATCCGAGACCCTATCATGCAGACGACCTGCTTCCTCGTGCACCTATTTCCTGTGCAGGATGTAATGATATGACACTTTCTGTTTCATCATGTCAACCAAAAACTGAGGAAAATATTTAATATTGTACAATACCTGTGATATCATCAATTTGCCGCATCTTTGTCCTGCTACTTCCCATACGATTAATAGTACATCAATCACAATAAAGGAAATGATTCACACCGAGGGATGAGTCTCGACCGTTTTCATTCGTATACACTCATCGTCTGCCTAGGTCCTAACGGAAGGCTAGTCAGCTCGCCAGGTCGCTACATAGTATCGTACCGTGTTATACAGTACTACACAATGACCAGGTGGGCTGAAATAACTGATTGCAGCGCCTTGTTCGTGCATATGGGCACTGCTGTGAAAAATGCATCATTAAGAAAGTGACTAGGGAGCACCGATTTGGGGAGACCAAGGCGCTGAGAGACCCAGAGAGACCCATGCAGTGAGGTAGTCATCTCGTCAAATTGCAATGGCGCATTTTTGAAGGGCCAGTCTGCACCAAGAAAAGTAGGTCTATATTCTTACCCATGACATGTATGACATCTATCATGGTGACCAAGCATGCCACTGCTAGTTTGCAGTGCTTGCCATGATCACAATGAAATCATTCCATCCATCCAAATCTGCGATTCAGCACCAGTGCTTGCAACGGGCAAATCTGTGGGTTCAATCTTGATGAAGTTGCGATACATAATGAGCGCTCACAGTAGAGGTGTGCTCGCCATTCAAATGTCTTGTCCGACTCTTCTGTGCAGACCCCACGGTAGGCACCTGTCGACCCTGCTGCCGATGCCACGCTCCTCGTACCTAGTTCTAGTCCTCGTTATCCTCATTCTGACACATCTGTGCTTCCAAACTCATTAGATGAATCCTCCTGGAGTGAAGGGGTAGGTATGTAGTCGTTGAGTGTAGACTAGGAATTTTGCCAAAATTTTGCAGCAGCGATTTCAAATTTGCAAATGCACAGCGCTCCACTTCCCACGCAACCAACAAAATTCGCAGGACCTCAACTGGAGCTGCACTGATTTCCTTCCGCCTCCCACAATGTTACTGGTCATGTCGTCAAGCGGCCTGTGATGCAAATAAATCTGTATTTTCATACGCTATAGTGACTCACGCTCATCCGAAAATTCGTCCCATGTTTTTAAATTCCCGGAGCAGGCTATCACGCAATCATCACGACTTTGACAGTGATTTCTTGCCAGCTGGTCACTTACTGTGATTAATTGCTATACCATGATTGGATTATGAAAGCACGCCCTGCTTTTCTTTTCATTCCTCAGGCTTTAATATTATCGCCATGGTCTCTAGTACACCGATCCCGTACCCCGTGCCAGTAGGTGGAGCGTCCCTCCTTCTGACATTCAAAGGACCCCGAAATACCATCCTTATTATCGGCGGTGATGTTCTGGCTGCATCTAGGGCATTTGCGGCACTCGAGGCAGGTATGCAAGTGATTATACTCACCAGAGGGTTAGTATGCGATGAACTGAGATGGAGAGCGGACCAACGACAAGTAAATCTCACGGATTGGGGTATACTTCCCTCTGCGTCTACTTCCCTACTTGCCTCCGCTCCAGACACGAAGGCAGATACAGAGTCCTTATCTGCATTCCTTACCGAAAACCCATCTATATCTCTTGTCTGTATCACCACACACTCGGCGGATACACCCGCACTTGCACGTATCTGTCATGCACATAACATCCCCGTAAACGTCACCGACCTTCCTGCATTATGCAACTTCTCTTTTGCAGCTACACACCGTTTTGTTGACCCATCTACAGGCGGCCAGAGTGCACTACAAGTGGGTGTGACAACCAATGGGGAGGGATGCAGGCTCGCGGGGCGTGTGAAACGAGAGATTTTCAGCGCGCTTCCAAAAGACGTCGCTGGAGCCGTCAGGCAGATCGGAAAACTTCGATGTCTAGCCAAGAATACAGATGGCGATACCGGAGAGTGTGAGGAAGGTGAGGATAGTAGTGCCGCTACTCCTAATAGGCCCGTACCCGGTTGGAGAAACAGTGCCGCCGAGAGCAAAGACGAGTCCTCTCGCCGCCGCATGAAATGGGTTGCCCAGGTCAGCGAGTATTGGCCCATCCCGCGGTTGGCATCCATGTCAGAAGACGACATGAAGCTCATATTATCTGGCGGCTCTCCCCAAATAACCTCATCATACTCGATTCAATCTCCAGACGAGAGTTCACTACATGACCTAACACTTGTCCCACCCCCGAAGAAAGGTCGTATTCTCCTCGTTGGCTCCGGCCCAGGACATCCCTCCCTTCTCACCATTGCAACTCACAATGCGCTTACGAAGTACGCAGACCTTGTTCTCTCAGACAAGCTTGTTCCTGCTGCCGTACTGGCTCTCATACCTGAAACTGTCGAGGTGCGAATTGCACGCAAATTCCCTGGCAATGCCGAAGGCGCGCAATCAGAGATGATGGACGCAGCCGTAGAAGCCGCTCGACGTGGCCTCACCGTCGTCAGAGTGTGTCCGATCCTTCATTTCCTTCACACTCAAAAAACTATCCACACAGCTAAAACAAGGAGACCCAGTCGTCTACGGCCGTGCAGGGGAAGAAGTGCTCTTCTTCCGAGCACACGGTTTCGAACCGCTCGTTGTCCCGGGCGTCTCGTCTGCACTCGCAGCACCTATTTTTGCTGGAATCCCAGTCACACAGCGCGGCGTTGCAGAAAGTGTCGTTGTGTGCACCGGCGTCGGGCGACAGGGCAAGGAGGTCAAGCTTCCTGGTTACGAACGCTCGCGGACTGTGCTCGTCCTCATGGGCGTCGCCCGGATAGCACAGGTTGTTGGTGCTATGATTCGCAACGACAGTGGCAGCGGGGAAGGTCTGCAGAGTGGTGAAGGGAGAAGAGAGGGGCGCCCATACCCTCGGAACACGCCTATTGCCATTATTGAGCGCGGCTCGATGCCAGATCAACGTGTAGTAGCGAGTACGCTTGGCGATATATGTGAAGCGTTGGACAGTGCAGGAGAGCAAAGACCTCCCGGAATGATGGTTGTTGGGTGGGCTGTACTGGCGCTGCAAGGCACTGGTGACACAAGCGTGTTGGAAGAAGGGGCAGAGCGAGATGAAGAGAGGATAAGAAAGTGGTTAGGTGAAGGCAGGTGGGTTACGCGAGAAGGAATCGATCAGGGTTGGGCGGAGGTATAGGGATTATTCGTTAAGATCCATTTTCGATCTGCAGATCATGCTATTGATATTCAAATTTATTTCTGAGCAGATGATAGTGTCACTCTGGATCTCAATCTCGAAATTCGGGAGCTCAAAGATCGATTTGATTGATGTCACAAAGGTAGTCCAGTCCTTCCGTAGAACTATAAGCCCTAGCATGTTCGAATGCACTTAAGTGACACTATGTAACTAAGGGAATGGATAACATTAGACGGTGATGCGGGTTGACTGTAGAGAATTGACTGGCAGTCCTCGGAGCAGCTGCCCGCCAGCTAGCACTGGTTGGGTGCACAACTCGAATTCCAAGATGATGGTGCGGAAGACAAGCCAAATTATTGTCTCAAGACACAGGCAACAAGATCAAGCGGCTGAAACAACCGCGGAGCTTGCATTGTCCGAATCTAATCCATAGTATGTAAACAATGTAAATATGTCCTGACATAATTAAGGTTTACAGCAGCGGATGTAATTGTACACTTCCCAAAGAGTCCCTCTTCAGTACTTCAAGCTTCAGTGGCTAACGCCCCTTATGAAATTCTATAGTACACAGGCAATCAATTCTATGACGTGTCATCAGCATTCCAGACCATTGCAAAAAGCATAAAATACGGACCGTTGGTACAGTAGTGACACAGATGTCATAAGTGTTTACACTCTCTTCTTGGTCTTAGCAGCTGAAACAGAGGTGGAAGAGCGGGTGCGCGAGGGCGGAAGCTTTGAGGTGGCTTGGAGTCTTGTACGCTGGCGCTTGCGTGGAGGCAAATAATCGTCATCCGAATCGTCGCTACTCTCGGAGGAGCTATCCTCCTCATAACTGTCCTCGTCCTTTTTCTTATGTGATTTAACACCACTGGAGTTTTTGGCTTTGGAAGTGCCAGTCTGCTTCTTCGGGAGCCGGATCCTAATAAACAGACGCGGTAGGGCCGGTGCAGCCTGAGTTTCTTCCGCAAGGCTTTGTGACTCCTCTTCCTTCTCCGATTCATCACCACCGTTGGAATTGTCGTCATTTGTAGTTTCAGTCTGCCGCTTCGGGATCCGGATTTTAATAAACAGGCGCGGCTGGTTTGATACAGCCTGAGTTCCTGTTGCGGAAATTTGTGACTCCTGTTCCTCCTCCACTTTGTCGTCGTCCGCTTTATTGTCCGGTGCATTTTCATCGTCAGACTCAACATAGCTGGAGCATCGTTTTCGTTTCAATTTGGCAAGGCGTTCCAGGAGTGAGGGAATTGGAGGTCTGTCAATTGACGTCGAACCAAGGCTTGGGGCAACCTTGGGGGCGACCTTCTTTGGCATACAAGGCATTGTGATAAGTAGTAGTGTGAGGATGAGGAGAGTGTTCTTTCCTGAGAAGGAGCGTTCAGTGGGGTGAGCTGAATAGTTAGCTCGTAGATCTGCACCCTTTTAAATGATTGAGAGCTGTGGACACACCATGTGGTCGTTCTTGAACACCGACAGCGCAATTGTGGCATTGGACTCAACAATGCCATGCCAGTGGGTAGCATTGATGGCCATCTTTGTAAGGGCCTGTGGATTGATCATGGTTGTGGATATGATCAAAGCGCTCGTACAAGCAAACGATAACAATGGATTCGAACGTCCACTGGCATTGACCGGTCGACCACCCAAACGGTTCAATAAATTATCTGCAACTGTGGCTAATGCATAGACAACTATACGAGCAAAGTATGAGTGCCGATTTTATGTTTAAAACAGACATGCTTCACCAGCTGCTTAACGTCCTATGAGATCTACCTAAGGTTGAAGATTGACCGCAGGAACACCGTAAGATGCCGCATTAATTTACTCGGAGGGTGAGCCATTTTTTTTTATTGAGAACGAGTCCGATTCCGTCCCATATAATATTCCACTGCCTCATCATACTGTGTGGTGCTACTTGATCGAGGTGCTGTGTACTTCAGCGTGAAGTCAGATATACTAGCACCAGGACTTACATTATGTTATTATCCATAATACATCTGCTTTGACCTCAACTAAAAAACAATTGAATGGTACATGCAAGTGTTGGTCTCCTTGGTTGCAAATACGCATGTCATGATGACCAGCGATAACAATTGGCAATGGTAGTACACCATGGATAGCTTGAGAAATTATTGGGTGTGGTTACTGACGATGACAAGGGAAAGGGAAACGCACTGGATTAGATTGCTGAGTTGGATTTGGAAAAACGCCCGCATACCACTCGTCGCGTTTTTAACTGATAACATTCATCGAAGCGTCATTCATGCAGCGCGTTGAGCCATTACACGTATCATGATCGATTACTGTCTCGGAGTTCAGGGCAGATAACCAAAGTCAAGGACGTTCGGGTCACAGCCCGAGATGTTCTGGCTCATGGAAAGAGCGTAATGCATCTCCTTGCATGAAAGGATGAATGCAACGGACTTGAGCTTGAGTTTTCGAAGAAGTTGAAGTAGTAGTACTAGCCTAGTACTACTAGCCTACGGTAGACTTCATCGCAAATGCGTTACATAAGCAGACTGTTTTGACTTTGAATTCTTCTGTTCCGCTCATGCACCCTTCGCTCATTCTACGGTCTGGGCGGTCTGCTTGGAAAGGTTGGTCTTATATCCACTGTGCTATTGATCATACATTCACGCGCGACATTATTCAGGCCCATATTTCGTAGCCTTTCCAAATTTGAAGGATGCACTCGTCAACAATGTTGCAATAAGAACGCAGGCTCGTGCATGCACTATCCTCCCAAATTTTGTCGGGTGAGACTCTCGAACCCTAGTTAAGTTTAAAGATTATTCTAATATTTTTGCAGTATCCGTTTCATGGTGCACAATGGTAAAGACTATGTTCCTGTGACGATAACGCAGGATATGGTTGGTCATAAGCTTGGTGAATTCGCGCATACCAAAAAGCGGTTTACTTACAAGTGAGTTTCGAACATTTATCAGATCCTGACAAACTTCATTGACTAACATTCTACAGGATGACAAAGAACAAGTAGCTGGTCAGCTGGTTCACCTGTCAAGTTCATTTTATCGGAACAACTTCCGCTCCCTGCAGAAAACTTGCACGGATCATTCAAGTCGATTATAGGCGGTGTTAATATATAATGAACTGCCTTACGGGCAGAAAGGAGCTCAAAGTTGGAGCAGGGTTGTAGATGACATTTATCTTGTTGATGTGAACGTTAGATCCAAAATTAAGGACCTTAAGTAATGCCTTTGGAAGGATCAGTAGTGCTACAGCCTACCAGGTGTTACCCTGGTGATATGTCCCCCTTGACGGACAGATCCGGACAGTGTTGTTGTCCAAGTTTCGCCATTTTTGGGGGTATCAAGTTGAAAGCCTCCGTTCAATCAGAAGAAGGTTAGCTCTTGCTCAGCGTCGTGCATAGTCCCGCCATCATCACGAAAGGCTACGAAGTTACCAATCTCACCGTCCTCGCCAGCGAGGAACTCCTCCTTGCCTCATTCCATTCTTCGCACCCGCCATGGCCTTCAATCAAGTAACAGCAACGAATCTGACGCCTTCTCGACCTGCACCCCAAGCACCTGTCCGAAGAGGAACGGAAGGTCCAATATTTCCGCATAATGCTCTCCAAACCTCAGGCTACAACACATCCTTTTCTTCTGGCTCGTCATACTCGACTGATTACACTGGGATAGGCGGATCGCCCAATCGCAATTCTCAGGCAGTGTTCAACACCCATGTCGTAAGAACTGGGATGGTTAGCATGAAGGAAGAGGGGTTTGCAAGTTTCATTTTTCTCCGAAAATGGCTCGTATTGAAGGAACAAACGCTCTCCATACACAAGACCGAGGTGAGTCCACGGTAGATTGGCTGATTACCTTGTACTTCGAGGAACGAGGCACTGCCATAGCGTGCTGGTAGATGCATGATATATTCATTAGTTTTCTTCATATCCTTGCTTTCGTACTGGCTAGGTCATTCATACTGACAGATCTTCACATAGACATCACCACAGCAGAGCGTTATCCCTCTCAAGGATATCACGAACATCGAACGTGTCGATCTCAAGCCTTATTGTCTACTCCTTGAGACCAAGGACAAGCGGTATCATCTCGCCCTCAAAAACGACGAAGAGCTTTACGGATGGCAAGACGATGTCTATTCTCGCAGCCCATTAATGGGCTTTAGCAACCCGACCAACTTTGTGCATAAGGTCCACGTTGGGTTTGATCCCATATCAGGAGCTTTCACTGTGCGTGCATACCAAACCCAATATGCCATATTTTTGTCTTGCTCACGTCTATGTTCCAGGGCATGCCCGAACAATGGAGCAAGCTTCTGACAAAGTCTGCAATTACTCGTGAAGATTACGCTAAAGACCCTCAAGCCGTCCTCGACGTCCTCGAATTTTACACTGATCACCAGAAGCGTGAGTTGGAAGAGATGGGTATGAACTCGATATCACGGTCCGTCTCTGGTCCATCTGCAGCTTCCACCCTCGTCGGCTCTACCATGTCAGGCAGCACTCTTTCACCGTATGGTGTGGATGCGCCTGCTCGGTTCGGCGGCACAGGTCTCGGCGGATCTAATCTTCCTAAGATCACATCCCCGCTCGACACAGCTCGCAAGCGACAGGACTCCGCTCCAGCAGAGACGGGGACAAATGGGCTCTCCACAACTGCCCTCGCCGCTGCACGCGTTGCTGAGCTCGTCAATGGCTCACACGCCCAGCACGCTAACACTATTTCCACTGCCTCGCCCTCCGCACCGCCACGACCCCCAATTCCCCAAATGTTGCAAGCATCAACCTCCTTGCAGCCTTCCCGACCTGCCCCTCCGCGACCATTGTTGGCAGCCACACGGCCCGCGCCTGCCGCACCCAAACCCCCTGTACCAGACCATACACCCTCGACCGCAGACCTTCGTGCTCGAGCACAAGCTCGTGATCAAATGGCAGGGAAACCTTCACTGGACCAGGGCCCAAAGCGAAATGAGAGTATGGATGCTATCGGACAGCAAGAACGGGAGCGGAAGGACAGGGAGTTACGGGAAAGGGAACGTCAGCGGCGCGAAGAGCGTGAACGTGAGCGCCAGCAGATGAAGGAGCAGCAGGCTGCTGCTGCCCTCGAGCGGCCACCCTTGGCACCTTCTAAATCTGCTCCCGCTACTTCTGAACCTGTGACTGAGCCTGTAGCAGGCGCCGCCGGAGCAGTTGCTGGTCCTCTACCTGTAAAGCCACTGCAGACGATGAAGAAGAAGGAGTCACCGGCACCTGATGTTACTGTCACTGCACCCGAGGACGAAGACCCAGGTGTTGCAGCCGCTGCGGAGGCGCTGCAGAAGAAACCCAAGGAAAAGGAAAAAGATAAGGAGAAGCGGATTAGTGCGATGACCGAAGCGCAGATCATGGAGAAGCTCCGGAGTGTTGTGTCTGACGATGATCCGAAGACCTTGTACAGTAAGATTAAGAAAGTTGGACAGGGGTGAGGCTTTCATTACACTTGCTGCTGGCGAATATTGAAACATTATTCACAGCGCTTCTGGACATGTGTATGTTGCGAAAACGCTTGCCACAAGCAAGAAGGTTGCTATTAAGGAAATGGACCTTTCACACCAGCCACGCAAGGAACTGATCGTCAACGAGATCCTCGTCATGAAGGAATCCCAGCACCCCAACATAGTCAACTTCCTCGAGTCGTACCTCGTAAAGAATAATGAACTCTGGGTCGTCATGGAATACATGGAGGGCGGTGCCCTCACGGATATCATAGAGAACAATACGCTGGAAGAAGATCAGATTTCGAGCATAAGTTTGGAAGTGCGTACCTTTTGATTTGTCATAATTCGTGGATGATACTCACGCACCGCTAGACATGCAAGGGTCTGTGTCATTTACACAGCCAATCCATCATTCACCGTGATATCAAATCCGATAATGTCCTCCTCGATGCGCAGGGCCGCGTTAAAATTAGTACGCATCATCTTTTTTGTAATCCTGCATTGTTCTCTGATGTGTTGCACAGCCGATTTCGGTTTCTGTGCTAAACTCACTGATCAGAAGTCCAAGCGTGCGACAATGGTTGGTACTCCATACTGGATGGCACCGGAGGTTGTGAAGCAGAAGGAATACGGTGCTAAAGTTGACATCTGGTCGCTGGGCATCATGGCAATTGAGATGATCGAGAACGAGCCTCCTTATCTTGATGAGGAGCCGTTAAAGGCACTGTACCTGATTGCGACGAATGGGACGCCAACGCTCAAGAAGCCCGAAGCGCTCAGCAAGGAGCTGAAGAGCTTCCTGAGCGTGTGCCTATGTGTCGATGTCAAAAGTCGTGCCAATTCGAGCGAGCTCCTACAGGTACGTAAGGTTGTCCCTCCCACGTCTCAATTCCTCATGTTTCCGTGCAGCACGAGTTCTTGAAGAAGGCTTGTGCGCCATCCGGTCTTGCCCCTCTCCTGAGATTCAAGACCAAACCATCATCATGATGTTTCGTATTGCTAGTCTCGCCAAGCTTTTTGGACTTACTCAGCTTCATTCGTCGGTTTGTCTCTGCATCACCTTCCTTTTGTTTGTTCCACGTCCACGATCTATGTATATTCCGATGCTACCCCCACTTTCACTCGTCTCGGTATTCGCTGTTTATAATGTTTTGATGCCTACCAAAATGCAATGGAAGCCTGTTGTAATTTCTGTAAACTCACTGGCTGCAGGCGCTGTGCGTCTTGGGATATTTTCGTGATGCAATACTCACGTTCTGTTAATGCTACAAGCAGGAATACTTTCACTTGTATGCCTTCCTGCCCAAGGGTCCACGTTGAAACCAGTTAGAGTGTATTGATTCTGAAGATGCCTGAGATACGTAGCGTTTGTTCCTCCTCACCATATGATCATCACTGACGTTTCCTCACAGCATATCGCTCCTTCAGTGTGTGCATACAAGAAGATGCAAACATCCAGCTGACTATTTGAGGTGTGTGGTCGCCATAAATTTGTCAACTAACACCTAAATTACCTTGCTATTGGCAGCAATCAAACAGAGTTGCTCAAGATCTCGCAATCGTGCTTTCCAGGCATCTGCCCTATTCTCATCGATGGGTACATCTCTTACATCATCCGAGGTATCGTACACTACATGATCGATTAGATGCTGTCACCAATGCACTTCGCGTCCCAGGAAACTTCCGTATCTGAAGCCAGTCTATGGCGCTTGATGCATCCTAGGTTTTTGTGTTGAGACCATGGGTGTCCGGGTAAGCACGCCAGATCAAGCACTATATGAAGTCTTTCCAACCAGAAAGAAATCCTTGTATTCGTTAATCATCAAGATCGATACACACATCTTGGTGAACGATAACACTATTTGGAGGAACGTCCTACATGTGCTAAGCCAGCGTTGTCTTCCCTAAGCGAGATATGCACTGGCGCCTCTTCAACGACAATCAGTCACACTTTTTGGAATCAACCTGATTCTGCATACCCAACGCTAACTAGGATGACTTTCGCCTGGCGAGTGGCCATCACATCCATCGGATCCGGCTGCAGGGATGCCCTGGAACGGTACAACTAGTTGTACTACGTGCATTCTGCCAATGAATCATTATCATTGTTCCAAACATATACTAGCTTGTTAAATGAAAAGCACGTTGCCGCTAAGCTTCAAGCTTTAAGGACCACTCGATTTGCAAATTGAGCGGAAGAAATTATAAGCTAGATATTTAAATCCAATCAGGCCCTTGCGTTTAAACCGTTGGATTTGATCTTACTAAACATAACTGCATCTGAATTAAAACACTATGCAAACAGCTGAATGAGACATGTCAAAAACTGGGATCATATGAGTGCAGGACATATAACTAATAGTAAAGGCATGAGTGAGTAATGTCATACGACCATGGAACGAGATGAAAACATGCGTAGGATAAGACAAGGATTGCTATATCATGGCAGTGTAGAAAGGGTCAAATCTACCCGATGCAAGGATGCAATACAGAGCGTTTGCCTCTTCGAAGCGAGAGTGTCGCAAGGTGAAATGTGACATTTCAGTTGAATCTGCATCAGAAGCGGCGTCCACGATCGAGAGCTTGAGCAATGAGGAATAGAATCGACAGAGCTGCAATAAAAAGTAAGGCGATATGCTTCGAAGATGATGTGAAACCAACATTTTGAACTCCCTTTGCAAATCGGTCATCACTGACAAGCCCCTCGTGTTCGTCTCTCTCAGCGTTGTCAAGCCACTTGATACTCTCATGAATAAAGCGTCCCAGGACTTCGGAGCGTACAATGTCTGCTATTGTAGTTTTGCCGCCAGTCGAATAATCTGGAATAGCTGACGTATCACGAAGGAGACGGCCAAGGAAGTCAAATGATGGGAGCGTTGGGGGGAGTAATGTCAGGGCGTCCAAATATACGGAGATATCTTGTGCAAGGTTATTAGGAAGTGCCATCAGTAAAGCGATGACAAGCTGGTAAGCTAGGTTAGGATTATACGAGACGATGGGCGGTAGGTCCACGGAAGTTATCATCGTGGGGGAGGTCAGGCGGGGTATCAAAGGCGTCAAAATCTGCACGATGGATCATCAGAGACAATATCAAATTAATTTATTCACTAGGCTTACCCGTTGTTCTGTGAGTGTGAGTGCTCGGTCACGAGCTGCGAGTACGAGTTTCATTGCTTGGGCAATGCGTTCATTCTCTCGATCTATTTCTCGTGTAATCTTGGTCTCCGATGCCGGTGGAAGCAATGGTAGCGAATTCTTGGAAGTACCTTGCTCGGCAAATTGCTTCGGTTCTCCTGCCGTGATTGTGGATTTGGCAACAGAATGATCACTGACAAATTCGGATATAGAAAGATCGACAGGAGTGGAGTTGCTGCTTACGGGTCATTTTCCGTGAAAGCTTCTTCATCCAAAAACAGACATGAAGCCCTCAACTCCGGAGGCAGGGGTGATTTTGTCAAGGTACTAGGAGAATAGGGACCAATCTGGATGATTGTGAGAGAAATAAAAGGTAGGACAATATCGGGTTTACATCATTACCATCCCCCTTCAGGATCTTCCAGAGAACCCAAACCAATTGCTCCTTCTCGCTGAACCCGCCCTCAGCCGAAATTTCTATGGCGAGTTCCCTCTCCTTAACGAATGTAGCGTACAAGACGGACTTGAAGGGATTGAGAGAAATCGGATAAGGAGCATACATGGAATAAAGAATGAATGAAACCGGAATGCGTTGTGCGAGCTGGCACATCGCAGTAGAATAGTTAGAGGTCAGTAGCAAGAACCCTAATCACCATCGACAGAACTCAACTGACATCAACGGATGAAGTAAGAAGAGGCAATAGCAGATCAAGAGCCAACTGAAACCTCGCAGTAGGCTGCACGAGCTGCATGAATGCCTGAGAAGCTGCCGAACATGGAAGAGAATGAGCTCTAGCCAAGAAGTGAATAACAGACGCTCGAGTTGGATCCCCTGAACCTTTCTGGGTAGTAAAAGTTTGAGAGGATGTGGAAGATTTTGGGAAGAGACGCGAGCCAGCCATTGTGATGACCGGGCTGGCCCTTGAGGTCGACGTGAGCGGCAACGACGAGCTAATCCAAGTCATTATTGTCCATGCCCATTAGGTTATACTTGTTGGGTTTCCCATCGCCCGGTAGAAGCACTCACGTGCGTGGAATTGTGGCAGCTTTGGTTTCTGTGGCGTATGCACACACTTATTTTCAGTCTCTGCAGGTCACCGACCAAAATAAAACATCGTTCACATGCTATGGCACATGCAACAATGCTTATAGGAGAATGCTGCGCATTGAACGAGTGTGAAGTCGACTAGCCTTTTCAAATGACTTTCTTGCCCTTGAGTGCTTCCATGGCGCTCTTGGGTCGCTCGGAAGTTTCGGCAGCCGATGACTCTAGCCAGAACAAGGTCAGTTATCATCGACTTATCAATTTACGACTAGCTGACCATCATGTGAATTTGTTTTCATAGTCCATTCTTCAACACCTATACTTTATCATTGCTGTCATTGCAGTGCTCCTGTTGGTGGCAGCACGGTGCGCCTTGGGATTTCACGTGAGGCGCGTTGAAGATATTTACTAATTTTCATCAAGGTTATATGTCTTGCGAAGGAAAAGCCGACCTGCCACAGAATTCTTCTCCATCGCGCCATCATATTCTTACAACTCTCAGGCTCCTGCAGATCACACATTCAGTTCTTCATACCAACCCTCTCGTCGGATACACCTTACTCCTCTCCCATCGGCGTATCGTCCTGATCGCAGAGTGAATGCTGCGGATACCGATTCTGCCGGGCGCAGAATTGGAGGACCTGATGATCTAGATTGGGATGGGAAAGATGCACTTCCTGCCTACAGTAAATCTGATCGCCCTCCCAAGTATGACTTAGGTGGAGTGCCGCCCGCTCAAGGATACACACCACCTACTGGAAATCACCCACGCGGCGACACAGTTGTGGCAAGCACTGAAGCCATCCCTATTACAGAAGATTAATATACGGCTTCCGTAAGTCACTCTGCCGGGGGATGACTCCGTCTACCGCCGCGCCACTACAGGCACCTATCCAATGTAATGATTCATAGTCGTTGCATCGCTTCGAGTACCACAGACTCTTGAAATTTAGCTATTGTATACTTCACCACCAGATGTCCTTTACATTTTCTTTAACACGATCCTGCGGGTTGTAAGACATCACTGATTCCTTCTGTTCTGAACCTCGGTAAAATTTATCTTGAGCTAATCTCGATCCTTGTTTCGAACCACAGCCATCCTGCTCCAAGGTCCCTCATCACTTACACATAGAACCCTTCAAGACCCCAATTTCTTGCCTCTTCCCCCTCTCTCGCCCATCCCATGTAATTTGCAGTCAACACGGCTGCTCGCACGAACAACGAACCGTCAAGTTCCTCTGCCCCATCTAGCTCAGTGCCAGCAAAGTATCCTTTCGGCCGGGCCCCATAGATAGTGGAGAAGTGTGCGAAAGCTCGTTGAATCTTAGGGTGATGGTCACTGGGGTGCATTATGGATGATTGAATCAGAGGAAGGAAAGGGTTAGGTGTCTGCGCGTCCTGTGCTGGGATTCCCTCTACTGACGAGACAGCGGTGCTGTTTGTAGGGTTCGGTATTGTGGGCATCGACTCAAAGAAGGACTTAAAATCCAGGGAGGGCCGGCCGCGTGCCACGAACCATGCAACAGCGCTTGAAAGGTATGCGCGGAGAAGTAGGGCTTGTGCTCGAGGAGATAAGTATGCGATGAGCGAAGGGAGGAAGATACTTGAAGTGACCATATGCATCCTAGGATCTGTAAGTATTGAACGTTTCTGGATCGCAATCGAGGCTCACAGGAAGAAATCAGCAGTGAAACCGTTTCTCCATCCACTCAGGGCATATATCACCGAGGAGGTCCAAATACACTCTTCCATCTTTCGTTCGATCTCTCCTGGCCTGGAAAGATCCACTGTCCATTTCTGGACGTGCTCACGGATTCTGTATCCGCGAGCCACAAGTGTGTCAGGATATTGCCCAGTAATTTGGCGTGGACCTTTCGACGCAAGAGTGGGGTCCTTGAGAACTCGAGCAAGAATTGAGAAAGCGTGGGTATCCTGTCCGCTTGATGCCCTGAGAAGCGTCGCAGAGGACTGGCCATCTAGCACCAACGACGCAAAACCGTTCATCATAGCGCCGATGTCATCGCTAGGCTGAGTGACAAACATTGATGGTGGAAGGAAACCCGGGGCATGAACGCCATGCATCGCCGCCAATGAAAGCCCTAACCCAGTTCACCGGATGTAAGTGGTGACTCTTCACCTCTGCACCAACGTGTGACTTACCCTCAGCAAGCATGCCTTTCAAGCCAAACTCGACACCATGACCGCAATGAATCAATGGATGCATGACTGCATCCACGAACCGGCACAACATTTCTGGTTGGCTGTCCGCATCTCTTCCAGGCTGGAAGTTGTACCTCTCGGAAAAGATGAATTCCTCTAAAGTTGCGGAGGCGCCCTTCTCTTCGATGGCCTTAGCAAAGAAAGTGGTATATGCTTCGTAGTAGCTGTTAATTCCGAGTATTTATAACATCAAGATCAGGGCATGTGGGGCAAGCATCTGCTCACTTTTCGTCACTGAGATGATCAGCAAAATTCTGCGCTGTGATGGGGTGGGGCGATTCAAAGGCAGGTCTCTGAACCTTGATGTCCTGCTTGTAGAATGCTTCAATCACGGGGCCGCTTCCTCCTAATGCGTATATCGCAAGCGCTCGATGGGTAACGTGGCTAGGCGGATGCACCGTAAATCATCGCTTAATGTAGTTTTTCCATCACTCACTTATGAAATTTGATATCGTTCCAGAAGATGTGATATCGGGTGTGGTTGTCGATCAAAGCATGCCGCACCGCGTTCAATGATTCGAGGTTGCATCCTGGCCACCTCTGTGGACAGAGTGCCGTCGGTGGAGAGGATGGCGCTGGAAAGAGCCTTTCTGCTTTCTCGTCGTAAACCTTTCCGTTCATTGTGTTGTTGGGGGCGGCTGATCAATCGACGATAAGGATAAGGGAGTGTGAACAATATTACATGCGTATTTAAAGTTTCTGAAAGCATGAGTCCCGTGGCCGCAGATGTGTGAGTCTTACCCTTCTTGTTTAGAGCGTCAGGAGCACCGAGGTGCTATTGGTGCATCTATATCAAGCAAACTTCAAGTATCACGGGAGAAGCAACTTGACAGTTGCGTTTATAACCTGTAGTCACGTGTTTCAAAATTCATCCTGAAACTTAAGAGGGGGTCATCCTGCATGCAAAAGATGTCGCACACAGTAAGTCGAAAATGAGTGTGGGCAAACATAACACCTGCTGATTATCGAAAGCGATATATGAATATTATACGGAGGGATAGAGGGACCTACCTATAAGCTCCTTTTCAAACGGCAGGGGTAATGTGTGTAGTGGTGAGGCGCTATCAGCTAACCTGACACCCCAAGACCTGGTAGGTCTTACCTATGGCGGTAAGTATACTGTATTGTAAATCGAAGGCCTGAAATTATACAACCGCCTCAGTTGCTATGGATGACAGCGGGCGAGGTTGGGCAATTATATCACTGCTGAGGGTATCAACATATTGACAGACGTGCCATTGAGAATGCGTCCCACACTTGTACCGTAAGACTTGAGTAGTTGATCAGTATACATATGGCGAAGCCATGGACACTGGAGTTGGCCATGGAATGGATTCGTTTGCATTAATCATCAGAAGGTTAATTTCTATTGAGTGAAAAAGTCACATGGCAACATCAGGAAAACTCCACTTCAACAATCAGCTATAATATGATACGATGTGCGCTGATCTACGCATATTTTACCAATTGAACAATACGGTAGATTTTTCAAGTCCCTTGACAATATTATCCAATTTGCTTCAATTTGCTTCAATATGGCGCACATTTCAGCGTCGTTTTTTCAAATTCACTCTACACAAATCACAGAATTCAAATATCAAATGTATACTAGTTAGTCCTCCGCCATTGCATCAATGTCGAGGAACATAAGTGTTGCGTCAGTGTCTGGATCCACCTTACTACGCTTCGAGCCACTGCAGGGAAGTTGTAGTCAGATATGAGCAGACTCGGAGCTGAAAAACACCACGTACTAGACAGTCATATAGAGTGAATGCATGAGTACATGAAACTTGCGTTCGCTGTTCTTGAAGATACTGTTCAACGTGCTGACCAAGGTTTTGTATATTCCACCATACAAGTCAGAGTTGAAGTCTCTGTCGTATTTCTCGGATGAATAGCGCATGATGACGGAGCATACCTGTAACAGCAGCATGAGTATGGTCACCCACAATGACAGAAGATAGGGCTTACCGCAGCACCCGCAAGAGCCACCATTGCTACTGGAAGCTCAACCTCGTCTGGATGATCTTCTAGAATTGATGTTAGCGAATCGTGGAATTTGACCCCTGCGCCAGTGTCATCGCCAAAGAATGCATCCGCAAGTGTATCGAGGATTGCAGGCGCTTGAAACGGCTTGCTACGAGTAGGTTCGCCCTGTTTTAATGAGCAAGGTAACTTCGTCAGTCAATCAAACTATGAATTTGTTGCCACCGCACCTTGGAATTGAGTGGATAGATAAAAACATTGTTCTTGAGGAGTTCCGCGACTTTCTCATCCATGCCTTTGGTCAAGCCATAATGGCTTGCAACGTGCGCTTCTGCAGCCTTTCGGACATTGAGACGGAGATAGCTGATCCGTCCTTCAGGCTGAAAATATAACGAGAACGGAACAATTCATTAGTGGAGAAACCTTGGATAGTCATGAGTCAAAAACGTACCACCAGTGCCAATGCTCGCACATATTTTGCATCCTTCGTCAATCGGGATTTCACAGCATCAAACTCTGGCCGTTCGTCAGTTGCTGCTAGTAAGATATCCCCAGTGAGCTTTCGTCGTTGTTCTAAGTCAGGATACGAGTTCTCGAAAATAAGATACTCGTGAAGGCGTGTGATAGATGCTCGAAGCATATCCTGGACGTGGGACTGCTGCTCTGTGAGGTTGACCTTGCCTGAATTACTGTACACAATCTGGCTGTTGGGTGGCCAATCCTCTTCACGCATTCGAGCCGATTTTGCACGCGGTATGGCAGGAACATCTTCTGGTGGTGTATCACTTGCATTCTCGGTTCGCCAAGCTGGTTTCTGCATGATATCATCTCATCAGCATCACGGTAATCTACAAAGAGAGAATGATGATCAAACCTCCTGCTCCCATTTCTGCTGTTGCTTCGTGTTGCTTGCTTTCTGAGTAAATTTCTGGGTGCGTACAATCAGTTGTTAGTAGCCATGCATCACAAACGAAATACACTTGTTTTTTTGAGCCCTCTGGACTCCTTCGGCACGCGTTCACGATAACGGTGAGTCTTCATGTCGGCCGTTGGACGTGGAGACTCCAGCAAGTCTGATGATTTATCCTCGATATCACTGCTCTGAATTGTGCTACTAGTAGTGAAGGACTTGTGCGATGAAGTGCTGTGGCTTCTCGATCGAGTTGATCCAGCAAACTGAGGGCGCTATGTAAGCAGTAGATATCCAATGGGAAATAGATCCCCACAATCAGTAACATACCTCGAAGTCAAGTACTTCCTTGAGTTTGGTGGAATCACCTTTGAGGGCCTGTAGATCATCCTCTGAATCACGTAGATCATCCTCCGACATGGAATCGTCCTCCGAACCGTCCTTTGGAGATTTAAACTCATCGGAATCTGCAAGACTGGGTTCTCTAACGTCAGAGTCAGAGTCAAATAGTTGTTCCGCAGTCCTGGTGCGGGAACCATTCTGTGGCTTGCCCTTCACCGGAGCGGCAGTCTTTACTAGGGTCTCTGTGATGTAAAAGATAAGTGAGAGCTCAGAAAGTAGCTCGTTGAGTGACTCACCAACTTGAACTCGTGGCTGTTTGATGTGGTCTGATTCAACGACATTGGTTGATGGACGCTTGCGTGTGCTTTTTTCAGTCATCCAAACTAAGGCACTATCAGTCAAGCGGTAGGTTAAATAAAACTCATAGTACCTTTGTTGTCGTAGGCAGTAGATTTTGCCTGTCTCGCTGGCCCTGAGTGTCGAGAGAGTAAGGTTCAAGTCAGCAAGAAGTCGATATTTGAATCACGTACTAGAATGTTCTTCCTGTGTTGCAGTCATTGCAGTTTCTTTCGCGCTTTGTAATTTTGCAGCCCGCATGGCTGCTGCCTTTTCATTAGGAGTGGAGTGGTTTTTTTTCAGCGCCATTTGAGCCAATCCGTACTAGAGAAAAGACAAGTCAGAGGAGCGAAGTGAGACAAAAAACGAGTCAGTTATCGTTATCGATCACGGAAGAATTATTGATCTCGGAAGGATCCGCCCTACAAAGTTTTAGGAGACCCGGGACGCACCGCCCTACAAAGTTTCGGGACGCACTGCAATTTCAAACCAATTCAATGCCTGTATGCAACGGCTGCCAAGTTAACTTCACTGAGTATGGCTACCCTCGACACCTAGCACAGTCTCGAAATTCAGCATGCGTCACTATATACGAGGAAATGGAGAACTACCGGCCTCAAACTCACTCAGCACCAGAAGCACCAGAGAACGAAGATAGGCAGGATGATGGCCCCGAGTTGGACGAAGAGGAAGAGGCGGGCTCTGAGCTGGATGAAGAGGAAGAGGCTGAAGCTGAAGGAGGAGTGGCTGAGCAGGAAAGAGATTGGGAACCTGCCATCGGGGCCATTGATGACTATGTTCCTATGGACGAAGAAGGCTTATTAGGAGACGAAGGAGGAGACAAGGCCACACACCGTGCTCACCGACATGGCGCAGAAATCCCACTCCTCGAACGCCAGCCTCACATAGTCAAATTCCCGCTTCGTAGTGCTGGGGCCATCATCCCAGACTCAGCACTGGCAGACCAGCCCCACGGATATGACTCCCATTGCAGCCAGTTGGACCCGTCATGCATCTGGGCACCATTCACGTCACAGATTGACTATGAAGTTGCACGTTGGGCAAAATTGCGGGGTCAAGGTTCCACAGCGTTTTCGGACCTGCTTGAGATTGAGGGCGTGAGCAAGCATTTACTCAATAAGTATGGGTGACTCACTAATTATAAAACACAGGTGTGCGAGAATCTAGGCCTTAGCTACAAGAACTCTCGAGAGTTGAACAAGATCATAGACACCGAGATTCCCGCACATCGCCCGCGTTTCCAGCGAAAGGAGATCTTAGTGGCCGGCGAAGCATTCGATGTGTACTATAGGGACATCATTGAATGCGTGAAGGCACTCTACGGAGACCCAGAGTTCGCTCAGCACCTCATATTCACCCCTGAACGACACTATTCAGACGAGGACAAGACACAGAGATTGTTCCATGACTTACATACCGGGAAGTGGTGGTGGAGAGTACAGGTAGGCGCAAATCAGTTTTAACGCTGACTTGTAAATTGATATGTTGGCGGTGATAGAACGAATTGGAGCAGGACAAGCCTGGTGCTACTGTCATACCAATATTGCTGTCGTCAGACAAGACACAGGTCACGATGTTTCGAAATAAAGCAGCTTACCCGATTTACATGACCATTGGAAACTTACCCAAGGAAATCCGTCAACGACCATCTTACAACGCTCAGATTCTCCTGGGGTATCTTCCCACGACGAAGTTAGAACACATTACCAACAAAGCGGCAAGGCGACGTTGCCTTGCCAATCTTTTTCATGCGTGTATGCGCTATATTGTCGAGCCTCTGGTAGACGCAGGTAAGGTTGGGATTCCAATAGCCAGCGGTGATGGTGCTGTCCGTCGTGGGCATCCTCTTGTGGCCTGTTACATCGGAGATTACCCAGAGCAGGTCCTAGTGACCGGAATCAAGACTGGCGAATGTCCAAAATGTGACACCCCTGCGGATGAACTTGGCAACAAGGACCTACTGTTTGAGCCGCGTGATTTGGGCCAAATCCTAGATGCACTGGCTTTGGTTGATGGAGATCCCAGTCAGTTCACGAAGGCTTGTCGTCAAGCAGGTGAGTTTCTCCAATTGATCACGCCTTCAAGATTGGCTGATGGTTTATGTATTCAATCAGGGATAAAACCAATATATCGTCCGTTCTGGGAAGAACTGCCCCATTGTAATATATACCAAGCCATCACTCCCGACATTCTCCACCAGTTATATCAAGGACTTGTGAAGCATTTAATCGCTTGGCTCAAATCTGCTTTCAGTGAGGCCGAGCTCGATGCCCGGTGCAAGCGCTTGCCCCCCAATCACAATATCCGCCTTTTCATGAAAGGTATTTCGGTTCTTTCACGAGTAAGTGGCACCGAACACCAGCAAATCTGTCGGTTTCTTCTCGGCATTATCATCGACATACGTCTTCCAAATGGTGCATCTCCAGCGCGCTTGATTCGTGCCGTTCGAGGACTCCTAGACTTTCTATATCTCGCTCAATACCCTTGCCATTCACACCAAACTCTAGAGTTGTTGGACGACGCTCTGAATCATTTCCACGACAACAAGTCAATATTCATTGACCTTGGAATTAGGTCCTCATTCAACCTTCCAAAACTTCACTCGTTGCGACACTATATCACCATGATTCAACTATATGGGACAACTGACAATTACAACACGGAGTACACCGAACGGCTTCATATCGACCTCGCGAAGGATGCGTATCGCGCAACAAACCATAAGGATGAATATATGCAGATGACGCTTTGGCTCGAGCGGCGAGAGAAGGTGTTATGGCACGACAAATTCATTCACTGGCGTCGTTTTGGTTCGAATTCGCCGATTCACTCATTACCTTACTGTCCAGCACCATCTGATCTCGTGTATCATCGTCAACACAAGATCGCAAAGCACCCGTCTGCGAGACGCGTGTCATTTGACACACTTGCTAATGAATATGGTGCCCCGTATTTTCAAGCTGCGCTTGCACGTTTCATTGCCGAAGTTAATCAACCAGCGTTGACTGTCAGGCAGCTAGAAGATGCTGCATGTGGGATGATCATTCCCTTCCGCGCAGTAGCCGTGTTCCACAAGGTTCGCTACAACACTGTACGCGATGACGGTATCCCGAACACAGTCACAGTAGATTCGATTCACGTGCGGCCTCAAAGACGTGACCGCCACAAACGCCAGGTTCCTGCCAGATTTGACACAGCTCTAGTGAACATGGGGCATGGTGGAAAACTAGGTGTCGAAGGTGAGTCGCATGCTAAATTGCATTGTTTCAATTGTTAACACTGGTACCATACCTACCAGGCTACCGTGTTGCGCAAGTTCGGGTCATTTTCTCACTATCAGCGAAGGCGAAACAGGCCGTCTTTCGTAATGCAGCTTTACCCGATCATTTTGCGTATGTGGAGTGGTTCACTCCCTTCTCCAACACTCCCGAAGCCAATCATGGCATGTACAAGGTTTCGCGGGCATTCCGCGATGGTGAGAGACAGGCTAGCATTATACCAGTCCGCAATATACGACGCTCAGTACATTTGATTCCGCAGTTCGGACCTGTTGCTCCTCGTGAATGGACATCAAGCAATGTGCTAGAACAGTGTAGGACATTTTTCGTTAACGAGTTTACAGATAGAGATGCCTATGTAACATTATTCTAAAAGATTGGATGTGATTATAGCCTTGTAAAATAATTGTAATGGATTTGCGGAAATGTGGTCCCATCCTCGAGAATTTGATTCGCCGGTGTACGATTTGCATGCCTTGACGGAATTTGATGAAATTGTCTAAGATTGTAAGAGTGGGATTTTCCTGATGAAACTGATCTACTTGCGCACCGTTAAATACAAAGAGCCCAAGTGCAATTCCAGACCCTTCCATCAAAAGCACCTTCGTGAAAAGCATAAGATCTGAAGACAGCCGAAGAATAGCGCAAAGCCTGTAAAATTAGAAAGATATGACGATGAAGGAGTAGGTAAAGCTTACCAGTGAAGTAACAGTTTCTCGCG
>JRHT02000113.1:110739-128136 GCA_011800875.2 Suillus brevipes Sb2 | reverse complement strand
CACCGTGTACGGTTCTTGATGTGTTTTGTATACGTAGGCTATCTTTTTCTCATCTCAACTTTTCCTGGGCGTTGGAGATGTCCACATGTCATTCATGACACGAACCACTCAAGAGTCCTACTCCATCGAAGAATCTGAGACCACGGAAGATTACATTCCGCGAATAGAGGTGCCTTCTTTGCCTGTACTCTTTGAGCGCTGACTGTGCTAACTTGAAAGCATAGGCAGGTATCTAGCAGTACCCATCTCAACGAACACGTCGAATTGAATGGTCCTTCCAGCTATACACACAAAGAACCAGTGAGCGGGCTGTCTTCTCATCTCGTGTCGTGCCATCATCTAGATCACTTTAGAGCACTAGATACAAAGAAAAATGATTGCCTCCTGAACTGTTTTGCACAGCCGTCGTAAAGATGCTTTGAAGAGTCAGGCGGAAAGTCGAAGCTAGCAATGGTAGCTTTGGTAGTATCCGAAGATGAAAAATTGAGCCATAACACAGGAGTAATGTCAATCTTTATTGTGCAGGCACATGGCGCTGTCTACGCTATGTTCGGTGAAGAAGGCTACATACAGTTAATTGGAATCTGCGCAGAAATGTGCTGATGTTAAGACGCATGAGAAATAATATTGAATACAGCGATGGAATACTCGGAAAAGAGAGATAGTGACGACAAGAAAA
Organism: Suillus brevipes Sb2; assembly: GCA_011800875.2. NCBI lineage: Eukaryota > Fungi > Basidiomycota > Agaricomycetes > Boletales > Suillaceae > Suillus > Suillus brevipes. The sequence goes on along the minus strand of JRHT02000113.1, from coordinate 127,457 downwards.
TAATGAATCATGTGCTACGAGGAGTGTTGTTGGTACCAGGACTGTCGTCGGTACCAGGAGACACGCAGCAGAGGAAAAACACCACGCGAACCTACGGTTTGTTGTTGATGTGTTTGGACAAAACAACAATTTGCTCTCAAGTCGCGGTCGTGATTAAGTCGAAATTCATCGAAATGACCGGGAGATAAGCGCCTTTCCACCCCGGGGTCCATATTCCCATGTGATCTTCGAGAGCAGTCACCAATTTTCCCGTTCCCGTTCCCTAGATTTTGATGGACTCCCCGAATCCAGCAGTCGCAAACATGACCATATCTGGCGTGGCAATAATGAATTTGATTCTGCAAGAAAGTCGAGCAGAGATGATTGAAGTTTTTCCAGTATTGTGTTCCGAAGGACAGTATGGTCACGATGGTACATAATGATCCTATGAGCTCGAATACACACGCCTGGTTATCGCTATCGAACTCTGGAGACTTGAAAGTTGGTGGTCTGTTTTCAGCCTCAAGTAGGCACGGTTTCCGCAGAAGAACGACACATCCCAATGTGTCCCTCGATAAGACCGTATGCGATAGCGATTATGTCTGCGCAAGTAAATCGGTTTGCTCCTTGTCGTCGTCGTCAGCATGTCCCGGGACCCACCGGTCGGTGAGTTTTAAAGAAGCTGCCGCTTTTGAGCAGCTTCTCCTGTAGCTTTAGATAACCGGTTAGACACCAGACGATAGCATATAGGCAATGCAACTCATCTTCCAGGTAAATTCTGAGGACTCACGGGGAAGTTTCATGGCGAACAGCCTCTCGTCTTCCATAGAGGTTGAGAACTAGCCAATCGTGGACTGAAATATGATCACATGATACTTGGGCGCTTCGGCTGCATAGCCTATGCTGTGTATAAGCTGTGAAGCGACACGAGGATAAGGCATGTAAAACGTACCAGGAAACAGAAGATTCGGCTCTGACTTGACCATAACAGCCATTATTCCCTGCTGCCCGCCTATCGCTGCTGTCCTTGTAAGTGATGATGTTGGATTTTGGTAGATGAAAGCTGAGATGGCGCTGCACTCGGTGGTAGGAATTCAGGAACATGGCTTCACTCAGCAAAGAGAAAGAGACATCAGCGATAACGCCTCGCCAGAAATTTGAAGGACACACCAATTGGGTCTGGGGGGCCATACACCTGCCAGGCGGACAGCGGATCATAACTTGTTCATGGGATGGCTCGCTCCGAGTGTGGAACGTGAAGAGCGGAAAACAGATAGGAGATGACTGGAGAGACGGAGATAGTGCAGTGTACAGTATAGCGTTGTCTCCGGACGGGAAGAAAGTGGTTAGCGGGAGTTTCGATGGTGCAGTGAGATTGTGGGACATTGACACATGCAAAGTTGTCAAGAAATGGACGGGGCATACAGGGAGGGTGGGGTCTGTCTGCTGGAGCCGAGATGGTTGGAGAGTGTTGAGCGGATCTTCCGGTGGGACTGCAAGGCAATGGGAAGTCGAAAGCGGAGAGACAATGCCCGAGCCAATCGAAAACATCCTCGCATCAATCGAAACCGGGCACGCTTCCGTGTACGTAGCCGCCTATTCACCAGACAGGACTTTGATTGCGACCGGTGGATGGGATGGCCGGGATGATTATGAATGCTCGATCAAAATCTGGGACGCAAAGACAGGCAAGCTAGTTGCGACTCTCAAAGGACACACAAAAGAAGTGTTGTGCCTGGCTTGGACCAAGGACGGAAAAACACTTATCTCCGGGTCATACGATTCCTCGATTAGGACATGGAATACAACCAACTGGAAGCAAACCGCGGTACTGGATGAACACAACCACGCTGTCCGTGCCATTGCAATATCACCCAACGGCAGCATCCTTGCAAGCGCTTCGGACGACGAAACAACGCGATTGTGGAACCTCGACAATGGACAACCCATCAGTTCGCCCCTCCAGCACGCAGATGGAGTGAAGTGCGTGTCGTTTTCGGCGGGTGGAAAGCGACTAGCAACCGGCTGTGATGACAAGAACGCGTATATATGGGATATCGCTGCAATTCTACGAGAGGCTGGCCTCGACGACCCCCTGTTGGATCCAAAGGTGAGTTGACAGTCAACCTCATCACATTACATTCTCACAACTGAACGCGCTTTGCCAGGCCAGGAAGTCGACACTCCATGTATGTGACTCTATCGTAAAAAGACATCATCGTATTCAACCATACACTATCATAGGTCAATGCTACGCGCCCTCCCATCCAGGTACATCCACCTGTCAATCGCGTCCCTCAAGGTTTTTTCGATGGAGTCTCACCATCACATGTATGTCATCGCTCTCACTTCGTTTTCATTTTCCTGACCTCCCTGTTCTCAGTCCTCTACACGAAGCCGTCTCTCAACACCGCCAGGCACCACGTTTCTCGGCCGCTTGTTCGGCCACAGCCCTTCCGATGCCCAGGATACATCACCAGCCCCTCCTCTCGATTGGGTTCGAAATATTTCGAAATCTTTTGAAACAGCATAGGAAAAGCGACGAAGGCATCGAGCTGCGAGGGCGCAGTCCCGCTGTTGTAGAGGTTCCGTATGCGAAAGGGAAACGTGTATGTTCTTTGTCTCCCTCGGATTTCATGAATTTCAACTTCACCCAGAGAAACGCTTGTGCGAGGGAGAAGCGGAAAAGGCCATTGCCTTTGAAGAAACCTACTGCAGGCAATTCACATCCTCCCAAACCCAATGCCACCAATCCATCTTCGCAACCACAGGCAGCTGACTCCTCATCGTCCACCGCACCTGTCATCGGCGGAGCTGCCACAACTACTGGTACAACCCCAACGCCCTCGCGCCCTGATATAATGATACGACAGGCTGGACTCTGGACTCGCTTCTGGCTCCTTATTTGCTGTACGTCTACTGAGCATACTGATGGTCATCATTAATCTATGGTTTCCCGCGCTACTTTTTCTGGTATGTGTATATCTTCGTTGATTTGCTCTTCCAATTCACGCTTATTGCTACTCGCTCGCTCTGCTACATCACCTGTGTTTTGAATCATTTTTTGTACATTATCGCATACCTTTCATCTCCCATTGATATACATTTGCGCTTTGACATTTGAGTATTTCACCATTTCAACTGCACAGCCTATGCTGTGTATAAGCGACACGAGGATACAGCATGTCATAATACACCAGGAAGGAAGTATTCAACTCTGACTTGACCGACACGTCCATTGCGCCCTGCTGTCAGCCCGCCCTTGTTGCCCTCGTGAGTGATAATTTTGGAATTTGATGAATGAAAGCTGAGATCTAAGATGGCGCTGCACTCAGTGGTAGGAAATTTGAAGCATGGCTTCTCCCAACACGAAACGAAAGAGACGATGATCAGTCTTAAATCCCCCCAAGAATTTGAAGGATACTCCGAATCGATCTAGAGCGTTATATACCTACCCGATGGACAGCGGATCATGACAGGTTCATACGACGCCGGCTCGCTGTGAATGTGGAATTCGAACTTGGAGAGTGGGAAACGGAATGGGATGACTGGAGAGATGGAGACAGTAAAGATAGCGTTGTCTCCAGGTGGGAAGAAAGTGGTCAGCGGGAGTGATGATGGCGCAGTGAAGTTGTGTGACATCGACACGTGCAAAGTCATCACGAATGGACGAGTCGCAAAGAGAAAGTGGTACCAGTCTGCTGGAGGCGAGATGGTCGGTGAGTCGGACACACAGAAGTGCGGATTCTTCTATCAGCCTCTCTATGTCGGGCCCTACTCGCAGGACAGCGAAGCACGTTTCTCTGTATCGTGCTCAGGAAGTTGATTGAATTTGTGATGCAAATGGTGAGCAGCCCCTTTTTTTTGACCCACGCACCAGGTTGCATGTGTTATTCGAGATATCAACCCAGGTGCACACGAATTATTGTCGTTCTGTTATAGAGGGCGTTGCTAGTCAGTTAGCAACCATGTCTACTGCCCCGCCAGCTCTTATCCGATGCCCATAGACGTGTATGAATCATTATTTGAATCTTATACATAACGTCATCAAGGAAGTCGTGGCAATATGTGCGAGAGTGCGCAGGTGGTCAATTGGAACTTTGGATCAGAATGTGGTGTCTTGTGCAGATATTGATCGTGGGTGAATTCACTGGCCTATCTGCTTCACCCGAGTTCATGTCAATAGAAAAGCAGGCTAGAAAAATCCAGACCAACTTATGTACAAATCCACCAATATCATTTTACAAACGAACTAGAATGCGAAGCGTCAATGATTGTCATTCATGATGGCGAAAAACATCGAGAGATAAAAAAGAAGGATATGTGATGGTGCATATTCTAAAGAGCATTAATGACCGCCTTCGGTGGACGTCGACACACAGCAGATGAACAGCACAACACGAGCCCACCATTTAGCGTTCTTGATGCGTTCCGCATTGTGGCTGGCTGGTTTCGGCCGCCAAGCAACATATAGTGCCTGCAGATAAAACTTGAGACACCAGCTGGCCGTGCAGAACACATACCAAACAAGACGTACCTTCTTGTCATCTAGTGCAGGAACTTCAACAAACGAAGGTCTATGGCGAGGAGAAGTGCTGTGTTCTGGGCGTCGCAGGAGTTCAATCGGTTCATCAGCATGGGGTTGGGAACGGTGGAAGGGCTGGGGAAGGCGAGCGAGGAGCGCGCGTGGGCGCAATCCCCAAGAGGGTACAAAAGAACGGCGACGGCGTTGTGGAGAGGGAGGATCACGGTTTTGCACACCATCGAAAAAGCCTTGTGGCACTCGACGTGGGGTTGGACGGATGGGTGGACGTCGAGTCGCATTGGCCTATGTATAATGTCGACGTCAGACTCCAGTTGCGAGGTCAGAAAAGAATGCAACGTACATCTGATAACGACTTGTGCGAGTGGGGGCATCAGCGTGTTTAATCCTGGAAGATCCACGCATGATACATACCTTCTTTGATTTTTGTGCCTGACATTCATTGTGAATGAGATCGCGAATGACATGGACAGTCGAGTTGGTACTCACATCAGACAGGAGGTCTTCTAAGCCAGCTGCTTTAAGGATGGCGTAAATGTCCCACAGGTACGCGTTTCCGTCATAGCAAGCCGTGGATAGCAGTTTTCCATCAGCGGAAAAGGCCGCACACATCACGGAGGCTTCGTGTTGTAGAGGTGGACCGACTTGGAGGTTGGTGTCAAGATTCCATAGCCGTACCGTTCCATTGTAGGATGCACTCGCTAGGAGGCGATCGTTTGGAAATAAAGTGAGGGAGTAGACAGCATTTTCGTGAATCTCATCATTCCCTGTCCCAGAGTGACCGTCCAAATCGGCGATCTGCTGCCATGTGGCAGTGTCCAATATCCTAATCGAGCCAGATAGCCCAGCGATAAGTTTGTTTTCGTCGGAAGTCCAGGCCAAGCTAAAAACTTCTTCATCGAGTTTGATAGTGGTGAGCCGTTTGCCTGTCATTGCATCCCAGATTTCGATTTCCTTGTCCTGTACTCCCGTTGCGATCATTTTTGCCCCGGGTGAGTAGTTCACCGCGGTCACGAACTCGCGCCCCTTCATTGGATTCAAACCGTGTACAGGCTCTCCGCTCTTGGCATCCCATACTCTTGTCGTCCCGTCGTTTGATCCGCTCACCACTTGCTCACCATTTGGACTCCAGCACAGTGACTTCACCCATTCAGGGTGCGCTTTCCATTTGTGCACAACCTTCCCCATCTCAACGTCCCACAACCTCACTGTCCCGTCAACGCTTCCGCTGGCAATATTCTTGCCATTTGGAGACAATGCCATCGCCCGTATTCCTGATTTATCCCCTTCATCTCGCCACTCTTCACCTATCTGTGCACCGCTTTCTATATCCCATAGTCGAAGTGAGCTATCATATGAACATGTGATGGTGCGCTTCCCGTCGGGAAGGTGCGCAACGCCGTATACGTAATCGGTATGGCCTCTCATCGTCTTGCGGGGGGTTACTGCTGACGTTTTCTTCATCTCAGGAGGAGGAGCAGACATGGTGTGCGCTCGGGGATCTCAATCAAGGGAATCGTTCGCAATATACACGAGAACGGCCCGTTGGATCTTTGGATCAGGATGGGGTGTCTTGTGGAGGTATAGATCGTTGGTGACTTCACCGGCCTATCTACTTCATCTGAGTTCGTGTCAGTAGAAATTCCTGGAGGAGCTGCTCACTAGAGGTCCTGTCCAGGGTAATCCAATCCTGACTCACAGGACAGTTTCGCGACGACGTATCCAGGAGATATCCTCCAAGACCGGTCTGTAAGTGGCCTCACTTTTCTTCGCATCAGCTTTTCCTACTCAGAACAACCAGTCTACCACTCACGCAAGCCCCACTTGGAACTTGAATCTGACACAGATTCACTTCGCGCAAGAACGAAAGGGGAGGGCTGGTAGCTGAGATAGTGGATGTTTGCTTTGGAGAGAGGGTTGTGCAAGTGTTGGTTTGACTTATTCAAGGCGCGCATACCGTGCGTCATCCTCGTGTTCTCTCCACAGCTTCTCAGTGCTGTGCAGACGAAGCGCCGCGGCCACGTGCGCCCGTTTCCCTATCTCTATTCGGCCCGCCCTTGAGCTTGGTGAGCCCCGCTTTCTGCATTTTTCTATCTGCTTGCCTGCCTGCTCGCAGGACAGCATTGCACGTCTCGTCACCAACATTCATTCCTCATCGTCATCTTCAAGCAAAATAAGGCAAGTATTTTTGGCGAGAGGAGCTCAGTCTACTGCCCTGTCCCGCTATTATCAGGTTATCGCTGATAGCGACTTTAAGGCAGCGTGTAAGTTCTGCTTAAATTCCTCCCATCTGACCCTTTTGCCTGACCCATCAGAACTCGTGAGCTCCGCCCACTACTATATAAAACGAAAGCGGCAGGGCAGCGACTCGGAAATTTGCAAGTTGCAAGCACTGGCTAAACGAATCCTGTAGGGTTTTCTCAAAGACACTTCCCCCGAGCGCAAGGTACCCGACATAGAACGCCCTAATCCAAATTGCGCGGGAAACAAGCGAACCTTACCTGGTATGAATAGCAAAGATATTTGCAGGAGGTTTAATATCATGCAAGGTGTTCGGATTTGGTATCGAGTTCGAGTGAACGACCGAGCTGATCGTCTCGCTTTCTTCAGGAAAGTATCCACGCATACCAGAGTCTCGCTCGAGAGTGCGGATGAAATGCACTATTGCTCGACGTACATGTTAGAATTTGAGATTCTAATGAAATTTCAAGAGACACTACGACGAGACAAGAAGACAAAGTAAGAGGAATACATTGAAATTTATTTCCCATATGCTACACACTATGAATTTGGACCATCAACAGGAGAATGAAACACAAAACAGGAATAGTACTGGACGATCCCACCGTGTACGGTTCTGGTTCTTGATGTGTTTGTTTTCTCGTTAAGATCGCTCCGGTCGCTGGGCGACGTGCCAACACTTGACCAGCTATTGGCAGCCCGCCGTACAAGACATACCTGGTTGACTTGTTGTGCAGCAACTTCGACAACACGAAGACTACGAATTGAGGAGTTATTTGGACCTGGGCGTTGTCGGGGTTCAATTGATTCATCTGATCGAGTTTCAAATGCGTATGTTGAGGTCAATTCAGGTTATAGTGCGTCCGTTCTCTTCACCAATGAATCGCCCTGGGCCATGGCCTATCCCCTTGTCCCTATTTTCCCTTAGACCATCGATGATGCGATTCATCTCCGCTTTCTCCTAATGCGAATTGTTCTAGCCTTCTAGGAGTATCAGATTCTCCGGGCAAGCAATAGATGTGGTTTCTGCTTGCTCCATCTTCACCATCGCAAAACTTCACTGAGATCTTTCTTTTTCATATTCATAACTGCTTTCGATTATTACAGCTACCCTACGTGCCATTCAACATACTTTCCGTGCAGACAATAACGGGGCTGACCGCCCACTATCGCAACTTATTTTTGACTTATTTTAAAATGTTTCACGATTGGGCATTGAATCGATTGGTAGCTTTGGTAGTATGTGAGAATGAAATACTGAGCCATGACACAGGAGTGATGTCAATCTTTATTGTGCGGGTACATAGCGCTGTCTATGCTATGTTTGGTGAAGAAGGCTATATACTTACAAGTTGATTGGAATCCGAGCAGAAATGTGCTGGTGTTAAGACGCATGAGAGATGATATTGAATACAGTGATGTAATACTTGGAAACGCGAGATAGTGGCGACAAGAAAATAATGAATCATGTGCCACGAGGAGTGTTGTTGGTACCAGGAGTGTTGTTGGCACCAGGAGTGTTGTTGGTACCAGGACTGTCGTCGGTACCAGGAGACACACAGCAGAGGAAGAACACCACGCGAACCCATGGTTTGGGGTTCTTGACGCGCTTGGCTATTTCACTAGCAGTTTCGGGCCGACGAGGCGGAGCAACAAATATCACCTGCACAGAAATCATCGAACCCAGAAATTAATATGCAAGCAAGAAAGACGCACCTCCCTGTCCCGGATTGCGGAAACATTGACGACATGAGAACTGCCATGAGGGAAGGTGGCTGGCTCTGGGGAATGCTGAAGTTCGATTGCTTCGTCGGCATTAGGCGCAGAGCGAAATAGTGAAGACAAGAAACCAATTAATGCACCTGGACGTGACTCCAAGGGCGTTTGGGATCGCTGAGGTTCAGTTGCTTCATCGGCATTGAGTTGAGGGCGGGGCAAAAGTGAGGACAGGTGACCGAGGAGTACCTGTGGTCTGAATCGCGAAAGCATTGGGGGTTGGGGAAGTTCGTTGGTGCTAATGATCGGCGGAGAGCGAAGGCGATTGAGGAACGCATGCGAACGTGACTCTGACGGTACTAGAGGGTGCCGAGTTTCAATCGTATGATTGTGTCGGGAACGGTGAAGGAGAGAGGGAAAGCGACCAACAAGTGCAGAAAACTTGGCGCGGGCACCGGGTATTGCAGAGGACTGAGAGGTCAGTGGTCAGGACAAGAACCGATTAGCAGATATGTTAACGACGTACATGTACACGAGCATTGGCTTGCCTGTCGTCAAAAAACCTTGGTGAGTATTCATATGCATAGCCAAAACCTTGGCTAGCATCAGCCTGTAATTTATTATTATCATTGATGAGGTCGACAAACGCGTCACGTACTTCCAAAAACGATCTGCCGTGCTCTTCGCTTGAAGAGTCTTGAGATAATGCCTGTTTGATTGCAGCCTTAATCAGTGAGACCAGTAGATGGTGCGTTGACACTTACATCCACTGGCAGGAAGTCTTCTAGGCCAGCTGTTTTGAGGATGGCTTGAATATCCCACACGTACGCGTTTTTATCATCACTAGCCGTGGATAGCAGCTTTCCATCAGCGGAAAAGGCCGCACACCTGATGGAGTCTTGGTGTTGTAGAGGTGGACCAACATGGAGGTATGTGTCAAGATTCCAGAGATGTGCTGTTCCATCCCACGATGTACTCGCAAGGAGGCGGTCGTTTGGAAATAAAGTGAGAGAGTAGACAGCACTTGTGTGACCCTCCAGAACGGCGATCTGCTGCCATGTGGCAGTGTCGAATATCCTAATCGAGGTATCGTTTGACTCAAACCCGGCGATGAGCTTCTTTTCGTCGGATGTCCAGGCAAAGCTAAAAACTGATCCATCGAGAGTCTGATTAAGTTCGAATATGAGCAATTTGCCTGTGTTTGCATCCCAGATTTTGATTCCATATTCGTTGGATCCTCCCGTTGCGATCATTTTTGCCCCGGGTGAGTAGCTCACCGCGTACGCGTGCATGGGTCCGTAATCCGGATTCAAATCATGGACGGGTTCTCCGCTCTTGGCATCCCACACTCTTGCCTTCCCGTCGTGTGATCCACTCACAACTCGCTCACCATCTGGGCTCCAGCACACTGACGTCACACATTCACTGTGCCCTTTCCATTTGAGGACAACCTTCCCTATTTCAACGTCCCACAACCTCATTGTCCCGTCACTGCTTCCGCTGGCAAGAGTCTTGCCGTTTGGAGACAATGCCATAGTCATTATTCCTGCCTCATCCCCTTCATCTCGCCACTCCTCAACTATCTGTGTATCGCTCTCTATGTCCCATAGTCGAAGTGAGCCGTCGAAAGAACATGTGATAATGCGCTGCCCGCTGGGGAGGTGCGCAACGCCTTGTACGTACTCGGTATGGCCTCGCAGCGTCTTGCAGGGGGTTACTGCTGACGTCTTCATCATCATAGGAGGAGAAGACATGGTGGGCGCTCGGGGATCTCAATCAAGGGAATCGTGGCCTATATACACAAGAGCGGCTCGTTGAATCGTTGGGTCAGGACAGATTGTCTTGTGGAGGTATAGATTGTGGGTGAATTCACTGGCCTATCTGCTTTTATCTGAGTTCGTGTCAATAGAAATGCCTGGAGGAGTTGCTCACGGGAATTCCTATCCAGGGTATTCAATCTTGACTCACAGGACAGCTTCGGGACGACGAATCCAGGAGACTTAGCCCTATCGTTTGCTCGCCTCAGCATTTCCTACTCGAAACAACCAGAGCATAACTCACGGCAAAACCCCACTTGGAACAATCTGACGCAAATTCACTCTACGCAAGAACGAGAGGGGCGGTCTGGTAGCTAGATAGTGGACGTTTACTTTGGGGCTGAGAAGGTTGCGCAAGTCTTAGTTTGAGCTATGCATCAAGGCGTGTATTCTGTGCGTTTATCCTCCACAGCTTCGCACTAGTGCTGTGCAGACTAAGCGCCACGTGCGCCGGTCTCCCTGTCTCTATTCGGCCCTTGACGGTCCGATGCATCTCCGTTTTCTAGATTTTGCTACCAGCCTGCCTTGAGCTCCCTGCTCGCACGACAGCGTTGCACGTCTCGGCACCGACCTCATCGCCATCTTCAACCAAAAGAAGGCAAGTATTTTTGCTGAGAGGAGTTCAGTGCACTACCTACGCTTATCCCGCTATCACCAAGTTATCGCTGATAGCAACTCAAAGGCAGCGTGCAAGTTCTGCTTTTCCTTTCATCTGACGGCGACGACCCTTTTGCTAGAGCAAACACAGGGCAGCGATTCGGAAATTTGCAAGTTGCAAGTACTGGTTCCAAGCATGGGGTAGCCTCACATGGCTAAACGAATCCCGTTGGGCTTTCTCAAAGACACTTCCCCCGAGCGCAAGGTACCCGACATAGAACGCCCTAATCCAAATTGCGCGGGAAACAAGCGAACCTTACCTGGTATGAATAGTAAAGATATTTGCAGGAAGTTTATTATCATGCAAGATAATCAATTTGGCACCGAGTTCGAGTGAACGACCAAGCTGATCGTCTCGCGTTCTTCAGGAAAGTATCCACGCATGGCAGAGTCTCGCTCGAGAGTACGGGTGAAATGTCCTTTCGCTCGACGTACGAGTTAAAATTTGAGATTCTAATTAAATATCAAGAGACATTTTGACGAGACAAGAAAACAAAGTAAGAGGAATGCATTGAAATCTACTGCCCATGTGCTACTCACTATGAATTTGGACCATCAACAGGAGAATGAGACACAAAACAGGAATAGTACTGGACGATCTCACCGTGTACGGTTCTTGATGTGTTTGTTTTCTCGTTAGGTCGCTCCGGCCGCTGGGCGACGTGCCAACACCCGACCAGCTATTGGCGGCCCGCCGTACAATATATACCTGGTTGTCTTATTGTGCAGCAACTTCGACAACATGAAGACTACGAATTAAGGGAGTATCTGGCCCTGGGCGTTGTTGGAGTTCGATTGATCCATCTGATTGAGTTACAAAAGCGTACGTTGAAGTCATCTAATGTGCGTATTCCCCGTTCTCTTCACCAATGAATCGCCCTGGGCCATGACCTGTCCTCTCATCCCTATTTTTCCCTTGGATCCCATCGATGATGCGATTCATTTCCGCTTTCTCCAAACGCGGTTTCTTCCAGGAGTATCAGATTCTCCGGGCAATCAATAGATGTGGTTTCTGCTTGCCCCATATTCACTATTGCAGAACTTCGCTGAGCTCATTTATCACTCCTTTGGGTCACTACAGCTACCCTGTGCGCCTTCTTTTCGGCGTTTCGCGATTAGGGAGAGCGCTGGGTGCTTCTACCTGGATGCGTGTCATTGGCATTGTTCCACTCCCCATCAACTCATCTGATGTCTATAGACGTGCATGAAGCACTGTTTCCAAACGGGATCGTGATGATGATCCAGGAGGTTATCTTTCTCTGACCTCAACTTTTTCTGGGCGTTGGAAGTGTCTATATATCACTCACGACACGTACCCAAGAGTCTCGCTTTATCGTAGAACCTGAGACCACTCAAGATTATATTCCACGAATAGAAGCGTATTCTTTCCCTGTACTCCTTTAGCGCTTAGGGCAGGCATCTGGCGGTACCTAACTCAACGAATACGTCGAATTGAACGGTTCTTTCAGCTATGCACACAAAGAGCCAGCGAGAGGGTTGTTTTCTCATCTCGCGTTGTGCCATCATCTAGATCACTTCAGAGCACCAGATACACAGAAAAATGATTGCCTCCTGGACTGTTATGCACAACCGTCACAAATCATGCTTTGAAGAGTCAGGCGGAAAGTCGAAGCTAGCTTAGCTTTGGTAGTATCTGAGGATGAAAAATTGAGCCATAACACAGGAGTGATGTCAATCTTTATTGTGCAGGTGATGCAATACTCGGAAAAGAGAGATGGCGACGAAAAGAAAATAGCTGTTTATGTGCTACGATGAGTGTTGTTGGTACCAGGACTGTCGTCAGTACCAGGAGACACACAGCAGAGGAAAAACACCACGCGAACCCACGGTTTGGGGTTCTTGACGCGCTTGGCTATTTCACTAGCAGTTGCGGGCCGACGAGCCGGAGCCGGAGCAACAAATATCACCTGCACAGAAATCATCGAACCCAGCAATTACAATACAAGCAAGAAATACGCACCTCCCTGTCCCGCATTGCGGAAACATTGACGACATGGGAACTGCGATGAGGAAAGGTAGTTGGCTCTGGGGAATGCTGGAGTTCGATTGCTTCATTGGCGTTGGGTGGAGAGCGGAAGAGTGAGGACAGGTAACCAATGAATGCACCTGGAGGTGACTCCAATGGAGTGTGGGATCGCTGAAATTCAGTTTCTTCGTCGGTATAGAGCTGAGGGCGGGGCAAAAGTGAAGACAGGCGACCAAGTAGCACCTGTGGATTTAATCCTGCAAACATTGAGGGTTGCGGAGATTCGGGTATCTCATCAGTGCCAGTGTTCTGCGATGGGCGAAGGAGTGAGGACAGGCGATGGAGGAGCGCATGTAAACGTGGCTCGGAAGGCACTGGAGGTTGCTGAGTTTTGATCACTTGATTGGGTTTGAAACGGTGAAGGAGGGTGTGAAAGCGACCAAAGGGTGCAGATAACTTGACACGGGCACTAGGTATTGCGGAGGACTGAGAGAATAGTGGTCAGGACAAGAACTGATTAGCAGAAATATTGATGACCCACATGAAAATTAGCTTGCGTGTTGTCAAAAAACCCTGGTGGAAGTTCGTCTGCATAGCCGAAACCTCGGGTAGCATCAACCTGGAATTCATCACTATTGTTGATGGGGTTGACATGCATGTCACGTACCTCCAAAATCGACTCGTCTTCTATGTCCTGCGACGACTCCGGGTCGGAGGCCTAATTAACAGCAAATGATATCACATCTGTCTGTGAGACGGTGGGCGACGTATTGACACTCACATCGGGTATGGGCAAGAGGGCTTTTAGGCCTTCTTCTTCTTCTTTGAGGATGGCTTGAATATCCCACACGTATGCGTTTTCATCATCACAAGCTGTGAATAGCAGCTTTCCATCGGCGGAAAAGGCTGCACACTTGACGTCATTTTTGTGTCGGAGGGGTGGACCGACTTGGAGGTTTGTGGCGAGATTCCAGAGGCGTGCTGTGCCATCCGATGCTGTACTCACAAAGAGTCGGTCATTGCGAGATACACTGATGGCGTGGACAGTATGGTTGCGATGTGGGGCGTGATACGAGTCACGGTTGAGCTGCCATGTGGCAGTGTTGAACATATATATCGAGCCATTTGAAATCCCGGAGATCCAGCGTCCAGGCCAAGCTCCAAACTGTGCGATTCATGGTATCAACCGTATGGAGCAGCCAGCCAGTCTTTGCATCCCAGATTTTGATTCCACTGAACGCGACTCCTCCCATCGCGATCTTTGTTCCTTTGGGCGAGTAGCTCACCGCGAGCACCGACTCTTGCCCCGTTTCTATTGGATTCAGACCCAGAACGGGTTTGCCATGGCCATTCTCGACATCCCATACTCTGGCTGTCCCATCCCACCCTCCGCTCACAACTTGCTCACCGCCTGGACTCCAGCACACTGATCTCACAGCTTTAGCGTGCCCCTTCCATTTGGCAATGACCTCCCCCTTCTCAATGTCCCACAAACTTACTGTACTGTCCCTGCTTCCGCTTGCGATGATCATGCCGTTTGGAGCCAGTGCCATGCTCAGTATTCCCGCATTACTTCCCCCATCTCGCCAATCTTGACCTATCTGTGCACTGCTCTTTAGGTCCCACAGTCGAAGTGAGCCATCTGTCGAACATGTGACAATGCGGTTCCCGCCGGGCAGGTGGACGACACCTCTTACTCGGTCTTTATGGCCTCGCATCGTCTTGCTGGGCGTCACTTTTGCAGAAGACATGTGGACGTTTGCTGATTTCAATCAAGGAATCGCAGACTATGTGTGCGAGAGTAGCTCGGCTGGGTCTTCTTTGAATTAGAGCAAGTTTTGGAGAATAGTTGACTGCCGTATCTGCTTTGTAATTTCAAGTCTTGTCGACGGACGAGCATGAGACATTACTCACGGTCTGACTTCAAAGGAAATCGATTCTGACGACTTCGGGACGGGTGTGCGTTTGCTGCTGGATCTGTACAAGATTACAATATACCAGTCAGCGAGTAAGCTTTCATTACCTCAGCCTGTCCTAGCGCCCAAATGGTCGTGTAAGTTGTCTACGAAAGTGCGTTGTTCCATTTAATAATGGGTTTCAAAGTTGGCCGCACGTGCAACAAACACGCTGCATTTTCAAAAAAAATGAAACTCCGACGGCACTGCCGCACTGCCGTCGTCGTTGTCGTCGCCGTCGCCGCTGTCTACCACAATAAGGCCATCATCGACCTCTATGGCGGCACGAGGCACAAACAGCCGTGGACGGGAAGTCAGTACTACTAGAGCTCGAGGCCGTGGCAGCCGTGGATCAGCTCATACTTCCTCACAGTCACCTCAGCCCTCCAATATGAAAGCACCATCAGCCGCTAAGATACCAGCAATCTACTGGGAAAAACGGTACTCAGCACGCACGTCTCGCCTTATTGAGTGGTGCAAGGCCAATGATGAAGCTCGGATCAAGCTATTTTCTGACTCGGCCAAAGATGCAAAGGACGAGGGTCGACCGCGACAACAAATGTCCACCCAGAAGAAAAACTATATCCAGCAGCTGGCTGCTGCGATTTTTACCAATGACGAGGATCCAGCCATTCGTGCGCTATATGATGAACATCCACTTAGCTTCATCAAACCTGTTGAAAGTCGGTTCATCTCGTATGTCTGCTACCATTTGATTCTGAGTCTAGTGGCGTGATTGACTAGATTTTTTAGGCTTCGAAAAAAGTACAACTCGGTCAACAAAGACCTTGGCAAAACAGGGGCTGGACTGAAGTCTATCGAGGAGCTGGATGCTGACCCTCGTACTAAAAATCTTGTTGGTATGCACATTTTGTTTATTTGTTGACGAAGTCCTGAAATCTAGCACTAGCTCAGCTCCGTCTGCAATTTCCGTGGTGGTCTGACCTCCATGGATGGTGGAGGACGAACCCATCCTATAACACAGCATTTTCGACAGCAGATCCTGGTCAAGATTTTGCCAGCGAGGCACTTGAATTTTTTTCTGGGGCTCCGCAAGACGAAGGTGATGCTGCTGCTGAGCCAGATCTTGACGAGGACAATGATCTAGAACCAGGAGAAATTCTTGATCAGTCACTTGGTCTCTCAGGGGGGGAGCCTGAATATTCTCCGGTGCTTGCTGGAGCTTCTCGTCCACTGATCGAAAGTGATGATGACCTCTATGGTGACCCCAGCCCTTCGAACAAGTCCTCATTTTTGCAGCATCGCACCCCTCCTTACATCCCATCACCACCAACACCAGTCACAGATTTATCATTGTTAGACTCACCTCGTTTTACGACGTCACCCTTGCTCCCCTCAAATTTTCATCTTGACCACTATGGCCGTTCAACTTCACGTGCTGTGGTTCAATGAACCAACACTAATCGGCCTCTGGATATTTCATTGGACTCACCACCAAACTCTCCACCTCAACGTGCTAAGGAGGATGGCTTCTTCACTGACATGGAGGGTCAACCTGAGTCGTCATGTGACAAGGGGATCGAGGATGTGATGAAGTCATTGACAGTGCACTCTCGTAAAGCTAGTGGCAGTGCTCTGCGTGGTCGTAGTCCAGCAACCGCTACTCGCCGCAGTGCAGGTCCATCACCATCCGAGTCCAGTTCCCGTTCGGCATCAGAGTCTCGCAAGCGGCCACGTGATGTAGGAGCAGAGGTGACGAAGAAGTTGGCTGATGCCTCTGACTCACTCCTGCTCCACATGCAGAACAAGTCAGAGTCTAAAGTCTCGAGCAAACGGATGAAGTTCGAGTACGCTAGGTTTTC
>JRHT02000113.1:56373-110639 GCA_011800875.2 Suillus brevipes Sb2 | reverse complement strand
AGAAGGTGGCCGGCCCAATGAAAATAATCCCAAGCATGATAGAACCAGGAGTTCAGATTCTGCCAGTGAGCAGTTTACTTGGTCGACGAACGACACAGGCAGTAATAAACATAAATTAAGCAAACAGCAAACAGCTACATTTAAAATACGGCTTCTTGTTCTTGTCTGTCTAGCTACTAGCAGAGCTACATAAAAACGGAAAAGTCGAAGATAGGCGTTCGCTTCGGATTAGTATGGTACAAGACATATTTACACGGAGCAATTCAAACAAAAATTGCGAGGGTAACTCGACAGGAGCCCAACGCACATGAGAGCAACATAGATATACTGAAGACTCCACCGAAATCATGACATCTCCTCATCATCCGTGTCCGATATGATTTCCTTGCTTTTACTAGCGAGAGCATTAGCAAAAGCTGAAAAAACCGAGATGCTCAGTCACGTACTATTGCTTTTTACGTGGTCCTCCAACAGTTTCCTGGTCATCATCATCTCTGACGACTCGTTTTTTCGGGACACGCTGATTCAAGGAGCTCAGTATCTTCCCAGTCAAGCTAGCTCGGAATGCCATACCTTCTTTGCAGGTTTACTGTCAACCTCATCATCACTGAAGAGCTGCTCGTTGTCGACATCCTGATCAACAGCTTTTTTGAGCTTGCCCCCGCTTCGCTTCTTCTTCTTAGGTTCAGCCCCTTCATCTCCACTCTCCCCTTCGACTTTGACTTTCTTAGCGGCCCTCTTGGATTTCCGCTCGCGCTCTTCCTCGCTCTCCATCTGAACCTCCCTCGTCCATTCCTGAGCTTGTTCCCTCGCCTTCCGACGCTCCTCTGCGAGCTTTTCTGCTTGCCGGCGGTGTTCCTGGATCTTTTCTTGCTGCGAACGAAACTCAGAGACAGACCGTGAACGAAACCCCAAAGCAACGTACCTCAATAGCCTCCAGCTTATCCCTCTCCATCTGTCTCCTCAGCCTAGCAGCCACAAGTTTCGCCTGTGCTTCGGCTTCGAACTCCTTTTGGGTTGCTAGATGCTCGTCTCCTCTTCTTAGCATACTTTCACCGTATTTCCTACGTTGATCTGCGATATCACGACTGTAAGGCACAACAGAGGCAGTGTCTGCGGCAAGAGATGCGAACAACCTGACGAAGCTCGTTTAATTAAGTCCACGGCACCATCAATTGGGTGATCTTACCGTTGCGCATGCCCGGCCTGCAATATTGCCCACTCTAGATCTTTCAGGGTGCGCTTTGACGGGCTCAGACCGAAGAGCAGCTCTGCGGCTTTTTGCTGAACCATGGCGATATTGTACAGGATGGCCTTGTCGCTCGGTTGTAAATGGAAGGCCTGTCAAACATTAGCCCAAAAGAAAGTGGGATAGTAGAGGTATCATCATACCTTTTGTGCATATTTGAGCGCTGTACTCATAGCGACAAAGGACTGGTCCTTGCTAGCTTTTGCATACCACGTTCGACACAAACACAGGAGTACAGAAACATTGTGGCCGTTGTAAAATCGTACAGATGCTGTCTCATACTAGGGCACGTATTTGTCAATCCAACAGTAAGATGCTGAATACACCATGGAAAACTCACACTTTCAATAGCCCGATCAAACTCGTCTCGAGCATAATAGCAATGGCCCATGTTCAGGTATACGCTGCCGTCGTTGAGGGACTCCCTGATCTTGGCAAAAATGTCGAGGGCATCTCTTGCATTCCTCATCCGCTTTTGTGGATCGTCTCCACCAGAAGTAGCCGGACCACCTCCAAAGGTCCCGAGTGCATCCTCCGCGGTCACAATGGCCAGTCCTTGAGCGGCAAAAGCACAGAGCGGGTCTAAGAGCAAAGCTTTATCGTAGAACTCAGCAGAGCGCTGGAAACCACGTCTCCGCTCCTCTAACCCCTTTGCACTCG
This sequence comes from Suillus brevipes Sb2, assembly GCA_011800875.2. NCBI lineage: Eukaryota > Fungi > Basidiomycota > Agaricomycetes > Boletales > Suillaceae > Suillus > Suillus brevipes. The sequence goes on along the minus strand of JRHT02000113.1, from coordinate 108,730 downwards.
GATCTCGACTTTCTCGGCTTTGATGATATTGAATCCAGCCAGCGGCGCATAATGAATAGACGTCATGCTTGTCGTGATCCTTGAGAGTAGCAAAAACGAAATCTTTGGCAGGTTTCGGGAAATTACTTTGGATGAGGAAGTAGGTGTAAAACGCGCGGAGATTTAGGTTGCTGTTTTGGGACGCCATGGCTTGTTTCAAGAGATCGTGAGCTTCGTTTGACTGATTGAGATCAGCGAGCATTTGCGCTTGTCGGACCTTGGCTGAAGGACGATCAGAAAGAGACCAAATGTTGTCTACCTGCACTTACCATCGACGTACTCTGGATGTCTTGCTAGGAGCTTGTCATATGCTTCCTTCGCCATTGCAACATCTCCACCGTCCTCGTATACCCGTGCGAGATTGTATAACATCGATGTTGACATCCCCTCTCCAACGTCCGGGCCCAGGCTAGCTGCTTTAGTGAGTGCGTCTTCATACAAAGCCCGTGCCTCTGCTAGGTTGCCTTCCATATGCTGGAGGGCGCCCATATTATTGAGCAGCCGTGGGTCAATCTTTTCGTTCGCTTCACTGAGCCTCAGCGCCTCCTTAAGTGCCTTCGATGTCCGGTCCAGACTCTCCTCTTGCCATAGTCGAGTAATTTCGACATGCATATCCATGTCATCGTTAATATAACTGGCTGTGTGTTGCGGGACGTGACCATTGGATGTCCGCGAGTCGTCTTGCTCGAGAGCTTTGATTGCGCGGTCGAATAGTTCACGGGCTTTCGCCTTTTCCTGGGCAAAGTCTGAGCTCGAAACTCCTGGACGGGGATGTGCGCGGAGGGAAGCGAGCATGACCATTGCTTCAACAGAACGCTGAGGGTTCGGAGGCTGCAGAAGAAGATCGAGGGTGTGGATTGCTGCAGCTATCTCATCTGAAACTAAGATGAGTTGCGTTTTCTACTTTTCTGTTCAAGTCAGCCTACCGTTCTGGACCTGCATTTGCGCCATGCCGATGGCGCCTAAAACGTGTTTTGGTTGACCATCTGTGGCTGTCGTGTAATACTTGGTGGCTTCTTTGAGAGAGCCCTCTGCGTGTAGCACCCGAGCAGCTCTGAGGTTTCCCTCAGTTAGCAACGTAAGAGTATCAGCGAACTGAATGGTGCGCTCCGCAAGCTTCAAAGCCTAACGACGTGGTTTGAAGTGCGTTCTCGAAGGGAGGGGAAGAATTACGCACTCGTTTATAGCTACCCTTCCTGAGGAAGAGCTCGCATAGCGCATTGGCGGCGGCAGCGCTCTTTTGGTTGGCATTGAAAGCCTTCTCTATGAATTTTGTGCCAGCAAGGAAGGCTTGCGCACGGTCTTGCTCGCTGAGGTTTTCGGTCTTGCTTGCATTAATGGACTCGAGGCCAAGCAAAAGCTGCGCTGGCCAATCTGTCGGATTCTACGGAATTTGTTTAGTCGTGTGATGGCACCTCGCGCTTGGAATCAGTACTTACAACTTCTAAACTTCGCTGCCACGCCGCTTTCGCCTTTGATTTATAGTCCATTGCCCATAGACACAGTCCGATACCAATGCGTGGGTCAGGGATGCAGTGTGGGTTGAGTTGAAGAATTTGTTGGAATAGTTTGAGCGCTTGAGGATGACTCCTTCGAGCATAGAGAATTCGAGCCTGACACCAGGATGTCACCAACTATGTAGGACCATAGAACAATAAACCTACTTTACCGAGGAGTGCCACGACATTAGTGGGTTTCTCAGCTAGTACACCCTCAAAGGAACGCATAGCATCATCCATAGACCTCGTCGCTAGTTGTTGTATCCCTGTAAAGCGTGATGAACTAGTCAGAGACTGGATAAAACGAGCGCAGTACCTCGAGTCAAAAATGCCAAAGTTCCACCCACACCCACACCACCTTCTGCAGCAGCTCTCTCGCCAGTGTTGAGATACTGAGCAGCCTCGCGGTAATATTCTTCCTTTGGGCGCACATTTGTCAGTTTGTCCTCGCCTATGACATGTTAGTAGCGCCTTAAGCGGAAACCGACGGAGCTCACGAGCTTCTGACAGCACCAATTTGGGGGCCTTTTGAGCATGAGCTATCTGAATATTTGCGAGCAGTGCGTATATCGGAGGGGATGAAGCTGTTGTTCCGTTTGCATGTAATGCTATGGATCCATTTGGGTGAGTTATACGACAGACTTGAGCTAGGAGACGCACATTCAATAGCAGAATGAGCTATTCTTTCGGCGGCTGCTAGGTAGCCCCTTCGCCAGTATTCGCCAGCCAACTTCGTCCACACAGATACTCTGCACTGTCCCTCTTTCAAAAGATCCAATACATCATCCGGGTTCGGATCGAGGTTGTCAAGATCGATGGTGATGACTTCTTGACCCCCAAGCTCGATGTCGATTGACCTGCTGCTGACATATGTCACGTCTTCCATAGTTGTTTCACCTATAGTCGAAGAATCAAATGAATGACGCTGCCGCAGCGTAAGTAGTGGAGAGCAAGAATGACAGTCCAAAACTCGACTGTGTAAAACATCCGAGGATGCAATGGTCACGTGCCACGCGGTATCAAATTCAAATTGTCAGAGTGCACTTGATCCACGTCGACGATGCCTCCTCGATCTCACTTGTGCCATGTCTGTAACGAAACCGAATCAAAATATACATGCGCAACATGCAGAGTGACTGTCTAGTACGCTCAACCCGCTTTACCGCGTTTCAAAGTGTTTGCTCACATCAATGTCCAGCTGCTCCGTTGGATGCTATAAACGCCATAAAGGTATGATAAAAACACGCTCGAGACAAATCTCATCCAAAAAGTCGCCTCACAGAATCTTGCGGCTCTACTGAAACCTCAGCTGTGACTCGCGAAGGTACTTTTCCCTCCTTCCATTTTAGACCCTTGGTCAAACAGAGGATCAGCAGTACCACTTCCATCTGCAGACGAGACAGTCGAGGATCCAATACCACTACGCCCTCTCACCACCCTCAATTGGCCATACGTACCCGAAGAATCAGCATATCCCGATCCACTGAAACGTGATGACCCACGGCCAATACAACTTCACCAATACGAAGCCATCGGTATGTCCATTCATCAACTTTTCCTTCCTGCATTGAATCTTGTCAGCTACTTCCGCTGCTGTGCGTCACGCGTTGGAATCGAATCCTCGTCTACCAGAGCTCCTCACCTCTATAGATAAACTAAGAGGTGCAGATAGAGAGGATGCCTTACATCGCGCCCTTGGAATTGACACTAGGCAGCTCAAGAACGACTTATTGGGCCCTCAAGAATTGGACGAGGACACCAGGATGCTGAGACAACTTGCTGAAGCCGTAGAAGCCGCTGTACGAGGTGGAAAGGAAGGAGTGCTGGGTCTCGACTGGGACGAATGAACAACAATATCACACGATGAAATATGCCAGAGCGGAGATGTATGCACAAGGAAATACCACCAAGACAGCAACAAGATACAAGTTCAACAAACTCATCCCTTCACTTTATTCCCAAAAACAACAGTCCCCTCTTCGCCTTCTCCACTTCCTCCTCGAGTTCCCGTCCATCACTAGCAGTCCACCAATCTGCCTTGTCGATGTCTTCGGCCTTCTTCCCGCTCCTAATGGCAGACTCGAATGTCGATTTCCTCGCATTTAGACTAGCCATCCGTCGTGGATCCGAGTGGCCGGTGAGGATGATCAGTGCAGTCCGTGCAGGGAGAGATGCGTAGAGGGTGACCAGCTGGTTGTTAAGTGTTGCTTGGGCGCTGGCTAGAACGATGGGCGATGGCTCTGCCGGGGTGACAGCCGGGGTCTCTCCAGCACTTGTCTTTGGTGTTAGCCCTACAAATCGTGCGTAAGCACATGTAATAAGGCAAACGGTTGTACCCGCACTCACAACCCAGTGCATCTGCTACGCCAGTGAACCGTGCAAATGCGAACTCGTGTGCTGGAATAGCCTGTAACAGCCCCTCGAGTACTTCTTCGTCGCTAGTACACGGCACATTCGAGCTGGCTTTTGATCCATGCATCACAGCAGGGTTCCCATGGTCCACCACAACACTCCGCACAGACCCCGGTCCTCCCCTCCCGCTTGCCCTCCCCATACGCTCATATATACTCTCAAAATCAGTCTTATACTCCCCGTAGCTTGGGCCATATCTCAACTTCGACCGCAGGAGGTCAATGCACGCGCGCGCGTCTTCCTCCGGATCGTGTCCACTGTCACCCCGCGTCTGGATTTCACGGTTCAGCCACTTTTTTGTCAGCCATGCAAGCCCCGGCTTCAGCGGTCGCCCGCGTGGGTGATGGTATATGACTGCAGTGTCGATACACCTCGGGTGACAGATCCGCAGGGCGCGGAGGTCTGATTCAAGGGAGTGTCCGACCAGGATGGAGGTCGGCCCATCTTTTGGTGCGAGGATGGGCATGAGCTGTGCTTGAACTTCGGCCACAGTTGTCGTAGCTGATGCGAGCAAAGATTCTGTGATTCCTGACCATCTGCCAAAATACATTTCAGAATCGGGATTCGAGATGTTAGAATCTGCGTACTTAGTCATGTAATCTGTGACTGGTTTCGGAGGCTTGACAAGTTTGTCGTACACGACTATCCCGCTCTCATATTCGATCATGCAAACCCGGGTAAGTTCTTTGCCATCTTCTGTCAAACACTAAGGTTTGGTTTGAGTCAGCGACCCTACACCCAGCCGTGCAGCCACGCACCATCTCGCAGTCGATAGCATATATTTTTGAGTCCAGCTTATCTGCTGGGAGCAATAACAGTGATTCTTCGGAAACCTGCGGAGTCTCGATCCAACCGGGTCCCTTTTCGAATACATCAGCCATGTACGAGGGAATCGGATACTCGTTCTCTATCATCTCTTTCAACGTAAGCATGTACAACGCCGGCGTGCTATCGAAGGCACGTTGAGCTACACGAGGCCGTCGTCAGCCTTGGCAAGAATGTTATAGATAGCAAACATACAAGCTCGCTGCGCTTGTCTCTTGGCTTTTTCTTGCGGGGTGACCTGGCATTGGAAGAACTCGCTGAGAACGGAGTACATCCGAGTTTGGTCGCCTGGCGCACGGGTTGGGCATGCATGGCTGTATGTAGATGCGATGAAGGGAATGGGGGTGTGCGATTCTGCAGGAAGAGGAATCGAGAGCGGAACGTTTGGGTTGGCAGTGGCTGAGGTTGGCAGCGGTGGAAGAGCCAAAGTGGAAGGAAGAATCCCGGGTATGAGGAGCGTTACGACTTTTTCAATCGATCGCGCGTGCTGCAGATGACTTTCAAATCATGATCCAGAGATGAAACTAGGAAACACACCTCGACCTTGACCCAGTTAGGTGGCGGCGCATCTGCGACTATGTGCAACACCAAATCGCGAACGTCCTACAACGCCAACCCAGCGTCAACCCGCCCAACTCCTGAAGAGAAGCAACTCACGTTTATATGAACAGCATCTTTCCTCTTTACAATCTCACCGTTCACATACATGAATCTGGGCATCAGTGCCTAAAACCAGGGAGAAACAATATTATCTCATTCAAAAAAAGCTGTGGACGACAAAGGAAGGCACTAATAAGACACACATCGTGTTTGGCTTCGCCCTTCTTGTTCTTTTTGGCCTTGCGTTTTTCCACGCGGGTCCATTCCGCTTCACCACCAGCATCATGATCATCGCCGCGTGTCACGGTTGTGCTCGCGTGAGGAACTACCTGGTTAGGCGCTATCTTAGCTTTTTTGTGTTTGGATGGCTTGGGAGGAGACGATACGGAGTCTTGGGATCTTTTCATTGTGCTGCCAAATATCTGTGCGGACACGGTTTCATGAGCCAGGAATTTGGATGTGATGATGGGATTGACAAGCGTCGGGCACGCGTTTGATGCACGGCAATGTGCCTTCCATATTCGATAAGAAATGAGGGTCGCATATCCTTTTATGGTGCCTTATATTATCATGACCCCTAATTTGTAGAGGAAAACAAGGGTACATGTGACTACTAGTACCGTTAATACAAAGAACCACGCAGCAGAGTGCAGGTATCATGTAGAGCAACAAGAACATGCGAGTGCACGGCCGAGAGAGATAGTGCAAGCGGATATGTGAGATGCCAAGCAGCGTAATTGCCGGCAAATTTGTGCCACGCGTTGTTGGGCCTTGGCTGGTCGACCTGCAATCAGACAGACATGTGTCGCTGAATGGAAGTTCATCACAAGATGAAAGCAACGTTGAGAAGACTTCACGAAACGTTGGCACCATACGGACACAGCCTGAGTGTGAAGATGGCAAAGAATAATGGACACGAGGCCCACTAAGTTATTCCAGATCGCGCGCGCGAGGCGCTGAGAAACAGGACAAACAGAGAAGTTGAGTCGCAAGGAGAGTCGAAATTGGCATTGAATTTCGGCCATGTGTTTTTAGGCCTGCGATGGGACCGGGACTCATTGACATTGCAATGAAATGATCTAGTCAACGGGAGTGACTCACGAAAAGTTGATGCAGAGTCGGACACGCACATAACACCGAGCAGACCTTGATATTTCGAGAAAGCGATTCTACATATCAGTGAACACGCCAAGGCGATCAGAGGCGGTGAGCGGCCCCGTAGTACGTCCTAGAGCATGTGTTGGATTTTTGGGCTGTGTACCACGACTTTTTTTGTCATCTGACGCGACGGCTGCTTTGCTTAGCGAAATCTGAATCATATCTGAATCATCAGCGTATTGTAACGGAGGGCAACAACAGCAGTTCCTAACCTGCGACTGACCTTCACGAGTTAATTACAAGTATGAAACAAGCTTGAAGACTGCTTGGAGACGATGACGGGGACTAGTACTGTTCTGAATTAAAAGCCAGGCCTAGTTGAGGCCTAGGATAACCGCAGATGGTGGGAACAAGGTTGTCACAAGGTGCCAAGCCACAATATATTCGGCTTGCACAGCCTGCACTGCGCAAGGTGGGGCAAGTTTTCCTTTGACACAAACCGACTCACACAAGCTAGTCTTGTGCTTAAGTTCTCTCTTTTTTCCCCTTTCTCATAGCACGTCCTGGTTCCACGATGATTTCCCTATCTCTTGTAGCTGTCGCACTCTTTTCGTTCGCTCTCGCTGCTCCTCAGCCAGATGCAGGTGTTATTCATGTCCCAATCGTCAAACGTAGTCAAACAGACAGGGTTGCAAACTTACCAAAAGCCATGGAAGCATTGCGCGCAAAATATGGTTATCAGCTAACAAATGGGACATATTCCAAGCGAGCAAACACTGCTGCAGTTCCAATCACTGATGAGGTTCGCCTTTCGGACTTTTATTTATCAGTCCGTGGAATAATCATTTTGCCAGCAAAATGATTCTAGTTATTCCGGTGTTGTCAGCATCGGGACTCCGTAAGTTATGATGTTGAATCAATATTCCGAAATGCTCATCGTCTTTAAGGGCACAAAACTTTGATCTTATTCTCGACACCGGTTCTTCTGACCTTTGGGTTGCAACATCCTCATGTACCTCTTGCGACGCAATAAACTCGTGTACATCTTGCGCATCAACTGAGTTTACTACCTCAAAATCCTCGTCATTCCAATCATCAGGCACTCCTTTGCAGATTAATTATGGCTCAGGATCCGTTCAAGGGGCTATTTCCCAAGACACTGTCAGCTTTGGTGGCTTCACAATCACTCAGCAAGAGCTCCGTACGTCTATCTCGAGTCGAGTCAGACTCACACTTATTTTTGGTCGCAGTGGCTGTTTCTGCGACTACATCTGGCTTGCTCGGCGGCGTACTCTCAGGTATCATGGGCCTTGGGTTCAACACAATCTCTGCCCTCAATACCACCCCGTTTTGGCAAGCCCTCTATAGCGCCAACCAGCTCTCGGAACCTTTGTTCTCTTTTTATCTTGAGCGCTATATCGACCAATCCACCATGAACACTGCCCCAGGCGGTGTCCTCACGCTCGGTGGAACAAACTCGAGTTTGTACCAAGGTTCTATTGAGTACTTGAGTCTCGCTTCTTCACCATCGTATTGGTTGCTCAATGTCAACTGTAAGCTCTTTCAGTTTGTTATATCGTCAGGCTACTGATCGGTCACAAATGTGCAGCGCTCTCTGTACAAGGCAAGACGGTCAGTGTCGGATCTAGTACTCTTGCTGCTATCGACACAGGCACCACCCTCATCGCTGCACCCACCACCGTTACCGCAAGTATTTGGGCCCAAGTTCCAGGCTCCATGGCGCTTCAGGGAGCATACGCTGGCTTATACGCGTTCCGTTAGTATCTTTTGTACATTGCAGGACAAGCAAACGACTCATCAATTTTTAGCTTGTTCCACTGCTGTCACAGTCACCATGTCATTTGGCGGTTCCACCTGGACGATCAACTCTGCTGATATGAATCTCGGCTCTGTCCCTAGCTCTGTCTCGGGTACCACGACCCAGATGTGTGCTGGTGGTATCTTTGATATCGGCACTAGCGTGGGCAGTGGCGCAGGCGTTCCCACCTGGATTATTGGTGATACCTTCCTCAAGAATGTGTACTCCGTCTTCCGTGCCAACCCCGCTGCCATCGGTTTTGCACAGCTTGCCAGTGGCCTGAGCCCTTCAACTGGTACTTCCTCCCCAAACCCTGCGAAAGTGTCTAGTTCGACAGCTACCTCGACTAGCGGCTCGAGCAGCTCAAGTAACCCCCTCGCCGGTGCTGCATCTCATAATTCGAACATTGCTATTTCACTCACCCTTCTCGCATCTGTGGCAGCCTGCTTCACCCTCTTGCTTTAGAGAAAGCTATATATACCACACAGAATTACCCACGCCTATTATTGTGATACCAACACAGAGTCTTGGTTTCCAACTTGGATACTCATGCACATTCATATGCTGATTTACTTATTGGCTGACGTCGCTCGTTTTCTGGATATTGCCACGTATTTAACACTACACTTTCACGTTGATTCGTTGGTTTAGGTTTAATTTCTTTGGATTTAGGTAAGTTGTACTTATTACGGCTGGGTATACATACTACTTTGGTGGTTTGCATGTATTGTATGATATGTGCAGTCGCCGGACGTTCCTCACGATCAACAGATGAGTCGCCCACCAGCTCAGGGATGATGACGTGCATGTATTGCGGTCGTTGGCAAGACCATCGGATATGGAGGTATTTGATTGGTCTAGTAACTCAGCGAAACTTGGTGGTACATGTGCATACGCTAATTATTCCTCACGATCAGCGGAAGTTGAGGCCTTGCGTATTGGGAATGGATTTACCAGTCGCTGGTTACCAGTTCTTCCTCACGCGCACGATCAGCGGATGATTCGTCTCTAGCAGCGCTCACTTGCAGCACACTATATGATGGTAGGTAACGGAGACCGTGCATCGATATTGCAACGCAATTGTGGTTTGCGCGCACGATCATCGGGAGTTTGAGGCATTTGCTGCGATTCGTCCCCAGTAGCCTGATTGATCAGATTATCTGGTTCTCGAAGGCAGTTCATGGGTCTATAAATAGGACTGGAGGTTCGAATTCTACCCCAGTTCTATACACGATGAGAGCGGATCGAATGTATGTGATTATGTATTGAATACACTGACATTAGTCAGGCACCTGCAGGCACCTGGACAATGGACATGCTGGACATGTCTTCTTACACTTTTACAGTTGGGTTCGAAGGGACAAGCTGCCGTGTAGGATCCGGCGGCACAACGTCTATTCAACGATGTGGAGAAAACAATTGTTATCTGAACGCTCTTGAAAATTTAAGCCAGTCGGTAAATTTACCAGTCCGATCTGCCAGGAACGGGCGAATGTATTGATGTAGGGTTTTGATAGGAGGATGTATGTAATTCCTTGTGCCACATAAGTAGAGATATAGATTCTCGTAATTATCCAGGATCCTGCGTACTCGGCGCAAGAAGTCGAGGACTATTCGAAATTCCCGAGGCAATAGGAAGCAAACGCCCCTGAGAGTTGGGGACCGACAAACGCAGATGGGGATTGCCTATCAATCACAATTGGCCACCAAATTGCAAATCCAAGTGAAATACCTCCCGCGAAGAGACATTGGAAATGTCCCCGCCAATATTAATATATTACATGCTGGCAAATTGTACAAAAGACAAAGAATTCGAAGCTCATTCATTGTATTTCCGAGCGAGATCAAAACAGCCTAGCAAGCACGGCACACACCACCATGCGGCACCGAACATTTTGAGGCGTATCGGATTAAATTTGCCACTGTGAGAGTTGATGTCAGTGGTTGTGTCAGGGTAAATGCTGAACAGGGATTTTTATGGGGTAGAACCCGGGGTCGAACGTGGATCCTGTTCTTATCTATTGCTGGTGGAGAGAGTGCGACTACTGTGGGTCCTCAGGGTATTATGGCTACGGTGAGGTAGTCGCCGATCACTGTCACCGGAACCGAACGTATTGTGAAGATAGGAAGCACTAGTACATAGTGCAAGGCGACAATATTTAGTCTGTGCATGGCTACAGGCACTGCCCATCGTGCGAGCTTCATGGCCAGGTAGAACGAAGGCATAATGCGGGCAGGAACCCAGTCCAGTATCTGCACCGAGATACGCGGCCTCGAAGGTGTCCTGGCGAGGTTAACGTGGTGGTTGTCTAAACCCTAAAGAAAGGAGACTTTGGGGTGAGAAATTGAAGTGTGATAGCAATGACAGGTCCTCGGGGAGATAAGATATTTGCGCCTGTGCACCCCAAGACCAGATCACGAAAAAGATGGCCAAGGTGAGCAGGTTGGGGACTTAAGATTAAAAAAAAAATCGAAGCAGTGTGCACCCTGATACTCACTGCGAACTATGGGGGTTATAAATATAGTTTCTCATTGACGAGGTCAGACGGAAATGAAGGACTAGTATCGGCAAACTTGAGTGCGCTGACTTGCCAGTGCAAACTAATGTCGTGGAATTTATAGTGGTGCAACATGGGGTATGACCAGCCCCGACCATAAGTTATACTCGAGTCAGTAAATTGATCAAAGAGCTGTGTAAAGCCATGCAATGAACAACGGATCCAACCTTGATATCTATTGACGTCATCAGGGAAGGGGCCCGGGAAAGGAGTTACCCGCGATCATAACTTGCTCATAACAGCGTCGGTTATGAAGGGCAAGATGATGATGGCAGAAGGCAAACGACATGGAGTGCCGTGGCTTCTGTGAACACGAGGACGGTAGGATATGTGGGGGTGGACGTACACCATCAAACCTTAGCTCGAGCGCTCTGGCACAACCCTAAACTTGGTGCAAACTGATCTTATAGCATTTGCACTGGACTGTGGCGCACCTTAATAACAGATCTAGGTATTTCAACTTGAACCGTTAATTATTTGTCAAGGCCAGTACATGTCAACATTAATGTATCACGGGCAGTGCATAAACTATGCTCGCTGATTGAACAATTCATCATGATCGAGGAAGAGGGCTGACGAAAGCTACTGATCAACAGGCGTTTGATGTGAAGCGCGCAAGATAAAGCACGCACAAGTTGAACGTACTGATAAGGCATCTTGACTAATGTTAATGGTATGAAGACTGCTGTATCTGGGAGGAGAATCTGCAGCAGGCAAACTACATTAGCGTAGCCTCTGACATCAAGTGGCTGCTAGCTTAGCCTTGGTGTTTAGCTTGATTTCAAGAATCAACGGGACGCACGAAAACGTTCCAAGGCGATGTTCGTCATCTAATCGCAACATTATATCCCGTTGCGGACAGAGAAGATGAAAGGGCCGATGAACACGATATTAACGAAGTAACCTGAGAGATCTAGTAGAGAAGGAGATACTGGGGTGTCGTAAGATGGATCGTCTGCAACAGATATTTTAGCGCCACCCAGTCCGACATGAAGGGAGGTCAAAGGTTTCTCAGGATGAGTTGTTGCAGGGCCGGTTGTCTGAATCGTCCCAAAAACGTAGGTTGTTACCCATTCCGCGGACATGAGCAGAAACAACGTGGCGAAGATGGTTGGTCCCTGCTTCATTTTCATTCCATTGGGTGACGAAGCCTTTGCGGATTTTGACAGCCAGAAGTCAGATAATAGTTTCGCGCGACTCGTCTGACACGCTTGTTTGCGAGAGGAGACGATATTTAGTGAAAGTACTACCACATTGAACATGTGTTTCGTGCGTACCTGTCGACTTACAGATCGGTTTTTGTTGGAGTCCGTGCTGTTTGAATACCGCGTTAACACTTTGTACAGCATAGAGGGGATCTTTGCCAAGTTCTGATACTTAGTACTAGTATCTGGAGGTCATGAACCTCTAAGAGTGACGGACACGGGATAGGAAGACCGTTGTGAGATTTGACCAGCAGACGATCCTAACAGGAACAAACAGCCACCAAAGACCCGCTGTGGATCATCGAGTTTTGTCGGGATCGTAAAACCTCGGAAGTTTCCTGGATCTCCGGCGGAACTAACCAGTTCAAAGGTTTGTCCGACATCACGCGGGCTCTGTCTGCTATCTGATCAACCAGACAAGTCACGGCTGCAGGAACTATTTGAGCACACACTGTTCATGTGTTCACAGTAAATTATTTCTGACTAGTTCTTGTCACCGCCCCTCCTACTAGGTCTTCCCTTGTTCACTTCATGCCTGGTGTACTCTTTCTTCATCTTTAGCGTCTCCTAAGGTCACATCCCGACGGCTCTTTGGTACGAGTCTTCTTCGCGTCTGCGCTCCGCAGCTCGTTGATGCGGTTTCACCCATTAGATCCACTTTCCTTCGTGTATATTTAGTATCCGTTCCCATAATGGCCAGTAATCAGTCCACCACGCCCCCGCCAACTCTGCAGAGGGGGAAAGCATGCTTGCGTTGCAGGTATTTTCTCTACTTCATCATTCATCAAAACTCGCTGACCATGCTCAAACGCGCCTTGTCCAGAAAAAGGAAGATGGTCAGTCATCGTCTCATCATCTTGACGGTCTGTCAGTTGCTAACGAAGTTATCAGAGATGTGACGGGAGCAAGCCTGCCTGTCAACAATGTGTTCGTGCAAAGCAGCATGACGCCTGTCAGTACGACGATGGAAAGGGAAAAACGAGAACACAGCTTCTCCGTGAACATATTGAGCGCTTAGAACAGCGTATACGAGAACTCGAGGATCCTGAGTACACCTCACCATCCGTAACTCTACATGATCCGCATCGTCATGGTCGCTCAGAAAGCTCGTCGTCTTCCCTTACTGGCTCTCCGGCAAGCACAGGCTTCTCACTTTCAGTGTCTTCCTTCTCTCCTTCCGGTGTGTTGATCCGTTGTGATCATCTCGCATTAAATCTTATATATTTTTCAGCAAATAATTCCCCTCAAAGCTCCTGGATACAGGGCATTCCTTCACCCTCACCAACGCCATCTACGGATATCTACCATGAGGAACCACAACCCACAATAGAGCTCGCTCAAACTCTCGTAGACGTTTTTTTCTCACATTGTCGTCAGTCCCTCCTGGGTCTGCACATGGGTCGACTTCGAGAATCATTCACTCGACCTGTCATGGAGCAGCATCACCCTGTCCTCACTAATGCCATCTTTTTGTGGGCATGCTATATCTCCAGGCCCGGCCCTCTTAGCACGCATGAGTCTCATTACTTGAGTCGAACCCTCGACTCCCTCAGCGATGCCCTCCAGTACCAAAGCAGGTTGCTTGATGTCATTCAGGCATCCTGTCTTTTGTCTGTGTACTTTCTCTCAAATGGAAGGGCACTAGAAGGCAGTTACCATGCCAACGCTGCTGCATCACTGGCTATTCAATGCGGCCTTCACGGAGCAATGACCAATCGATCATCATCATTTGAGACCACAGCCTCCATCTCACCCTTCAAACTTGACCCCCCGAAAGACGCCATCGAGCAGGGCGAACGCATATTGACGTTTTGGCAGGTATTTGTCCTGGATCGGTGCTGGTCGGTGGTACTTCACAAACCAGTGACCATCCCGCATGGTTCAGATGGATACGCGTCCATCATAATGCCGTGGCCTCAAGATATGGACGAATATGTTGCAGTACGTTCCGTTATCACGTGGGTAGAACATAGACTGACAAACTTTCCCAGGGCCAAATCGATGATTTGCACAGCTTCCATACTGTTCGGAGCTTCTTTGAACATCAAGCCACAAACGTCCGCGGAGGGTTTTCCCCATTGGCTCTCCGTGTCAAAGCATCCGCTCTGTTCGAACGTGCGCACCACCTCGCGTCTACCTGGGACCAACGTAGGCCCATTTCCTCCAGACTATTACCACTTTCTAATCAACATGCAGCTTTGGCCATGTCGAGCGCATTTACCGATGACTTCCAAACTTTGGAACACACAATCGCCCGTTTTATCCCGACCCTTATTCCAGTCCATCAACTCGACGCCACGGTGCCTGATGAGAAACACGCCTACATTGCAATACACACGCTAGCTCACGCTGCGATGATCAATCTATATTATCCATTCGGCGCTGAAGACCCTGTCTCGTATGACAAATGCCTTCGAGCTGCGCGGTGCCTTGTGTCCATCATCAAACACATCTCTGACACAGATTACGAGTTCCTCGATCCCATTATTGGAGTAAGTATATTTTTAAATGCGCTACACAGAATGATCAATTAATGATGATCCTTCTTTTTCTTGATGCAGCCATGTTGGACGTGCGCTGTGGACACTTTGATTCGGGAACTCAATATTATCGAGTCTTCATGGCCGCTCGTCAGCAGCTCGGATGTCCGTAGTGACATCGGCACTATGCTTTACGCTATGAACAACCTCAGCGCGCGCTTCCCCCTGCTGGGATATTCAGTAGCCAAGGTACAGAAGCGACTGTCAGGGCTGTAGCCATTTAGCAACTGAATATGCTTGGTGACGACGGTCCATGTGCACACCTTGGAAAAAAAACTTAATTCCCGACCTACGGACTCTTGGCTCTCATGACTTGGACACGCTAGTATATTGACGCTTTCCCCGCCTGGCCTTGTTTCTTCACTTTTGACTGGACTTCTAACCTACGGACAGCGTTTTTTTTGCATTCTTATGTTACGGTTACGCTCACGTTCGTTACGACCTTTCACGGACTTCTAGTACCCTTTGGACGTTGTGATCTAGCCTGGACGTTATAATATTCTCCACGGACAGCAGCGCGGACACTAGACCTTACGGACTTGAAACTCGCATTAACCCCACGAAGTTGGACATTCCTCATTCTCATTCCCCTTCACGCCGAATCGTAATTGTTAATCTAGTTGATATATTTTTATGTCGTGCGATATCTCTTTTGCTTTCGTTTTGTGTTTTGATAGACCCTTGTTGAATAGTCGTTTCTGTATTGAATGTCTTCTTCGCGTACATTCAGTGTTGAGCACTAGTTGTCGTACCGCTTGTTTGTTGTACCGTTACGTAGTATATCGAAGGAGAAAATGGTGGACGCCTAATTTGTTGCCTTGGTGTGCTTGGCAGTTTCCGGAGGGTTGGTGCAGTCGACCGGGTCTGACGGCGATGACAATAGAAAGTGGTGGATGTCAATATCGGTGGTTCTGTTATTGCGCTAGGGCAGTTCATGCATTTGACCAGATTGGCAGTGAGAGTTTGACTGTCCATGTGGATGTATATGATCCATGATGGGCGTCGGCTGCGCGACTGCTCCAAAAGCTCACGAGAGGTCGCATCACCAACCACGACGACTGCATTGGATTTACTTGGTTCAAGTTGAGGCGAAGAAATGGAAATGGAAATACAACAGGGGTACAGACTACCAGGCACATGAAAGATACCCGAACGCTGGGGGCTAGAGCTTAGAGAACCGATACAACTGATCAACATCACGCTGACTATTGAAGCCTTTATTGATTGGAAAATCTGTTTGGATTGCTATATGTAGGATATGAAGGGGCGCACGGCGAAAGCGTATTGCATTTGTCTTGATTGAATTTGATTTGATTGAGGCGAGATACGATGTTGGGGGTTGACGAGATGACAATTGAACAAGGGAGGAATAATGATGCGTGGTGAAGAATGAACACTGTGCAGTGGGCCATCTTGACAAGTCTAGACTGGCGATGGTGGTGCAGGAGCGACCGTCATAACAAGAGTTGTAATTACTCTCCTCGTGCTCACATGCAGGATGGTTGCTAAGGTCGTAACCTCGGATGCGATGGCACGATGAAGAGGAATACGTGCAAACGCCGTCGTTCTGACGTGAACAGAGCTCCTTCCTGTCAGGAATTTTGCCTTTAGATGTAGCTTCTGAGCTGTCTAGGTAGTTTGGACCATGAGGGAGGATGTAAGAAGAGTAAGTATCCCGGAATTCCTCGAACTCAGAGAGTTCCAAGTGACGGCATGAGCCTGCCTGCTTTCTGATCGCCTTGTCGAAACTAATAACTTTAAAAGTGAGATGGGGTGACATGCCTGTAGAATATAGTGTTGATGTAATTTCTGTAGGCATCAAGTTCGTGGGGAACGCGAAGCGACATGCTCGCGCAAGGCGACTCCATGGGGAAAGCCAATCCGGCGCAGCGGTGACAGTCGCGAGTCCTGGGCCTGCATGGACGTCGGAGAGGACGAGATCAAGGTGAATGGGCTGACCAGTGATGATATTGTCCTACTCAGAGTAGGGGAATTCAGGGCAGCCGAAGTGATTAATGAACCGCTGCTTGACCTCTTGGTCCTTGGAGTCATCAGAGGCCCACGATGCGAGGGTATTGCAGGTGCGTCATACATTAGGGGAGATGTAATGATGCGAACTATTATCGGGGTGGTCAAGGTTGGAAAGATAGGGCTCCACTCGTCGTTTCTTTGCTGGCGGTTCAGAAATGTCCTTTTCGAGTTGGTGAATTTTCCTCGTCTCTTGACTGGGCGCTCGCGTTTGCTGGGAGTCGGTGCCATGACAAGCCACTCGCTGTACTTCGCTTCCCATGGCCTGTCTCGGATTCTAATTGAATTAAGTTGTGGTAGGGAATCCAGTCGGAGTGAGGGAGTTGCGCCTTCCATGTGGTCAAGCATCTGCAAACAATGGCACGTGCTTCGGGACGCGTCTGGCACGCTTCTGTACTACTCCTCGTCCCTTTGACTGTGAGCGGCAAGAGCCACCGCGGAAGGCTGTTGCGACCTGGAAGATGCTGCCTGCAGCATGCCAAGGTCACGGGTAGTAGCACGACAAAAGTGTTGGTCAAGGTACTAAGCACGGGCGTCTCAATAATATTAATACTGTTCGGGTCCATAAATACTCGCAAGCGATTGTGACATATAAGTAGTTCCGGATCAAATCTTGGCATAGGCTATAAGTAAAACATCATGCCCAGCGAGCTAGCATGCAACACATTTACTTTAGCCACTGCCACGCCTTGTCCACATTGAAGACATTTACCCCAGCAGGTTTCTACTAAGCTGAAACTGAAGCCTCGTGCAACAGCATGTCATCTCACGAGAACAACCCACAGGATGACCTTCTGTATTTGTCTATCCACAGTGATGCTCCAGTTTATGGTGGTGCCCATTTTGTTGGTTCTCCTGGCCAAATCACCTTAGGAGAGCCTAACATTTCACGCATGCGCCCGATTCCTTCTTACAGTTCACTTCCATCGTCCACCTTACGACCAAGCCTCGGACGGGATCGAAGTGTTTCCCTCGTTATCGCTCATACGCCTCCTCTAGAAGTTAATATGGCTAGTGCTCAAAACCTTAGGGAGTCCCTTTCCCGTTTATCCCGCGTCAGGCCCCCACCACCAGAATCGCAATGGTCGCTTTTCGAACAACTCATGGAGAACGAAGGCCAGCTTAGGAGCCCCATAGCACGCGACAGGCGCCATCTTGTGAATTCCTCTCATCGCTCCGAGCACTCTTCAGCAGGACCTCTGACTTCAGAAGCTACCTCCACCGACTGCGATCCTTTCGACAATGTCCTACAACCGCATCCGCAGGAGCACAACGTCCGAGAGGCGTCGTTCGAGCAATCCAATGGACATCGTGATCCCGCTGAATCAGAAGACGAGTCCCAACCCTGCTCTGACAGCTCTTCAGCTACCTCTGTCCCTACATCGCCATCACGCCATTGGTTTCCTCCCTTGCAAGTACCTACGATACCGGTTTTGTGGAAGAACATTCTCAAATGCGCAGTGGCATATCTTATTGCCTCTCTTTTTACGTTCTCACCATATCTCTCTGGATTCCTCAGTGATATTTCCACACCGGGAGCAGGGAATGGCCTCCCATCGCCCACTGGTCACATGATTGCCACAATGTATGTATTTTTCTTCACTCCAATTTTAGTTGTGACGCTGATCATTTGCAGCGCTGTTTACTATAACCCCGCAAAAACCATGGGGGGAATGATGGAGGCTGATTCGTACTGCTCGATTGCATTTCTTTATGCGGCATTTGTTTGTTTGGGAAGCATGTCCATGTTTTGGTACCTCGAGGTCAGACCAGGATGGGAATGGCTTGGTGATGCTCTCGCCATTCTATGGGTCGGAGTCAGCATGTGGGGTCTCACTTGGATGAGAGCGTGGATGAACAAACCCACGTTTAATTCAGGTATGTCAGTCAAAGGCTTTAATTCGTGCTTATACCGACTTTCTATCAGCGTGTAGCATGTCTGCCATAATCATATCTGTTGTGTATGCTATCACGCGTTATATATGGAGCATTTCGCTTACATTTTTTTTTTTAGTATTGTCAAGGAGGGAGGTTGGGAGATACTCCTGCAAGTTTCCTCGGTCGTGTTTGTCGGCACCTTGATATCAAACGCCGTGTGTTTCTCGCTATGGCCCAAAAGCGCTACAGACAACCTCCAGCTGAACATGACAAAAACCTTGGATTCGTTTGCCACCCTCCTTGGCATGCTCACAAGCACCTTCCTCCTCGAGGAGCCCATTCGCCAGCCTAGCCAGGACAAAATACACAAGGCAGTCGAGAACCATCAGGCAAGTTTTACGAGTCTCAAAAAGAACTTAGAAGAAGCCAAGTCAGAATGGTTCAGCGGCCTGCGCGGGCAAGGAGGCAAGGAGTCTAGACAAGCCTACGAGGACGCGGTTGATAGCCTCACCCGTCTTGCTCAACATCTGAATGGCCTGCGAAGCGGCACCCGGTTGCAGTACGAACTCACGAAGGCTCACAGCGAGGGACGCTTGACGTTGAATCGACGCAGCTACACGATCGGAAGAGAGCATGATCCAAGCGAATATCGTTCTCCAGCCGGGAAGGGGAGGATGTCCAATGGCGGCTCGGACATGAGGAGTGACGCTGATGAAGTCCTACTACAAGCTGCGGCAGATATGTTCGGCGATCTAGTTGATGATCTGGGTCCACCGATGAAGGCGCTGGCGGTGAGTCAAACATCATCTGTGCTGCGGAAGGTACTCACACACGGCTGAAAGAGAACCTGTACCGCAAGTCTCAAACGTCTACGCGAGGCATTCGCGCAGAGCACACGTGTCCAAAGAGAAACCCCATTCCACCCTCATGATTTCCACATTTTAATTGATGAGATCGACCGTGCGCTGTTTACTTTCGAGAGCACCTCGAACCACGCTATAATGCGTTTATACAAACGGAGCGATTTTGCTGCCCCGTCTATGGCGGATTCGTTCGAATCTTTCGTCCAGCAGGACAATACCCTTGTGAACAGCGAACATGAACACATATTTCTTCTCTATTTGTAAGCTCTCGATAGTCTTATTGGAGAGGTTCCATGCTCAAGTCATCGTGGTTCAGTTTCATTTTCACGTTGCAGGAATTTTCTGGAGAGCTCATTTCTCTCACGGACGCTATGCGCAGAATATATGCAGTCGAACAAGTCAGAGCGGACACCCCGAGCTGGTTTAACCGATATATATTACACGGCCCGTCAAATGTTTTATCTGCAGTGAGATTGCGTCGACGTAAGTTGGTTCATGCAAAATCCAAGCAGCCTGGACTGCGCCGACTCTGTCAGTGATACCTTTCAAGACTGCCTACAATATACTGACATTCTGCAAAGCATCTTACTTCACTTCCCCCCATCGCAACAAAGTATTCTTTCCAAAAGTCCAGCCTCACGCTCCAAACACGATACAAACGCCCCATCCCGCGAATCTACCTTTTTACGGTCGCATGAAGCGCGCACTTTGGGATTTTGGTGGGATTTTGAAAGAGCCCAAGTTGAAGTATGCGTTCAAAGTGGGGATGTCTGCTGCTGTGTTGACTGCACCTGCGTTCTTTGACGATACGAGACCAATTTTTACGGACTATAAGGGTGAATGGGCGTTGATTTCTGTGCGTGTAAGCGGCTTTTACCTTCATATGCTTAGCTGATTTTCTCCTCTTTAGTTCTTTGGGGTCATGTCGCCTACGATCGGAGCTGTATGATGATTTTTTATCGGTCTTGTGTCCTTACTGATTCACTTGTTAGACTAATTTCCTTAGCATCCATCGTGTGCTCGGTACTTTGTGTGTTATCTTGTTTGTTATTTCGCCCCTTTTGTTCTGACCATTGAAAGGTTCGGAGCTGCTGCCGCAGCTGGAATTTATAGCCTTTTCCCGGAGAACGTAATTGTGTTGTCGATCTTCGGTTTCTTTTTTTCGATACCTTGTTTTTACTACATCATTGCGACTCCACAGTATGCGACGACGGGGAGATTTGCTATCTTGACATATAATTTGACGTGCCTTTATTCGTACGTCGGCGGAAGCTTCGCTGCTCGCGCAAATTTTTGATCTATCCTCCTTTCCTTATTTTTTTGCAGGTACAACGTTCGACAAGCCGACGTATCTGTGATAGATATTGCGTTTCATCGTTCGACTGCGGTTATCGCTGGCGTACTCTGGGCTGCGATTGTATCTCGTTTCTGGTGGCCTTCAGAAGCGCGAAGGGAACTCGGTCGAGAGCTCGGAGAGTATGTCCGTCTTTGCTGAGCATGTCAAATATTGATCTCTTGCACCTAGCTTTTGTCTAAACATCGGATGGCTATACACCCACTTGGTAGCAGCCAACTCAGGCACGCCTCACTCAGGGGATGACACAGATGAAGACGAGCCCGAGACTCCGCCTGACGAGACGACGTCGCTCTTGCCCAAGTCCGCTAAAGCTAAGCTCAGTAAATCCATTCAGGATTTCATGGCTATGTTTGTGTGGGCTTACTATGTATTGACCATCACTGATAATTCTGCAGGGAATTGCACCTCCAGAGGAAGCTCATTGAATTGCAAGGTCTTCTGGCTCAGACGCAGCATGAGCCTCGGTTGAAGGGACCTTTCCCTATAGCACTCTATCGGGCGATCTTGACGAGTCTCCAGACTATCCTGGATAGGCTGCACAGTATGCGTTGTGTCACTACCCGAGAGGAGTGGATTATGGTAGGCTGCATTCCTTCACGATGAATTTGATTTGACGTAAGATCGATCCAGTCCGTAAGGAGAGATTTCATCTTACCCGTGAATAAGGAGCGAAGAGATTTGGTCGGTAACATCATTCTTTATTTTTCCACGCTCGCATCCGCCTTTCGCTTGAAAGCTCCATTACCTCCGTACCTCCCACCAGCTGAGGAATCGAGGGAGCGTCTAGTACGTCTCCAAAATCCATCATCAAAATCGATCAGATAAATAACCTATTCCTTTACAGGTCAATGCAATCCGGAAATTGGATGTAGTCAGGAACAGAGATGTGAAAGCGTCTGGACAGCTGCTTTTCTTTGCGTACGCTCTTACTATGAAAGGCGTCACTCAGGAGCTGGAGTATCTTGGGCGTACGCTGCAGTCCGTTTTTGGTGTGATTGGACATAGTCCGGAAGAGTTTGAGGCGTTGTTTGTGGAGCCGGGTGGGAGTGTGGATGTCACGCATGTTGTTTGACGCTTGATGTTGTGTATTGAGTACTTTCCTTTTTACTGCATGAACATGCAGATAATGATGTATTGGAGTTTGTATGGTACCACGATAGAAAACTGTTAGGCAGGCAGCAGGCATTCATGGAAAATGATACCCTGACTTGCAGGCGCTGTGAAGCTTGTGGATACATTATTCAATGCTGTGGGTAAGATATCATGCACATGCATCTTTCATTCAGAATACTGAAGTATTTCTCAACGCTCGTAATCAAAATATTGCCCTCACGACCCACTTCCTTGTGAAATCGCTATGCATGCCTGGTTCTTGAACAGTAGTATTCCCGAGCTCGATGAGATATTTAATGGTTTAAAGGGAGTTACTTCGCGAATCGCTACAGCCATGCACGCAGAAACAATCCCAGATAATATACAAGCTGCTAAGAACTTTCGAATTACTTGGGTGCGTTATGCATGTGCAGGCGGAATGCAGATACGAGCGTGCCATCCGCTCTAGCGAACATGAGCGTTCGTCATGTCGTGACTTGCGCATCCTCTCGGCGATCAGTGGCACCGCCTCCATGTATATGGCAAGCAGGCGCAAGCAGCAATAAAACCTCAAGGCTTGTTTATGTTGCACGACGTATCACCTCGCAAGTCGGGCGAGCTACCTCCGCGTCCGTCTTCTGTGATCAGCGCTTTCATACCTATAGTAGAAATCCTACCAGTGATCTAGAAACGGAGGACACGATACATCCTGAAAGGGTCCTATTCCCTTCGCAGTCATCGTCTTTCGAACGAACAATAGACTCCTCAGGAGGTGATCGTTCTATCACAACGCCCTTCTCTTCCAATTCTCGGTGATGACATGCCGCCATACCATACTGGAGGTCGCCGAATGGATGTGAATGGGCGTGTTGCGCCAGTACAAACTGGACCGCGATCATATAAAAATCAGCGAGAACAAGTCATGTCCGCCAATCCCCACAGCCTACCACTACCATCCAAGCTAGTTGGGATACTGCCACGACGCCATGTCGAACAAATCTCCAACCCAGGACATTTCCTCAAACACTGAAGTACCTGACATGTCATCATCAGCCGAAGATGACTCTGTCCACCCGTCCCAGTTGTCGGTCGAGATCACTGGTGTGCTTGGCTGGCTGCAGGTCTGAGTCGCTATTGACGAGCATGGTCGTAGACATCAAAGCAAGTGGGCTGCCAGAAAAAATCGGGTTATTCAGTGGACAGTTTTACATCCGCATAAAGGGAGACAAATTCACGAAGCAATCGAAGACAGCCAAGTACGCCAAAGACGGCGAGTATGTTGCCGTTTGGAAGGATAGTATAACCTTGTATGCCCTGAAAATGTCTTGTAGGCTGAAACTGACGGGGAGTTAGTGATGCCATGGAGTCCTCCATGATTGAAATCGAGGTCTTCGCTCGCCGTTGCTTCTTCAGCTACAAGATCATAAAGAAGACGGAGAATAATCAAAATCTTGGTGAGCTCCTCGAGAACGCCAATACAGGTGAGTCAGAGCGTAAAAGGAATTCGGACTCGACTAACAGACCCTGACAGCGGTCGGACTTGAGTTACTTGGGAATGGCGAACCTGCGGGTAGAGTCACGTTCCACATTTCTAAGAGCAAGGCAGCCACGTTCAAAGGGGATGCGACATAAGAGATATACCATCAGATATGAAGCTGGGCAATAAATGGATAGGGTTGGCCACAGCCAAAAGTTTTCGAAGACAAGGACTCTTACATATTGTACCACGTATCATATATGCGCGATCTCATATGTCCTTCTTGGCTGGATTAGTGGTACCGGTGAGATAGCGAGTGTAGAACACAGTACCCTTTTTGTCGTCAGCAGTTGCTGTTAAACAATAACAGTACTCAGTTACTGGGTCGGTTTGGAAATGGTTTCGTTCCAAGACAGAGATAGTTGACAAAGTTTGGCAATCGTACCTTGGCACTAGTAGAGACCCTAGAAATAGCTGTCACAGCAATTGGAAAATATTTGTCAAGTAGATCATTTCAATTTGGAATTGACAATGGTATCGATACTGCGCCGCAGTTCACAATCAAGGAGAAAGTTGTAGTTTAGGCAGTTTGGGAACAAAAGTAACACAGCTTGGCCGAGGGCGGAGTTTCAATTATGACCAACGGCAAGAGTCACCGCTGTCCACACTCCAGCACTCACCACCACCACGTCAGAACTCCTTTATAGTCTTCAAAGAAATCTCATTTTGTGAATCCCGTCGTTTATAACCTTAGTTTCCAGCTTAGATATCCAAATCTTTCTGAGAGTAAGCCGGATGCGCCTCTCAATACTTCCTATCCTTCTTGCAGGGGCTGGTATTGGTACGTTTCACTTGAGCATGTGATGTCTTACTAACGAGTCGAGTACAGTCAGCCAAGTTAGTGCGGAGCCCCTCCGTCTCTTAGCAGAGAGCCCCTCAAATGCTAATGCAAACATTCGCTTCGGCCATGCCCTTGCCAACGCCAACGTGAATGGCAATGATGACTCTGACAACGTCGCCCGCTTGGTGCGCCCGAGCCTCGTGATGACCACCTCCACCGAAGTCAAGGGCAAACATCACTTCTGCGGCGCGTCCCTGAAAGCGAAGGCACTTCGCATGTCAAACGCATTCCGTCATGCTCTTGGCCTTCCTCTCATCGAGATGGGTGATCATGACACATTCAAGGGCGAAATCGCCAGCAACCCCGGTCCTGTTCCTGGAGAACTTCATATCCTTCCTATTCCCGTCCAGGCCAGCTCCTCTGAGAAGGAAAATTCAGGCGATGTCAAGGAGCTTCTTCCTGATGGGTCCGTCTTGCGGGTCTATCATCATCATGAAGCTGAGTCTCACCATCACCACCACGAAGCTGGATCACACCACCATAACCATCATGACATGAAGCACAAGAAAGCTGGATCTTTCCTCAGGCGTGTCCACCGTGCCATCATGGCCCTTGGCTTATGGGAAGGTCGTGCTGTTGCGTTTGTTCTCGGTGAGTGCTTACCTTGTACCGCTAAAATTTCTCTGATGTCCTTGAAAAGGTTGTGGAATCGGTGTTTTGCTTCGCATGTTCTGGGTGATGTCTGTCCTCGCATATCGCACCGTGAGAGGTGAGAGACTGGAGGAAGTCAGCCACGGGTACATCATGTTCGAACATGATGCAGAGAACAACTTCGTGCCTCCTCCTGAATACACTGACGAGAAGGTGAAGATAGCCGAGGTCGAGGCTCAAGAGATCGAGACTCGCGTGGATTGATTAACACCAATCCACTCCACTTGAAACCCCACCCACATGTCTATGAATATTTTGAGCTCGTTTGCGTACTGTGACCGCTACATATTTACACCCAGATTCACTCTGTTTTCCTTCCCCTGATGCGTAGCTGGTCGTTTGGTTTGGAAATGCCTCGTGTCTGTCTTTGACAGACTCTCACACTCCTTCAAGTTTGTCACTGTGCACATGTTGTATTTTTGTTGTCTGGTGCTCATAGTAGCACAATTGATACAATTGATATGACTGCCTGTATTACAAGCCCGACTATCAAATACATATGCAGACACGCTAAACGTATACTTACAAGAAGCCCACAGCGACCTTCGAAACATCTGAGAACTGCGGCGGCGGTAAAGCTTTCATAACACTTGAGTTTAAAATTGGCAAAAACCAGTTATGTTACTCCCAGTGACTAGTAATCCCTAGTGACTACTGTCTCATTCTACTAGTACCGTACGCATCTCTCAACAGCAGTCGTTTCACTTCTGCCTTTTAATCGACTTTACCACTACTGCATGGCCGAAATGTGCAAAATGCCCATCAACCAACACTGCGGGCCCGTATGAGAGTACTCCGAGTCATATTTCAGACTCGGATCGTTGGACCCTGGTTAACGCTGAACGTCCTCGTCGAGGGCAACCGCACGGGAAGAGCTTGAACATTTCTTAAGAGTAAATTGCTAGCCCTGACACTGTTCCGTGTTCGCAGGAAGGACATGAACCAAGCGGTTGAAATCTATCGATATCCGCGAGGTCCACAAATTACCCACTTGAGTCTTGTCACGGCCGCCGTGGTTTTCGATTGGTCAGTGATTGGGTGGATAGGTAGCCATCGCCTGAGTCAGTGCTCTGCGGGCTCCTATCAAAATGGGCACCCGATGTGCAAATTTTGTGACCATTCAAGTTGGGTCGTGTGCATGGCGTGAATTGGAGTCGCACGGATCTAATTCCTCTTCGCAAGACTGAGATGGTAGCAATGCCACGTTTACTGTTGTTCCAAGCTCCAGGCTCCACACCAACTTTCGGGGCACATCGAATGTGCAACAAGCCCTAGCTGCTCGGACGCAAGTCATTGCTTCCAACCAAACTTTGTGCGCCACTCGAACTTTCTGGCATCAATCACACATACCTTTTGCAGGACTTGGCACATCTCATGATTCCGACTCGGCCTAATCACAGTTACTACATAAATTGGTGTTCCTATGTTAGGGTCTAGGTTCAGGTACGTGCTCTAACACCGCATCAAATAAATCACACGTTTGAACTGTTTAGAGTTTCTGTTGATGACAACTTCTACGGCAATGGTATCGCCATCTCATCGAGGGCGTGCAATATTATTGCCACAGTCAAGGAGTTGTTGAGATTGTCCTTTGTATGGACGCCATCACGTTGTGAAGTGTGCGAGCGGCGTTAGCTTCTTGACTATAGTTATACTGAGACTTGTCGACAGTGTCAGGGAAGGGCTTATATCAAACTTACGGCCTGTCAGACAAAGATTGGACCCTGAGTACTGATGTCGACGATTGTGGGTTCATAACTTCATTTTGCTTCTAGAACTCAATCAAAATTACAGACATTACCACCACGCATGACATTGGGTTACTGATCATGGCCATGACGGATTCTCCACGACACTTCCGTATACTTACGTGAAACTGTAACGCAAATCTGCAAACCTAACTTCCTCACTTTCTGGTCAGTACATCTGTTCACTCTACCGCTTTCTGACACTTTACCACAGTCAGCATTACGTGTCCTCAGCCATAACGGACATGATCTCGCATGCCTTTTGTTAACATTATTACCACAGCACCACAGGCTTTTCCCGAACGCCCGTGTCATGCCATTGCTTCGGGTACTTTACGTTGACGCGAGCACTACCTGGCGCTCAGCGGCGATCCGTCCGAACCTTCTCAGTTCAGAGAGCGAAATATTTTTTGCAGTAATAAACAGGTTTTATTGAGTGTACTCTATGAAAATTGCACGTTCGTTCTAAGGGCTACAGTGCCCAAATGCCCTGGTGTGGGACGTATCCCACCAGTCCGTCATTTCCGCCGCTCGTCTAAGGTGAGACGAATTTAGTTGCACTCGCACAGCGTAAGTGTGGCTATCACTGGGACTATGGAATGCGTACTCAGTGAACCAATTGTCTGGAACAACAGATTTCTCAGCTTTGATTCGGTGATAATGTCTGCATCAGCAGTAGTCAACCTTATACCTGCCAGTGTTGAACAACAATTTAACGACGGGAATTATGTTGCCTCCGTATGATCTTGATCTCTTTAATTACAGAATGCATTCCTTGGGGACCAGCGAGTCGCATTCATATTTTGCCTTCTTCCAGCCAGTCGCATAAATGAACATATTAGACAGCTCAGATTCGCTCTTGTATTGCGAACGATGAGAACAGACTGGATGAAAATGATGTCATTCGTTCCTATTAAGGCACGAATACAGGGTGAGCGATCATCTTTTCGTTTGCTTCGAATACTCATCGACGTGCATGTGGCGAATCTGAACAACGCACCAGAAGAATACAATAAACGGTTTGCAGATGTCATTGGGGTCTAGGATGACGAGCAGCTAATTCATAAATAGCTATGAGAAGTTTGAAGGTTATGTTCCAGCGCCTGAAGCTCAGGCGTAGCCCGAGGTCAGTCGATTATCTCGCTCGATCCCACGTCAAAATTTTCACGGCACGTTGCACTGTAAATGATTAATGCATCTAACCCTTTGGCACTCTTGTCTTTGTCGCTGCACGTAAAAGGGTTTCTACTTACCGGTGTCGCAGTGTGTCCCTAGTCTACATATTCCTTCTCCCAGGTGAAAACTCTATTCCGACACTTTATATATGACCACTCCTTCTCCATGGCTAAACTATCGTGCTGGGTATTTTCTGCTAGTGTCAGATTGGGACACATCCTTCCGTGACATCCCCTCATCTTCCCAAAACTTGGGTTATGTCGTCCTTTACCCCACAGACAGATTTGCCGCTTGAACGGTCTCGTCTTGTTGGAATGGTTTTGGGGGGTGTATCCTACGGTGCGTTTTCGGCATACACACGATGGTTTGGTGGTTGACCTCTGTACCATCATAGGCATATACCTTCTCCTCACTATACAAGCGACGACTGCTCTCATGCAACGCCCCCGGCATGGGCAGAGAATTGCAAATAATCGTCGCACGCTTCTTTGTTACACTCTCATCACGTTCGCGCTTGCGACGATAAGCTTTGCTGGCAATACAAAATTCACGGAGATGATTTGGATAGACCTTCGTAATGCACCAGGCGGTCCTGTTGCGCAGATCGAGAACGTAATGCATTACCGTATCAATTTTATGGCGATAGTCTGGTAGGCGCTTTTGCCTGTTCATCTACACAGCGTTAACGATCTCGTCTAGTGGTTACGTCGCGGAGTTGTGTATGCAAGCACTGCTTGTGAGTTGAATATTTTGTAGTATGCACAAGCCTGACGTTTGAAATACTCAGCTTTACCGCTGTTTTGTGATATGGAATTGGGCGAGATATGTGATGGTCCCCATGGTCGCCGTCTACATTGCCATGATTGGTGCAGTTGCATTATTTATTAAACGTCCGTAGTCACTGATATCTTGAGCAGCAATAGCCATCGTCGTCTTGGTCCAAGCGGGTACCGGCGTTCTATTTTACAATATCAAAACCACACTTGCATATCTCGCCATCCAAGTGGCGCACACTATGCTCTATACCATTCTCGTGGCGAAACGTTTGCTGTCCATACGAGGCCAGATGAAGACAGCGGTGGCTGAATATGATTCTAGCACCTATGATACTATCATCCTCATGGTCGTCGAGTCAGCCATGGCGTACAGTATCTTCATCATGATCTACATAGTTGCATTTGCCATGGATTCAAACTCTCTTTCCACGCTATGCTTCTTGTCTGTTAGCCAAGTTCAGGTAAGCAGTCAGAAACTGGAACTATCTGTGTCTCTGATATCTACTTCTTTTGTTCTTTAAAATAGGGTATCGCGCAATTGTTCATCATCATACGGGTGGCACGGGGGAGGGCGGTTACAAATGATTGGTCGACCCGAAGTGCTCTAGCAGTACCTACGAGTCTAGCATTCGCAGGGACTGTATCGATCCCAGCAGAAGGAACCAATGTAGCACAAGCAGCGAGGCCAGTGCAGGACAGTACTAGCGTTGAGTCGAGTTCTGTTTCGACGAAGTTGGCGGAATCAAATGTATAGCGTGCCGAACTTGATTATTCCTCAAGTTTATTTAATTATCTTCGTCTGCGTTACAGCCTCTTTGCAATTTCATGGACATTCTCTTAGTTTCAGCTCATTACTAATTGTGAGTTGGAGTTAATTCACCAAAGATACGGAAAGTAAGGAAGCTATGCTTTTATATCTAAGCGAGTAGGTCATCAAAGCGGTTCAAACAGAATTCCATCGTCAGCGGAGTGGCACTCCTTACAACATCTTTGACGAGAACCTGAGCAGAGTGGTACAGAGTTGGTTAAAAATTTTGCAAAGACCGCATGAGCCATGGGGTGAACCATGTTGCTGCTGGTTCGTGCATACCCCATTCAGCGAGGAAACAAAGGATATGAGCGGATTCGGGAAATTATCGTACTGATCGCTGGATGGCCTAAGCTTCTAGTGAGTCAGAAGGCGGTCAACGATGATGGTTCACATGAAAACTTCCTTTACCCCTCCGGAATAGCCAACGCCTAGTTGGCGAGCATGGGGCAAGCAGAAACAAGGAAATGCTGATGACATCTATAGCTTGCTTGCCCGATACTCTTCGCCGCGTGATAGAGCGTGATACCCCTGAAAGACGAAACGAAAGACGTCTGCTATCCAAAGGCACCTCTTCAGTAGAGCTTGTCTGTGCCGTAAAAATGTGTATAAGTCCTATATAAAGAAGAAACCAGACCACCCTTCCGAGTCAAGGCTCGTTATAAAGATCTCCTGTGAAGTTTGTGGGAATGCAGGAGTGAGTAATTCTTTCATACATTGTCCTGACGTTGTCATGATCAAAAAAGCTTCATGAACATTGTATAAGAATTGATAGAACAGTAAATATGTCTGCAAACCTACCATCACTGGCCACTACAAAAGAACGATATTCCCCAATTACGTCCGCTTGTACTTCGAGCAAGATAACGTCGTGCATGAATGCGGCTACCAACCATTGCACCACTAATCGAGGTCCTGAGCAAGAGAAACGTGTAATACTGTCCTCCGAGTAAGGCCCGACATAGACAGGCCGGTAGAACACATATACAAAGCATAGATGCATTGGGCTATTTGAAGGCACGCTGCACAGCACTGTGAAGCTGTGGAGAAAACACGGGGATAACGCACAGAATACGCACCTTGATAGGTAACTTAAACCAACACATTCGCAACCCTCTCAACCACAAAGCAAATATCCATTATCCCAGCTACCAGCCTGCGCCTCTCGTTCTTGCGCAAAGTGAATCTGTGTCAGATTGTTCCAAGTGGGACTTGTGTAAGTGGTACACTGGTTGCATTGAGTAGGAAAAGCTGAAGCGCGGAAGAGATAGGGCCACTCACTGGCTGAACTTTGATATATATCTCCTGGATACATCGTCCCGAAGCTACCCTTTTAATTCCCCCTGGAATAGGATCTCCCGTGAGCAGTCCATCCAGGCGCTTCTATTGACATTGAGCAAATAGGCCAGTGGATTCACCCACAATCTACACGTCCACAAGACACCCCATTCCAATCGAAAGAGTTAACGAGCTGCTCTCGCGCAGATTGGCCACGATTCCCTTGATTGAGATCACCGAGCGCCTACCATGTCTTCTCCTCCTCCTAAGATAGAGAAAATGTCAGCGGTAAATCCCTGCAAGACAATGCGAGGCCACACCGAGTACGTACTCAGTGTTGTGCACCTCCCCGGCGGTCAGCGCATCATCACATGTTCTTTGGACGGCTCACTTCGACTGTGGGACCTAGAGAGCGGTACACAGATAGGTGACGAGTGGCGAGATGAAGAGTGGGAGGAAGGAGTATTGACTATAGCATTGTCTCCAAATGGCAAGACTATTGCCAGCGGAAGCATTGACGGGACAGTGAGGTTGTGGGACATTGAGATGAGGAAGGTTGTCCTCAAATGGAAAGGGCACTCTGAATTTGTGACGTCATTGTGCTGGAGTCCAAATGGTGAGCGAGTGGTGAGCGGATCCTGGGATGAGACGGCAAGAGTGTGGGATGTCAAGAGCGGAGAACCCGTCCAGGGTTTGAATCCAATCAAGACTGGACACGGGTGGGTATACGCGGTGAGCTACTCACCTCAGGCAAAAATGATCGCAACGGGAGGATACAACGAAAATGGAATCGAAATATGGGATGCGAATACAGGTGAACTGCTCTCAACAAGTAAACTCGATTGGCCAGTGTGCAGCTTGGCCTGGACATCCAACGAAAAGAAGCTCATCGCTGGGTCAAACGATAACTCGATTAGGATATTCGACACTGCCACATGGCAGCAGATCGCTGTTCTGGAGGGTCACGCAGATGTTGTCTACTCCATTACTCTATTTCAGAACGACCGCCTCCTTGCAAGTGCATCATGGGACAAAACGGCGCGTCTATGGAATCTTGACACCAACCTCCAAGTCGGTCCGCCTCTACAACACGAAAACTTTGTCTGGCATGCGGCCTTTTCCGCTGATGGGAAGCTGCTATCCACGGCTTGCTATGACAATAACGCGTACGTGTGGGACATTCAAACCATCCTCGACACAGCTGGCATAGAAGACCTTCTGGGTGTGAGTGTCAATGCACTATCCACTATCTCGCTGCTTTAGGCTGCAATCAAACAGAAAGTGCATGCATCGTCTCACGGCTCTTCAAGCGAAGAACACATCTCTCGCTCATCGCTGGCCATCGGTGACAGATCATTTTTGGATGTACGTGGCGCGTTTGTCAACCACATCAATGATAATAACAGATTCCAGGCTGATGCTACCCGAGGTTTCGGCCATGTATCTGAATTGTCACCAAAGTTTTTTGACAACAAGCAAGCCAATGCTCGTGTGCGTCGTTAACATTTCTGCGGATCGGTTCTTGTTCTGACCGCTAGTACTGTCCTCTCTTCTCAGTCCTCCGCAATACTCAGTGCCCGTGCTAAATTTTCTGCACTTCTTGGTCACTTTCCCTCTCTCTTTCACCGTTCCCGACACCATCAAACGACTGAAACTCAGCACCCTCCAGCACCCTCAGAGTCACGTTCGCATGCGCTCTTCAATCACCTCCGCTCTCCGCTGAACATTAGTTCTCATGTTGTCGATGTCTCCGCAATCCGGGACAGGGAGGTCCGTGTTTCTTGCGTGTATTGTAATTGCTGGGTTGGATGATTTTTGTGCAGGTGATATTTGTTGCTCCGCCTCGTCGACCCGAAACTGCTAGTGAAATAGCCAAGCGTGTCAAGAACCCCAAACCATGGGTTCGCGTGGTGTTTTTCCTTTGCTGTGTGTCCCCTGGTACCGATGACAGCCCTGGTGCCAACGACACTCCTCGAAGCACATAAACAACTATGTCTTTTCACCACTATCTATCTTTTCCGAGTATTGCATCATTGTATACAATATTATTTCTCATGCGTCTTCACAGCGGCACATATCTCTACATAGATTCCAGTCAACTTGTATGTAGCACCTAACCCGATAGTCTTCGCGAAGGCCAAACATTGCATCATCATGCAAGGGAAACAAATTAGACCGAAGCCACTGGCACACAAGGTATCCAACACGTACATTTGTAGGCAAGCCCGATAGAAAGAACAAGAAAGACAGTCCGATTCTTTCGGCGGTTGTGGTCATATTTAAAGTTGACAACATGCGGCCACCAGCTCACTGTACAAGCTGAAAGGTGCTCGAGGAGGCGGTCGACACGGACATGCTCAATTATTGTTAAAGCCCGTTGGTCTCCACGAGGTTAAAGTTGAATGAAAGAGAATGCAAGAGTTCATGCATGTGAAGGAGCGACATTTGCACCAAAGTCCAATGAGTAGAGCCTACAACTTCCCAATGCCTAGTATTTCATGGTCAGCC
This sequence comes from Suillus brevipes Sb2, assembly GCA_011800875.2. Lineage (NCBI taxonomy): Eukaryota > Fungi > Basidiomycota > Agaricomycetes > Boletales > Suillaceae > Suillus > Suillus brevipes. The sequence continues at coordinate 75,594 of JRHT02000113.1, read as the reverse complement.
CTCTCCTCCTGTTATACTTTCTTGGGTAGTCTTGACGTGATATAGGCCGTCGTTGAACATAGGATTGGAATGGCACAGGCCGTCGTCAAACTTCGCATCAGGATGGTGACATCCATCGTCCGAGCGTTTGCCAGCGCCGGCTAGGGTGCGCATTGCAACCTCAGTCAGCTGCTGCCATGGTAGTGGTCCCCGACTCGCTAGAAGAGGGCGTTGTACTGATGATCGGTTTTCTGAGTCATTGTCGTGCAGTCGTATCGCCATCCTCTGTGGAGTCTCTAGTTGGGCACTGCCGCACAACACTGGCCAATTAAGGGCAGGCAAGCTGGCAGTGTTGATACAGGATTTGAACATGTACTTTACACCATTGCTCGGCCTAATGTGTCGGGGTTTGACTGCGACACTGGAGACTATAATGTCGTCATATGCATTTTTATGATCATAAGAAAGTATACCAGTGTTGTCCGAAAGCACGTTATCATTGATGCGAAGTCTTGGAATTATCGAGTGATTGCTTTATTGTCTCGCGTATTGAGACCCTTTTGAAGTCGAGAAGGTCAACTTCTATCATGCCAAGCGGATGACTCGGACACATACCATTGAATTCGCATTTCCAGCATATGCGGACTTGTTATGCCTCACCAGGGCTCACGATCCAAATACCAAGTTGTACTAGACCCAGCTTCGCATTCTTGACGGTGGCTGTCAAAGTGGCATTAATCGCAGTGGATGCATCGCTATTCCATTTGTCTAGTAGGCAAATACCGTGACGGTAGATACAATTGGAACACACACCTTGGTAGAAAATTTCAACAAATGATAGTGCCAGGACGCTTATGAACAAGCCTTCGTAGAAACAGGTATATTGGGGTGCGCTACAAAACAAGGGATGGAACTGTGGAGCAATGCCAATGTCACGCTTTCAGAGCGCTATGTGCTTCTACCTGAATTTCAGGTAGAAGCACATAGCGCTCTCCCCAATCGTGAAACATCCAAGAGAAGACACAAATAAGTTATGACGGTGGGGGGTCAGCTTCGCAATTGTTTGCACGGAAAATAGCTTTGGATATACCGAAAGGCGCGCAGGGTTGCTGTAGTGGTCCAAAGGAGTGATGAATGTGAAACAGAAAGAGCTCAGTGAGGTTCTGCGATGGTGAGCATGGGGCAAGCAGAAACCACATCTATTGCTTGCCCGGAAAATCTGATACTCCTGAAAGAAACCGCGTATGCAGAAAGCGGAAATGAATCGGATCATCAAGGATCCAAGGGGAAAATAGGGATGAGAGGACGCACGTGGCTAAGTCGTGGCCCAAAGCGATTTGTTGGTGAAGAGAACGCAAAAACGCACCATATATGACCTCAACATACGCTCAGTTTGCATCTCTCGACCCTAAATTAAACATCCGCTGCAAGTCCACTATCACTCAGCTACCAGCCCTCTCCCCCGATCTTGTAAAGATTGAATCATTTGTCCCAAGTTGTAAGTTACATTCTGGGTGAAAGAGGAGTACGCACTGAACGATGTAAAGGATCTTCGTGGAGACTTCCGAGAACCAGCATCGATAATCTGCTGCGTGCAACGTCCCGAAGTCTTTCTGTGACTCCAACCCGCTCGTGAGGAATTCTTCACGCACGTCGATTGACACTTATTCAGGGGTATCATATAGGCTTTTTGACTCACCAACGATTTTGGTACCTGAAAGACACCGCTTGAGAACTCCAACAAGCTGCTCTCGCACGTAGTCCACGTCGAGAACCCTGGAGCGCCGACCATGTCTTCCACGGCTGCTAAGATTAAAAGGTTGTCTACAATAAAGACCCAGAAAGTGATGCGAGGCCATACCAAGCTGGTCAGAGGCGTTGTGCATCTGCCTGATGGGCGGCGCATCATAACATGTTCCAGAGACGGCTCGCTTCGACTATGGGACCTGGAGGGCTGTACACAGATAGGCGAAGATTGGCGAGATGAGGATGATGAAATTGGAGTATGGAGCATGGCATTGTCTCCAAACGGCAGAACCGTTGCGAGCAGCTACCTTGATGGGACAGTGAGGTTGTGGGACGTTGAGACAAGGAAGGTCGTCACGAAATGGAAAGAGCCCAGTGAAGACGTCAACTCGGTATGCTGGAGTCCAGATAGCGTGCAAGTTGTGGTTGGATCCGCGGATGGGACGGCAAGAGTGTGGAATGTCGAGAGCGGCGAACCATTGATAGTCCATGGTTTGAATCCAATCCAGACGGGACACGAGTCGATATACGTGGTGAGCTACTCACCCAAGGCGACAAAAATCGCGACAGGAGGATACAACGAAGACGGAATCGAAATCCGGGATACAAAGACGGGCAAACTGCTCTCAACAATCAAACACGAATACGCGGTTTGGAGCTTGGCGTGGACGTCGGATGAAGAAAAGCTGATATCCGGCTCCGGAAATGGCTCGCTTAAAATATTCGACACTGCCACATGGCACGAGATCGCCGTTCTGGAGGGTCACAAACAAGTTGTTGAGGCCATCACTTTATTTCGCAATGACCGTCTCCTTGTAAGTACATCATGGGACAGAACGGCACGTCTCTGGAATTTGGACACCAACCTCTCTATCGGTCTACCCCTCAAGCACGACAGCGATGTCGAATATGCGGCCTTTTCTCCCTATGGAAATATGCTATCCACAGCTTGCGCTGATGAAAACGCATACGTGTGGGACATCTACGCTATCCTCAAAGTCGCTGGCCTAGAAGACCTCTTGTCCATACCTGTGAGTACCAACTTAACTCCCACTCGCTATCTCATTCGCAATGGCTCTTAGGCACAACAATCTAGACTCAAAAAGAAAGTGTGTATCATCATCTTAAGGCTTTTCAAAAACGCAGCATGCTGATATCCCGTTCGCAGAGGCCGTTCTCAGATGAACTAGTATGTCTTGCTTTTCTCTACATCGACATTGATTGTGACACAATTTGCTATTCTAGGCTAATGATGCCACGCAACGTCCAGCCTCACTTCAACTAGAAGGCTTGCTTGATGACCCGGACTTGCAAGACTGTCCTGTATGTCACCACTATGCCAATTCGCTGATTCATGTACTAACTTGTATGCCCAGATCCCCACTAGCAGTAGTTTTCATCCTTATCCCTTCGTACATCGCCGCCGCAGTGCTTTTGCTTCCTTCTGGGAGTCGTGTCCACGTAGGCTCCAAGCCTGCCTTCCCCCACCCTTTCCCTCCTCACAGCCCGACGCTGATGAATCAATCGAACTCCAACAACGTCCAGGACCAAGTACTTCTTCTATTCGTAGTCTTCGTATTGCCGAAATTGCTGCGCAACAAGACGACCAGGTATGTCTTTTTTACGGCGGTTTGCCAATGGTTGGTATCTGACATGTTCTGTACAGGTGTTGTTGCACGTCGCCCAGCGGCCGGAACGAGCCAACGACAAAGCAAAACGCATCAAGAACCGTACACGGTGGAATCGATTAGTACTATTCCTCTTTTGCGTGTCTCATTCTCCCATTGATGGTGCAAGTTCATAGTGAGTAGCACATGGGTGATAAATTTCATTGCATCCTTGTTATTTTGATTTCTTGTCTCGTCGTGGTATCTTTTGATATCTCATTAAGAACATCTGTTGACATCTCGCATTCTAACTCGTACGTTGAGAAATAGAACATTTCATTCACACCCTCGAGCGAGACTCAGTTTTGCGTGAATACTCCTCTAAAGTATGTGAGACGATCAACTCGCTCGTTCACTTGAACTCAGTCCTACATCCGAACACCCTGCACGATAATGAAACTCCCGCAAATATCATGTCAGGAAAGGTTCGCTTGTTTACAGCGCAGTTAGAATTAGGACGTTCTGCGTGGGGTACCTACGAAGTTGGCTTGCGCTCTGGGGCATGTTTTTGAGAGAGTCTAACAGGATTCGTTTAGCTATGTGAGGCTACGCCATGCTTGGATCCAGTACTTGTGACTTGCGAATTTCCGAAACGCTGCCCTGCGTTGGCTCTAGCAAAAGGGTCGTCGCTGTTAGATGAAAGGAATCAAGCAGAACTTGCACGCTGCTTGCCTTATTTTGCTTGAAGACGGCAAGGAACAGCGCTGTCCTGTGAGCAGGCAGGTAAGCAGGTAAAAAAAAATGCAGAAAGTGGAGATGCATCGGCCATCAAACTCAAGGGCCGAATAGAGATAGGGAGACCGACGCACGTGGCGCTTCTTCTGCATAGCACTGAGAAGCTGTGGAGAAAACACGAGGATAACGCACGGAATATGCACCTTGAACAACTCAAACCGACACTTGCGCAACCCTCTCGACCCCAAAGCAAACAACCACTATCTCAGCTACCAGCCTACGCCTCTCGTTCTTGCGCGAAGTGAATCTGTGTCTGATTGTTCCAAGTGGAGCTTGTGTGAGTGGTACACTGGTTGTTGTGAGTAGGAAAAGCTGACGCGAGGAAAAGATAAGGCCACTGACTGACGGGTCGTGGAGGATATCTCCTGGATACGTCGTCCCGAAGCTGTCCTGTGAGTCAAGATTGAATTCCCTGAATAGGACTTCCCGTAAGCAACTCCTCCAGGCATTTCTACTGACACGAACTGAGGTGAAAGCAGATAGGCCAGTGAACTCACCTACGATCTATATCTCCGCAAGACACCCCATTCTGATTCAAAGATCCAACAAGCTCCTCTCGCGCATATTGGCAACGATTCCCCGAGCGCCCGCCATGTCTTCTCCTCCTCCTCAGATGAAGAAAACGTCAGCAGTAACTCCCTGCAAGACGATGCGAGGCCATACCAACTACATATTTGGCGTTGCGCACCTTCCCGACGGGAAGCGCACCATCACAGGTTCATATGATGGCTCACTTCGAGTATGGGACCTAGAGAGCAGTGCACAGATAGGTGAGGAGTGGCGAGATGAAGGGGATACATCAGGAATACGGGCGATGGCATTGTCTCCAAATGGCAAGAATATTGCCAGCGGAAGCGGACATGGGACAGTGAGGTTGTGGGACGTTGATACGGGGAAGGTTGTCCACAAATGGAAAGCGCACTCCAGTTTTGTGATGTCATTGTGCTGGAGTCCAAATGGTGAGCGAGTGGTGAGCGGATCGAACGACGGGACGGCAAGAGTGTGGGATGCCAAGAGCGGAGAACCTGTACAGGGTTTGAATCCAAACACAGGGCATGAGTACGTGTACGCGGTGAGCTACTCACCCGGGGCAAAAATGATCGCAACGGGAGTATTCGAGAACAAAATCGACTCATCTGGGATGCAAAGACAGGCAAACGGCTCACCACTATCAAATTAATCAAACACGATGAATCAGTTTTTAGCTTGGCCTGGAGTTCTGACGAAAAGAAGATTATCGCTGGGTTAACTGGCTCGATTAGGATATTGGACACTGCCACATGGCAGCAGATCGCCGATTTGGACGGTCACTTGACAGGGGGTAATGTCTACTCCCTCACTTTATTTCAGAACGACCGCCTCCTTGCAAGTACATCATTGGATGGTACAGCACGGCTATGGGATCTTGACACCAACCTCCAAGTCGGTCCACCTCTACAACACCAAGACACCGTCTTTTGTGCGGCCTTTTCCGCCGATGGAAAACTGCTATCCACGGGTTGTCATGATAGTAACGCGTACGTATGGGACATTCAAGCCATCCTTAAAGCCGCTGGCTTAGAAGACCTCCTGTCTGATGTGAGTGTCAACGCACCATCCACTGTCTCACTGATTTAGCCTGCAACCATACAGAAAGTGTATGCATCATCTCACAGCTCTTCAAGCGAAGAGCACATCACTCGCTCGTCGCTGGACATCAGTGACAGATCGTTTTTGGATGTACGTGACGCTTTGGTCGACCTCATCATCAATGATAATAATAAATTCCAGGCCGATGCTACCCAAGGTTTTGACTATGCAGACGAACTCCCACCAGGGTTTTTTGACACCACGCAAGCCAATGCCCCTGTACGTCGTCAACATTTCTACCAATCGGCTCTTGTCCTGACCACTGTCCTTCAGTCCTCTGCAATACCCGGTGCCCACGCCAAGTTTTCTGCCCTCCTTCGTCGCTTTCGCTCCCTCCTTCACCGTTCCCGACACAATCAGACGATTGAAACTCAGCACCCTCTAGTACCTTCAGAGTCACTTTTGCATGCGCTTCTCAATCGCATTCGCTCTCTGCCGAACTTTGGCACCGATGAAATATCCGACCTTCCACAACCCCCAATACTTTCGCGATTCAGACCACAGGTACTCCTCGGTCACCTGTCTTCACTTTTGCCCCGCCCTCAACTCCATACCGATGAAGCAACTGAGCCTCAGCGTTCCCAAACGCCCTCGGAGTCACGTCCAGGTGCACTGATTGGTCGCCTGTCCTCGCTCTTCCGCTCTACGCCTAATGCAGACGAAGCAATCGAGCTCCAGCATTCCCCAGAGCCAGCTACTTTCTCTCATCGCAGTTCTCATGTCGTCAATGTTTCCGCAATGCGGGACAGGGAGGTGCGTCTTTCTTGCTTGTATTGTAATTGCTGGGTTCGATGATTTCTGTGCAGGTGATATTTGTTGCTCCGGCTCAGGCTCGTCGGCCCGCAACTGCTAGTGAAATAGCCAAGCGCGTCAAGAACCCCAAACCGTGGGTTCGCGTGGTGTTTTTCCTCTGCTGCGTGTCTCCTGGTACCGACGACAGTCCTGGTACCAACAACACTCCTCGTAGCACATGATTCATTATTTTCTTGTCGTCACCATCTTTCTTTTCCGGGTACTGCATCACTGTATTCAATATTATTTCTCATGCATCAACACATTTCTGCGCAGATTCCAATCAACTTGTATGTAGCCTTCACCGAACATAGCGTAGACAGCTCCATGTACCTGCACAATAAAGATTGACATCACTCCTGTGTTATGGCTCAAATTTTCGTCCTCAGATACTACCAAAGCTGCCAATGCTAGATTCGACTTTCCGCCTGACTCTTGAAAGCATGATTTGTGACGGTTGTGCAAAACAGTTCAGTAGGCAATCATGTTTTTCTTTCTTTGTATCTAGTGCTCCAAAGTGATCTAGATGATGGCACGACGCGAGATGAGAAGACAGCCTGCTCACCGGTTCATTGTGTGCATAGCTGAAAGAACCGTTCAATTCGACGTATTCGTTGAGCTGGGTACTGCTAGATGCCTGCCTATGCGTTCAATTTAGCAGTCGGCGCTCAAGGAGTACAGGGAAAGAAGACACCTCTATTCGTGGAATGTAATCTTCGGTGGTCTCAGATTCTTCGATAGAGTGAGACTCTTGAGTGGTTCGTGTCGTGAGTGACATGTGGACACTTCCAGCACCCAGGAAATTTTGAGGTCAGAGAAAGATAACCTCCCGGATCATCGTCACGATCCCGTTTGGGGGAGCGCAGGATGCCTTATCCCGACGTTGTCAGGATTCAACAGTGCTTCATGCACGTCTATAGACATCGGATGAGTTGATGGGGAGTGGAACAATGCCAATGGCACGCATTCATGTAGAAGCACGCAGCGCTCTCCCCAATCGTGAAACGTCGAAAAAGAAGTCAAAATAAGTTGTGATAGTGGGCGGTCAGCCTCGTTATTGTCTGCACGGAAATTAGATCGAAAGGCGCGCAGGGTAGCTGCAATGGTCCAAAGGAGTGATGAATGTTTGAAAGCGCTCAGTGAAGTTCTGGGATGGTGAATATGGAGCAAGCAGAAACCAGTTACTATTGCCTACTTGGAGAATATGATACTCCTGGAACAATCCACATTTGCAGAAAGCGGAGATGAATCGCATCATGATCATCGATGATCCAAGGGAAAATAGGGATGAGAGGACGCACGTGGATAAGTCGTGGCCCAGGGCGATTCGTTGGCGAAGAGAACGGGGGATACGCACATTAGATGACCTCAACATACGCTTTTGCAACTCGATCAGATGAATCAATCGAACTCCAACAACGTCCAGGGCCAAATACTTCCATTCGTAGTCTTCGTGTTATCGAAGTTGCTGCACAACAAGACAACCAGGTATGTCTTGTACGGCGGGCTGCCAAGGTGTTGCACGTCGCCCATTGGCCGGAGCGATCTAACGAAAAATGAAACACATCAAGAACCGTACGCGGTGGAATCGTTTATAGCGGCACAAGCTAGTGCATTGAGTCTCGCCAAAGATACTTGCCTTCTTTTGCTTGAAGATGGCGATGAGGAATGAATGTCGGTGACGAGACATGCAACGTAGAAGCAATTATTTGTCCTGATGATGTTAGGCTCGAACAACGCTTCATGCACGTCCTGTGATATGACAATACATAGACTTGCTCACTTACTGGCGATGGCCTCTGCGAAAAAAGGACAAATTGCGAATCGTGTACACATGGACGAACTTCGAGCAATATGGATGTACAGCTTAGTATGTAAGTCTAGAAAATGCGACTGCTCACCATTGCACTAGTATCAATCGATGCTGTACACAGAGAAGCTTGCGTTCTTACGAAGAGAGCAGAGATGAATCGAATCGGTGCAAGCGCTCGAGTTTCAACTACAGGAAGACGCATGTAGCGTAGTCATGGTCTGGGGCGCTCCGTCTGTGATCGCTCGAGCTGTGGAGAAGAAGAGGGACCTTATCAGACGCCTTATACCAACACTTGTGCGCGCTCCGTCTGTGATCGCTCGAGCTGTGGAGAAGAAGAGGATGGCACGGACCTTATAAGACGCCATATACCAACACTTGTGCAACTCTCTCGACTCCAAAGCAAACGTACCACGCACGAGCCCTCGTTCTTGCGTGGAGTGAATCATTTCTATTTGCTCAAAGTAGAGTTTATGTGAGTTACACGGAGGTGAAACGCTGAACGGAGGAATAACTACTGGCCGGCGCCAAGAATCTTCGTAGAGACCGTTCGCAAGTTTTCAAGGACCAGTGGCGAAATCGTCCTGGATACTTTGTGCCGAAGTCTTACTCTGTTACTGTCTGTCGTTCTCGTGAGTAATTAATGCCCACGCATTCAGTCGAATTCGGAGACTCACTCACCAACGATATCAGCGCTTGCAAGGCAACGACAACCCGCTTTAATCCAAAGATAGGACAATTCAACGACCGATCTTGAGGAATATTCCCTGTACATATCGTCCTGAAGTTGTCTTGTGGGTCAGCGCTGAACTTCTCTGGATACTGGGACATCTGGTGAGTATTTCCTCCACTTTTATTGACATGAACTGAGATGAAAGCGGATAGGCCAGTGAACTCACCTACGATCTATACCTCCACAAGACACCCCATTCTGATTCAAAGATCCAACGAGCTGCTCTCGCGCATATTGGCCACGATTCCCTTGCTTGAGATCTCCGAGCGCCCGCCATACCTTCTCCTCCTAAGATGAAGAAAAAGTCAGCAGTAACCCCCCACAAGATGGTGTGAGGCCATACCGACTACATATCTGGCGTTGCGCACCTCCCCGGCGGGAAGCGCATAATCACCTGTTCGATAGACGGCTCACTTCGACTGTGTGACCTAGAGAGCGGTGCACAGATAGGTGAGGAGTGGCAGGATGAAGGGGATGAGGCAAGGGTACATGCGATGGCATTGTCTCCAAATGGCAAGAATATTGCCAGCGGGAGCAATGACATGAGATTCATGGAAATATTGTCTACTCCCTCACTTTATTTCCAAACGACCGCCTCGAGCCCTGTGTTGGGCATTTTCCTTTTGCACACCTCTTGAACTTTGCCAAGGCCCTCTAATGTCAAAAGTTACATATATACATCGTTATGTGACACTAGAGTTATATTGTATCGCAAACTTGAAAAGTGTTAATCTAACTGGAACAGAAGGGGTAACGTAGCCCATAGTGTTTGTCGCAACTCCCTTAGCTTGGTCTTGATGATACGAGAACATGTTTGACACATTGGTGACAACAGTGACTCTATCGTCAAGTACTGACGAAGAGTCGAGAGAGCGTCTGACGTGCGCATACACTCCCTATGAATTTGCTCCATCATCTCCGACCTACTGCATTCCCTACAGTCTTCCTCCTTCCAATAGGTCTCCAAAGTTTCATCATCACAACAATCCGGTGGTAATATTAAACCGACAATCATCGACAGACCTTCCTTTCCCATAATCAGGCTGATCAAGTCGGCTGCTGTGATAAGGTTCCAGTCAGCGGTGCGTTGTTGTTGTAGCGTATCTCTTGGGACATTAAGCGGGCCGCTAATGGAGAGACGAGATAGATGGTAGAAAGCAGCGGGCAGTATGCTTGGAATATGGAATTCTCTGCCCAGCTTTATCACCAAAGCAGGTTCTGGCAGGATGTCATCAAGGTTTAGTGGTATAGGGTCGCAATCTTGATCCCATGCCATGACTGCTATTTCGCTTTCAAGTCGATCCCACTGCGCTAGCGACGTCGGCCATTGAGTCTCCAACAGCTGAACAACCGCTTGGCGAAGTCCGCTCATCTCGTATTTGTTCGAAAGCTTCAAAACATGGCGCACCATTGGAGGCACATGTTTACCCAGGCGTTGAAATAGCACCAGAGGACTAAATTAGAAAGGCGGCACAAATCAATATCTGAATCTGCTGGAAATAGCTTACTTACAACTGAATGTACATCAACTTGAACACAGACTCGATCTCCTCAGCATCGTCAGTGAGGCGCACTAGTCGAATGCCATCGTACATTTGTACTTCATCACTGACAGGAGTTTTCAACATTTTTGCAAAGATGGGTGAATGATTGGACAGCATTGATTGGTGGACCCGAAATATGGTCGTTCCACCAGACTTAGTCAGGGCCATGAGGACAATGTTACCGTCGAATAGGTACAGGGAATCATGCTTTTGTGGTAAACATGAACTCTCAGATTCAAGCTGTTCGAGCTGGGTGAGGGATTGGATCTGATTGGGGAGGAGTGGCATAGGCGAGATAATTTGGCTCGACTAAGTACTACTAGCACTGAGAGGCGTGCGACGAAGAAATCCGAACCACACTACTTGCTTACCGTAAGCAAAAACCTTAATTTCACATCAAGAACCCCAAATGGTGGGTTCGTGTTGTGTTATTCATCTGCTGCGTGTCTCCCGGTACCAATGATAGTCCTGGTACCGACGGAGCTCAACAGCCTCCCAGCACATAGTCGAAAGATTTCGTTTCGGGATTCTATCTCATACTCTGATATCTATTCTGATCATTGTATCGATAACATGCATTTGTCTTTCCATTCAAGTCATAATCCTTTCTTAGGCCGGTGCCAACTCCCGCTACGGTATCTATCCTACCAGTGTACATTAGATAGCGTCCTCCAATTGGAGTTCAAATTGCATAGGCTGCACATAGAACATGATGCTGGTGTCTTAAGTTATTCAAACAGCAGCACAAAACGATCTGACTTGTTTGAGAGGAACATTCGCGGTGCGAAGATAGTGAAAGCGTCTGCGAAGTGTGGGGTGAACCATGTAGTTACTGCACCTCCCTTTCGATGCATTGTCAAAATATATTCGCGGATCTGAGAGAGTATCGTACCGATCTTCTCGCATCTTTCACTTCCAGAGTGTTGAATTTTCTTAGAAACGGTTAGCGATGGTGATTATTATGAAAGCTTACATTGCCTCTACAGCACAGCCAACGCCTCCTTTGGGGGTAAAAACAGAAAGAGATTCGCATCCGGTGTTGACGAGTATGTGTTGAGCATGGGCAAGCAGAGATAAGACATGCTGTCGACATCTATTGCTTGCCTGAAGACTCCATTGGTACTCCTCGTTGCGTGGTAGAGCGATAACACTTGCCCGATCTGAAAGACGAACCCAATGACGTCTGAGTGATCGGCACCTCTTTAGTACAGCTGGTCTGTGCCGTGATACAGTTTAAGTCCTATTAAAGCTAAGATGAGATAAAGTAGAACTAGACCAGCATCCTGGATCATCATCACGATCTACTGCGAAGTGTATAGGAACGCAGGAATGAGGAATGCTGGCTTGCTTGGTCCCGACGCTATAAGAATCGAAGACAGCTTGATGCACGTCTGCAGACATCCAATGAATTGATGGGACAGTAGATGTGGTTGTTAACTTACTGGCGACGGCCTCTGTGACAAAACGACAGCCCCAATTCATGTACAGCTGGACTGACTTCGAGCTACATGTATCACTTGATGCGTTCGCTGCTCACCATTGCACCATCAATACAATCGACGTCCTGAGAGAAGTTTGCAACGCTGTCCTCCGAGTAGGGTCCGACATTGACAGACCGGTAGAGAATGCGTAGAAAGCGGAGATGCATCGGACTGTCAAAGGACAAATAAAGATCAGAAGACGCACACATCTCCTACAAACTTTGGAAGAACGCGAGTGCGAGCATATCCTGGATACATCGTCGTAGCATTATCAGGGTCAAATAACGCAAGTTGCGTGATAAGAACTCACTGACAATAGTCTCTGCACGAGAACGAAAATCCCGGCTTGCCTAGACTTGGATTTCGAGAAAGACAGCTCAACCCGTGATTGTGGAAATGTAATTGATTACTGTTGCACCACCGATCAATGTCTTCTGTACGATGCAGAGAAGTGTGCAACGTCGTCTTGCGAGGTCTGACATAGACAGGCTAGTAGAAAACGTGTAGAAAGCAGAGATGTATCGAACCATCAATCCCAAGACTAACCATAAATAACGCACGTGGCGCTTAGTCTGCACAGCACTGAGAAGCTGTATACCGAGAATAACGTAAGGAATACGCGCCTTGAACACGACACTTGCGCAACCCTTTCGACCCCCAGCAAACATCCACTATCTCAGCCACCAGCCTGCGCCTCTCGTTCTTGCGCGAAGTGAATCTGTGTCAGATTGTTCCGAGTGGGGCTTGTGTGAGTAATACACTGGTTGTTTTGAGTAGGAAAAGCTGATGCGAGGAAAAGATAAGGCCACTTACTGACGGGTCTTGGAGAATATCTCCTGGATACGTCTTCCCGAAGCTGTCCTGTGAGTCAAGATTGAATTCCCTGAATAGGACATCCCGTAAGCAACTCCTCCAGGCATTTCTACACGAACTGAGGTGAAAGCAGATAGGCCAGTGAACTCACCTACGATCTATATCTCCACAAGACATTCTGATCCAAAGATCCAACGAGCTGATCTTGCGCATATTGGCCACGATTCCGTTGACTGAGATCCCTGAGCGCCCACCATGTCTTATCCTCCTCAGATGAAGAAAACGTCAGCAGTAACTCCCTGCAAGATGATGCGAGGCCATACCGGCGATATATTTGGCGTTGCGCACCTTCCCGACGGGAAGCGCACCATCACTGGTTCATATGATGGCTCACTTCGACTATGGGATATAGAAAGCGGTGCACAGATAGGTGAGGAGTGGCGAGATGAAGGGGATAAATCAGGAATACGGGCGATGGCATTGTCTCCAAATGGCAAGAATCTTGCCAGCGGAAGCGTTGATGGGACAGTGAGGTTGTGGGACGTTGAGACGGGGAAGGTTGTCCACAAATGGAAAGCGCACCTTGAATTTGTGACGTCAGTGTGCTGGAGTCCAAATGGTGAGCGAGTGGTGAGCGGATCAAACGACGGGACGACAAGAGTGTGGGATGCCAAGAGCGGAGAACCCGGGCCCGTCCGGGGATTGAATCCAATCAAGACCGGACACTGGCACGTATTCGCGGTGAGCTACTCACCCGAGGCAAAAATGATTGCAACGGGAGGATACGACGAAGATCATGATCATGATGGAATCGAAATCTGGGATGCAAAGACAGGCAAGCGGCTCTCAACAATCGAACTCGATGAATCAGTTTTTAGCTTGGCCTGGACTTCCGACGAAAAGAGGCTTATCGCCGGGTTAGATGGCTCGATTAGGATATTCGACACTGCCACATGGCAGCAGATCACCGTTCTGGACGGTCATACAAATTCTGTCTACTCCCTCACTTTATTTCAGAACGACCGCCTCCTTGCGAGTACATCATGGGAAGATACGGCACTTCTCTGGAATCTTGACACCAACCTCCAAGTCGGTCCACCTCTACAACACCAAGACTCCGTCGAGTGTGCGGCCTTTTCCGCCGATGGAAAACTGCTATCCACGGGTTGTGAGGATAATAACGCGTACGTGTGGGACATTTACGCCATCCTCAAAGCAGCTGGCTTAGAAGACCTCCTGTCTGATGTGAGCACCAACTAGACTCGTACTCGCTATCTCATTCACAATGAATGTCAGGCACAAAAATCAAAGAAGGTATGTATCATTCGTGGATTTTCCAGAATTAAACACGCTGATGCCCCCACTCGCACAAGCCGTTATCAGATGTACGTTGCGCCATTTTCTGACCTCGAAACTGACTCTGACGTCGACATTCTAGGCCAATGCTACCCGACGTCCACCCATCCGTCCAACCCCACGTCAAGTGCCACAAGGCTTTTTCGATGGTGTGCAAAACTCTGATCCTCCCCCTCCACAACGCCATCGCCGTTCTTTTGCACCCTCTTGGGGATTGCATCCGCGTGCGCTCCTCGCTCGCCTTCCCCAACCCTTCCACCGTTCCCAACCCAATGCCGATAAACCGATTGAACTTCAGCAACGCCCAGGACCTAGTAGCACTTCTCCTCGTCGTATACCTCCGATTGTCGAAGTTCCTTGCATAGATGACAAGAAGGTACGTCTTGCTGTGGATGTGCTCCAAATGGTTAGTGTCTCAAAATCCCTTACAGGCACTGTATGTTGCTCGCCGGCCGGAAACCGCTAGTGAAATGGCCAAACGCATCAAGAACCCAAAATGGTGGGTTCGTGTGGTGTTATTCATCTGCTGTGTGTCTTCCGGTACCAACGATAGTCCTGGCACCAACGATAATCCTGGTACCAACAATAGTCCTGGAGCTCAACAGCCTCCCAGCACATAGTCGAATATTATCGTCTCAGCATTCTAGGTTTTTTCATCTCGTACTCGGATATCTTCTGGTCACTGTATCGATTATATGCATTTTGTCCTTCTTTTCAAGTTAGAATCCTTTCTTAGCCCGGTGCAAACTCCCGGTACTGTATTTATTCTACCAATATACATTATCGATACATCAATAGATAGCGTCCTCCGATCAGAATTCAAATTGCATACGCTGCAGATCATGGACATAACGCCGGTGGCGTAAGTAATTCAACAGTAGCACAAAACTTGTCTGAAAGGAACTTTCGTGGTGCAAGGATAGTTAAAGCGTCTGCAAGAGCTGTGGGGGTAATGTAATTGCTGCACCTCCCTTTCAACGTATAGGAAAAACATGGATTTGAGAAAGTATCGTACCGATTTTCTCGGATCTTTCACTTCCAATTGATCGGACGTGTTAGATTCTCTCAGAACCGGTCAGCTATGATGGTTCATATGAAAACTTACATCTCTCCAGCAAGGCCAACGCCTCCTTCGGGGGTAAAAAAGAAAGAGCCGCATCCGGTGTTGACTAGCATGAGTTGAGCATGGACAAGCAGAGATAAGACACGCTGTCGACATCAATTGCTTGCTTGAAAAATCTGGTACTCCTCGTTGGATGGTAGACTGCGTGATCGGCACCTCTTCAGTAGAGCTTGTCTGTGCCGTGATACAGTCCCATTAAAGTAGAGGGGAGACAACATAGAACAAGACCAGCATATCACCATAAAGTTCCGCTGTAAATCCGTAGGAACACAGGAGTAAGCGATGCCTGCGTACACATGGTCTCGACGTTATAAGAATCGAAGACAATTTGATGCACGTCTGCAGATATTGGATGGGTTCATGGGATAGTAGATGTGATTGTGAACTTACCGGCGACGGCCTCTGACAAAACGAAAGCCTCAAATCGTGTACAGCTGGACTGACTTACGAATAAGTGTGTAGGTCTGGAAAATGTGGCTGCTCACCATTGCACCACAAATACAATCGACGTCCTGAGCACAATACAGAGAAGTTGTCCTCCGAGTAGGGTCCGACGTTGACAGGCTGTAGAGAACATGTAGAAAGCAGTAATGCATCGGACCGTCCAGGGACAAATAAAAATAAGGAGACGCACGTGGCGCTTCATCTGCATAGCATTTAGAAGTTGTGGAGAGAAAACGAGGACTAACGTACGAAATAGGCGCCTTGATAGATAACTTGAACCAACACTCGCGCAACCCTCTCGACCCAGATTACCGGCACACCCTTTTCGTTCTTGCGTGGAGTGAATTCGTGAGGTTGCTTCAAGTGGAATTTGAGTGAGTGATACTCTGGTTGTTTCGAGCAGGAAAAGCTGAAGCGAGGAAAAGGTAGGACAAATCACCGACCAGTGTTCAGGAATATTTCCTGCACATATCGTCCTAAAGTCGCCTTGTGAGTCAGAGTTGAACTCCCCTGGATAGGACGTCTGGTGAGCAATTCCTGCAGGCACTTCTATTGACATGAACTGAGGTGGACGCAGATAGGCCAGTGAACTCACCCACGACCTATACACCTGCAAGACAGCGTATTCTGATCCAACGAGCTGCTCTCGCGCAAATAGACCACGAATCCCTTGATCGTTGCGATCCTCGAGCGCCCATGATGTCATCTCCGCCTCTTAAATTGAAGAAAGCATCAATTGTAATACCACGAAAGACGATGCGAGGCCATACCAGCTTCGTATTCGGCGTTACGCACCTGCCCGGCGGGATGCGCATTATCACATGTTCAAATGATGGCTCACTTCGACTATGGGACCTAGAAAGCGGTGCACAGATAGGTGGCGAGTGGCGAGATGAAGGGGATGTGGCTGGAGTACGGACGATGGCATTATCTCCCAATGGTAAGGTTATTGCTAGCGGAGGCAATGACGGGACAGTGAGGTTGTGGGATGTTGAGATGGGGAAAGTCGTCGCTAGATGCCAGGAAGGGCACTCTGACATTATCACGTCAGTGTGGTGGAGTCGGAATGGTGAGCGGGTGGTGAGCGGATCATACGATGGGACGGCAAGAGTGTGGCATATCAAGAACGGAGAACCCGTCCAGGATTTGAATCTGATCAAGACGGGTCACAGGTCGGTGCACGCTGTGAGCTACTCACCCAAGGCAAGAATGATTGCAACAGGAGGATACAACAATAGTGGAATCGAAATCTGGGATGCAAAGACAGGCGAGCTGCTAGCTCTCAACAATCGAACTCGATTTTGCAGTTTGGAGCTTGACCTGGACGTCCGACGAAAGGAAGCTTTTCGCTGGGTCAAGCGATGCCTCGATTAGGATATTCGACACTGCCACATCGCAGCAGATCGCCGTTCTGGAGGGTCACACAAATACTGTCTACTCCCTCACTTTATTTCCAAACGACCGCCTCCTTGCGAGTACATCATGGGATGATACGGCTTGTCTCTGGAATCTTGATACAAACCTCCAAGTCGGTCCACCTCTACAACATGAAATTTTCGTAAGATGTGCGGCCTTTTCTGCCGATGGAAAGCTGCTTTCCACAGCTTGCCATGATAAAAACGCGTACGTGTGGGACATTCAAATCATTCTCAGAGAAGCTGGCTTAGAAGACCTCCTGTCCATACCTGATGTGAGTATCAACTTGATTACCACTCGCCATTTTATCCCAATGGCTGTTAGGCACAAAACTCTGAACTCGAAAAGAAAGTATGTATCATTTCGTGGCTTCTCAAGAATGAAACCTGCTAACGTCCCACTCGCACAAGTCGTTATCAAGTGTACGTTGCGCCTTTTTCTGACCTCGACACTGATTGTGACGTCGACATTCTAGGTCAATGCTACCCGACGTCCACCCATCCGTCCAACCCCACGTCGAGTGCCACAAGGCTTTTTCGATGGTGCGCACACCCGTGATCCTCCCTCCCCACAACATCGCCGCCGTTCTTTTGCACCTATTTGGGGATCGCGTCCACGCGCGCTCCTCGCTCGCGTTCCCCGACTCTTTAGCGGTTCCCATACCAATTTCGATGAACCGATTGAACTCCAGCAACGCCCAGGACCTAGCACTTCTCCTCACCCTAGACCTCCTGTTGTCGAAGTTCCTGCACTGGATGACAAGAAGGTACGTCTTGCTGGGGATGTATTCGCAATGGCTGGTGTCTCAAACCTTCTTACAGGCATTGTACACCGCTCGACGGCCAGAAACCGCTAGTGAAATGGCCAAACGCATCAAGAACCCCAAATGGTGGGTTCGTGTTGTGCTGTTCCTCTGCTGTGCGTCTCCTTCTGCCGACGACAGTCACTAATGGACGCAGTGCACGGACAATTTCGTCTTAGTGTCTAGTTCCTCTATTTTTTATTCTGTTGTAATGTGTCATTCGCTATGCCATCAATAATTCATTGACCTCGAGTCGTGCCCCAACTCGTTCATCGACTTTGCACAATTGGTGAGTGTTATGTAGCCTGGACCCGGAGGATCTCAGCGTGGCACGAACTTACATATATCATTCAGAATATTTTAGACGCGCTGGGCCCTGGCATCCATACCTAGGCCTTCGAGCTGATTGTCATCAATCACCAGACTCCGCTGTGCGTTGAAGAATGCGTGACAACCCACTACTCGCGTGTTCATACGACATCTAGTCACCCAAATGGTCCAGCTTCTTTGGAGCATAGCCCACCATATTGGGAGTGCTGTATTGGATGGACAGCTGGTGTTACAACATTATTCATCATCGATCGTTTGCAAGGGGATGTACTGACAGTAAAGTTGTGGGACGTTGAAACGGGGAAGGTCGTTGTCTGGATTTGAATCTGATAAAGACGGGGCAATATTGTCAAGTCAGAACAAGCTACATCTCGCTGTGCTGTGTACGCCACCCATCAACGTATCACACCCAGCCCCTCTGTCCACGCATCAATCGGTTAAGTTATACACGTCCAGGAAGATGCAAATCGGAAAATAGATACATCAAGCCAAGCACCTGGTCCATATTTTCAGCCTGTGCACGGCCATCTTGCTTCGCAGAACAATAAATCGAACTCCTTGACGAGCATTCAAGATTCCTCAGGTTGTTGATGGTAAATCGGAAATATAATACATACCAGATTTGCAATAATGGAAGACGTGATGGTCCCATCAATACATCGAACGATCGATATCAACACGGTCAAGCAACAGCAGGCGCCTTTCATCAAGGCATCGATGTGGCTGTTGCTAACCTTGTAATTAACATGGAGGTGCGAAGTACTGCATCGCCCATCGCTGACGCAACCCCCCAGGTTCAAAACTCCGCGAGGTACGCGCCA
>JRHT02000113.1:0-56348 GCA_011800875.2 Suillus brevipes Sb2 | reverse complement strand
TCAGCTTTAGGCTCTCGAGTCGTAACCATGCAACAACTCTGTGTGGTGTTTAGTGATATACCAGGAAGGTAAGTAGATTCAGTCGAAAGAGGAGCCGCGAGTCCAGTAGGTACAGACTCGTCTACAGCGCTTTACATCTCCGTAAACAGAGACCTCTATTGGATCCACGTAACTCAAAGAGCGCAGGGACAAGGTTGTCGTGTCAGAAGCACTAACGCGGCCGGTTAGGGTAGCGTATTACGTTGACGAGCACGCCGCTCTGTTCATTCGACAGGTCAACCTTAGCGCTTAAGGTCTGCTCAAAACGATGTTCCACCTCCTACTTTCCCAAAAACTTAGAGCGCACTTAACAGTCACAGGGTAGGATAAACCTCTGAGTCATGTCATGCACTTGCCCACTTTTTTTTTGGAATGACGTAACTTGCTTATGAGTACGTACTTCGCCAACAGAGCTCACTCTGTAGCCTGTGCGAGTTACGCTTTCCGGAGGCCGCTCTAGTGTGACGGGACGCCTCCCTTTTCGCGCATACGGTACTGTTACGGAAGTGCTTGTTACCAACATTCAACGCACGCGTGATGCTGATGGTAGGCGGTATATAAGCATGGTAGGAACGAGACTAAAAGGGTCGCGCCACAAGGATTATACAATGTAATCGTATGTTGTACTTATATAATAACTTTATTTGTATGGCGCTTCAGGACCTTTGAAGCCCCAACGAAAAGCTTACCGCCTAAACTACTATGCAAAAAACAGCCGTGATCTACTACGGTAGCGCAGGAAGCATTTGTGCTGCGGATGGTGCTCAAGAAAACGCGCGACTTTATAGACCAGTGCCTGTCGAGGGCACTGCACCTTTATAGCTAACAGCAGACCACGCGGACGTACCGAACGTCAACGGACACAACAACGTCAGGGGACACGGCAACGTCGTTGTAGTCCAACGGCCTGTCCCAGGACCACCCACCCTATACCACAAGGCCCGTAACGCGCTCGCGCGGCAGCAGCTAGTCTACTAGCGCGTCCAGGACAGCAGACTTTGCTCTCTAAGTTCAATAATTGTTTCATTCCATTTTTTTTGAGCCATGAATGCACCTACTGAACGCTAAGGCCATAGAGGGGACAACGCTACCCCAACATGAGTCGGAGGCCTCTACGAAGCCGAAGTAGCAGCAGTTTACTAACACCATGAACCTACACCACGCCCAACCCACGTCATCGCCTGTACAACAGCCTTCACCTCTCCAGCAGCCCCATTACTCCCAACATATTAAGATATCTTATGTAATCGCTCTAAGGATTAGTTATTGTTTACTGAATGGGAGCTCGCACGGTATGCTTACCAACGCTCGCAACATACGCAGCATCAGCTTCCCGCCGCGTATGCTACCGGGACGAACTCACACCGGTATTCGCGAACTACTGCCTGGGCGAACTCACACCGGTATTCGCGAGCTACCTGGGCGAACTCGTAACACCCCGTACATCAACCACCACTCAGAGCTGGTCTCGGATAGCGCCGATGCGTGACATGTTTTTTTTACAATACTCGTATTATATCTACATGTGACCTTATTATATGTTCTGAAAATAATGATGTTCGACATATCTCACTTACTTAAGCGCCCTTGAAAACACTCAGGCTGCCAATCTGTCTCAATCAAACCAACTTGGGCGTTTACGAACACCTCCCTGAGCTACTCCAAAAGTGGGTTGTTCAGAACAAGTTTTAACCTCCATCGACCAACTAAACCTTTCGCTGATGGAGATGGGCGTCGAACCATCAAGCCCAAGATTGACCCTAAATAACGCACGTGGCGCTTAGTCTGCACAGCATTGAGAAGCCATGGAGAGAACACGAGGATAACGCACCGAATACGCGCCTTGATATACCACTCAAACCATCACTTGCGCAATTCTCTCGACCCCAAAGCAAACAACCACTATCTCAGCTACCAGCCCGCCCCTCTTGTTCTCGCGTGGAGTGAATCTGCGTCGAATTGTTGCAAGTAAAGCTTTGCCGTGCGTTATCATACTCTGGTTGTTTCGAGTAGGAAATGCTGAAGCGATGAAACGATAGGGCTAAATCTTTTGGATTCGTCGCCCCGAAGCTGTCCTATGGGTCAAGATTGAATACCTTGGATACCTTGGATAGTAATTCCCGTAAGCAACTCTTCCAGGCATTTCTATTGACACGAACTCAGATAAAAGCAGAGGCCAGTGAATTCACCCACGATCTATACTTCCACAAGACAACCTATCCTGACCCAACGATTCAACGAGCCGCTCTCGTGTATATAGGCCACGATTCCCTTGGTTGAGATCCCCGAGCGCCCACTATGTCTTCTCCTCCTCCTAAGGTGAAGAAAACGTCAGCAGTGACTCCCTGCAAGACAATGCGAGGCCATACCGATCACGTATACGGCGTTGCGCACCTCCCCGGCAGGCAGCGCATCATCACATGTTCTTTGGACGGCTCACTTCGACTATGGGACCTAGAGAGCAGTGCACAGATAGGTGGTGAGTGGCGAGATGAAGGGGATGAGGAAAAAGTATGGACGATAGCATTGTCTCCCAGTGGCAAGACTCTTGCGAGCGGGAGCAGTGACGGGACAGTGAGATTGTGGGACGTTGAGATGGGGAAGGTGGTCCTCAAATGGAAAGGGCATTCTGCATCTGTAATGTCAGTGTGCTGGAGTCCAGATAGTGAGCGGGTGGTGAGTGGATCACACGACGGGACGGCAAGAGTGTGGGATGTCAAAAGCGGAGAACCCGTACAGGGTTTGAATCCAATCAAGAGGGAAGACTGGTACTTGGATGCGGTGAGTTACTCATCCAAGGCAAAAATGATTGCAACGGGAGGATTAAGCGAGAGGAGAATCGAAATCTGGGACGCGAAGACAGGCGAAGCAATCTTCAAGATCGAAATTGATCAAGCTCAAGGGTCATTTTTGAGCTTTGCCTGGACGTCCGATGAAAAGAAGCTCATCGCCGCTGGGTCACTGGATTGCTTGATTAGGATATTCGACACTGCCACGTGGCAGCAGATCGCCGTTCTGGAGGGTCACGCAGATCCTGTCTTCTCCCTCACTTTATTTCCGAACGCCCTCCTTGCGAGTACATCTTTCGCAACAGCACGTCTCTGGAATCTTGACACAAACCTCCAAGTTGGTCCACCTCTACAACACGGAAACTTCGTCGAGTGTGCGGCCTTTTCCGCTGATGGCAAGCTGCTTTCCACAGCTTGTGATAAAAACGCGTACGTGTGGGACATTCAAGCCATCCTCGGAGCGGCTGGCTTGGAAGACCTCCTGTCCATACCTGATGTGAGTACCAACTTGACTTTCATTCGCTATCTCATTCACACTGAATCTCAGGGACAAAAATATGAACTCAAGAAAAAGGTATGTATCATTTCGTGGATTTTCCGGAATGAAACACGCTTATGCCTCCCTCGCACAAGCCGTTATCAGATGTACGTTGCCCCTTTTCCTGACCTCGAAACTGACTCTAACGTCGACATTCTAGGCCAATGCTACCCGACGTCCACCCATCCGACCAACCCCACGTCAAGTGCCACAAGGCTTTTTCGATGGTGTGGAAACCCGTGATCCTCCCTCTCTACAACACTGTCGCCGTTCTTCTGTACCCTCTTGGGGATCTAGTCCACGTGCGCTCCTCGCTCGCCTTCGCCAACCCTTCCACCATTCCCAACCCAACGTCGATGAATCAACTGAACTCCAGCAACGCCCAGGACCTAGCACTTCTCCTCATCGTATGCCATCTGTTGTCGAAGTTCCTGCACTGGATGACAAGAAGGTACGTCTTGCTGAGGATGTGTTCGCAAAGACTGGTGTCTCAAACCTTCTTGCAGGCATTGTACACCGCTCGACGGCCGGAAACCGCTAGTGAAATGGCCAAACGCATCAAGAACCCCAAATGGTGGGTTCGTGTTGTGCTGTTCCTCTGCTGTGCGTCTCCTTCTGCCGACGACAGTCACTAATGGACGCAGTGCACGGACAGTTTCGTCTTAGTGTCTAGTTCCTCTTTTTTTATTCTGTTGTAATGTGTCATTCGCTATGCCATCAATAATTCATTGACCTCGAGTCGTGTCCTAACTCGTTCATCGACTTTGCACAATTGGTGAGTGTTATGTAGCCTGGACCCGGAGGATCTCAGCGTGGCACGAACTTACATATATCATTCAGATATTTTAGACGCGCCGAGGCCTTTGAGCTGATTATTATCAATCATCAGACTCCGCTGAAGAATGCGTGGCATTCCGCTACTCGCGCGTTCATACGACATCTAGTCACCCAAAAGGTCCAGCTTCTTGGGAGCATAGCTTACCATGTTGGTAGTGCTGTATTGGATGGACAGCTGCT
The DNA here is from genome assembly GCA_011800875.2 of Suillus brevipes Sb2. NCBI lineage: Eukaryota > Fungi > Basidiomycota > Agaricomycetes > Boletales > Suillaceae > Suillus > Suillus brevipes. Next base: position 51,965 of record JRHT02000113.1, on the reverse strand, counting down.
GTTACAACATCACCAATACGTAATTCATCATTGATTGTTTGCAAGGGGATGTACTGACAGTAAAGTTGTGGGACGTTGAAACGGGGAAGGTCGTTGTCTGGATTTGAATCCGATAAAGACGGGGCTTTGTCAAGTCAGAACAAGCTACATTTCGCTGTGCTGTACACGCCACCCATCAACGTATCACATCCAGCTCGTCTGTCCACCCATCAATCGGTTAAGTTAGACACGTCCAGGAAGATGCAAGTCGGAAAATGGATACATCAAGCCAAGCACCTGGTCCATATTTTCAGCCTGTGCACGGCCATCTTGCTTTATGGAACAATCAATCGAACTCCTTGCCGAGCATTCAAGATTCCTCAAGTTGTTGAAGGTAATTCGGAAATATAATACATACCAGATTTGCAATAATGGAAGACGTGATGGTCCCATCAATCCATCGAACGATCGATATCAACACGGTCAAGCAACGGTAGGCGCCTTTCATCAAGGCCTTGATGTGGCTGTTGTAACCTTGTAATTAACATGGAGGTGCGAAGTACTGCATCGCCCATCGCTGACGCAACCCCCCAGGTTCAAAACTCCGCGAGGTACGCGCCAAGGGAAGCATTTCCAATTTAATTAAGATTTGCCCTTGGTTCTACTCCGCGATGGCGGTAAACCTAAACCTCAGCATGATGCACGAGCAATTGATATTCAACATTCAAAATCAATAGTGGTATGCATAACGGCGGAGGAGAACCTGCAGCTCATGAAAATGATTGCTCAATAGACTCGGTGCATATAATGAATGTGTGCATGTGACGGTATTGAGCACTGCAGTTTGTGGGCGCATATTTTTCCCACTGACTCTATTCATACCACGACAGATCTTCTTCGATACTAATACTTACTAGTGACTCCCCTTGTTCTCTCCATGTTCTACGAATCTCAACGTTGCGAGGGGAATTCAAGGCCGGACAAAGTTTTACTGGTGTTTTGTGCCAGGTCTCGCAGAGGTACAAAAACCGCACGAATGAGAGGTATGTACCATCAACATACTCCACAGATTCACCCTATCACTAAATTCTACCAGAACTGCATCATGAATTTCTTTTGGAGGAACTCTCATGTCTCGCGCGCACAGGTCCTCGCCGATATAGACAGCGTCCTGACAGCTATTCGTATGTGCGTCGCCAGCAACAAGGACTCGTTAACGCAGGAGGACGTATCGTCTTTCATGAATGAATACGCCAGGTACTTTACATGCGTCACATCTGATTATATACCACATTTTAATGGTTGGTAGTTTGCCAGTTGTTCGGTCGAACAAGGGCGCGACCCATGACACATTGCTCCAGGCACTCGACGATTGCAAGGAGCTAAAGTTGAAGATAGAAGTTCGTTCTTTCTGATCTCTAAGCAGCAACTTGTTTAATAGCAGTTTACAGAGAGCGTGCAGCAGACCCCAAGACATCATGATAAGAGGGCCAGAATCACCAACTGCTACTACTAGTGAGGGTAGGTGCTCTCAATCATTGCTGTCGTTCACGACTGAGTGCCACAAATCAGCGGACACTGACTCAACTCTCGCACCATCTACTAAACTGGTGGATCCCAATCCAACTGCTACATCATTTGACCCCAGTGCACAGGTCCTTGCCGATATAGACAGCGTCCTGGGGGCTATTCTCAAATACTGCGCCGACAATATGGACTCGTTCACGCAGGAGGAGCGATTGTCTTTTATGAATGAACACTGCAGGTACTTTACATGCGTCGTGTCTTATTATATATCACATTTTGATGGTTTGGTAGTTTGTCAGGTGTTCAGTTCAACGAGGGCGCGACTCTTAACACATTGCTCCAGGCACTCGGCAATTGCAAGAAGTTGAAGTTGAGGATAGAGGTTCGTTCTTTCTGATTTCTAAGCAGCAACTTGTTTAATGGCAGTTTACAGACAGCGTACAGTAGACACCTCATAATAAGAGGGACTGTGTCTCCAGCTGCTACTACTGGTATGGGCGGGTGCTATCTACTGTCGCCGTCGCTCAAGACTGGGTGCCACGAATCAACTGACACTGACTTAACTCTCGCACCATCTACTAAAGTGGTGGATCCCAATCCAACTATTACAACGGTTGACCCCCGCGCACAAGTCCTCACCGATATAGACAGCGTCACGGAAGCTATTCTTGAATACTTCACCGACAACTGGGACTCGTTAACGCAGGAACAGCGATTGTCTTTCGAGGATGAATGCTTCAGGTACTTTACTTGTGTCATGTCGTATTATATACCACATTTTGATGGTTGGTAGTTTGTCAGATGTTCGGTTGAACGAGGGCATGACTCATAGCGCATTGACCAAGGTACTCGACGATCGCAAGGGGTTGAAGTTGAGGATAGAGGTTCGTTCTTTATGATTTCTCAGCAGCAATTTGTTTAATAGCATATTACAGACAGCGTGCACGAAACACCAAGTAGACGACATAAAAAGAACGCTAGTGTGTCGAGCTGAAACTACTACTGGTATAGGTAGGAAATCAGCTGACACTGACTCAACTCTCGCACCATCTACTAAACTGGTGGATTCCGATTTAACTATTACATCGTTTGACCCGAGTCCACCTTACAAAGCTTCCGAAAGGCCCATTTCAGTTCAATCCAATCTCACCTCAACAAACGGCTCGCACCTAGGCCCTTCCTACCCTTCAACAGGTACACACAGTGTTACATCGATCCCTTGCAGTGATTATGAAGTCGGTAAAACATCCTCGATCACTTCAGCAAGTACGTGCACCACATTTTGTCCTCTGTGTTCCAAAATGACGCCATAAAAATTAGCATTCAAGAGGGGAAGTACACGTGCATCGGCCACCGAAAAAGACTGCATGATATTCAGCGAAGACTCTGTTGTTACAGGAGCCACATTCAACATTGACTCCGAGGGGTCATGTGGAGCGAGTAAGCTACATGTTTTGAACACACCAAATCTGCATACTGATCAGTTCTTTAGCAATCTCTGAAGGCAGCCATTCTCGTTCAAGAAAGAAACTGCCGCGCGCAGGCGCTCGCCAGCTGCAGCAACCTCCCGTGAGTCGCAACGGAGTCATGTATTTCGCCCCTAGCACGGAAGTGAACTACGCGACCATGAACATCCGGTCTCCGCGTGCTTCTGCCGCCAGTGAGCTCACTCCTGATTACATTTGTCTGATATGAGCTCAGCACTGACTGGTTTTATGTAGTGGAACAAGGCTCTCAACGCTCAGAACCGTTGTCCGATTCAGAATCATTCCAGTCTGAGAGCTGAACAAGTTGATTATGAAACTCACAAGCAAGGCTTGTAAGCATGGACAGAATGTATGTATATAGTGTCTGTGTATGTGTTAGCGACCCGTATTATGCATAGCTAAGCTATGTAGTAGATAGTCTCCCCTATGAGTGTGTATGTGTGTAGTGTTTGTGTCTGTGTTAGCGACCCGTATTGTACATAGCAATGTAGTACATGGTCTCCCCTATGAGTATATTTATTTATGACTAAAATTGCGTAGCGAGTGGAGGAAGATGCCGCGATAAAAATCAGAGACAGCGAAGCCAACGAAACTTGAAGGCACCATGGAAAGGACTAGTAGCAGTAATCCTTTCCTCCTTCATAACTGCCCTGGAGCGTAATTTTCATGCTTGTTGCATAGGATCGTTCTGCAACATATGCGAAATCAGAAGTTCCATTAAAATCCAGGCAGCGATAGACCTACTTTTGTCATGACCGGCATGACAGTGCTACTAGAAGCAAATGGGCCTTGTACATCCAAAAGCCGTTGTTGCAGAGCAACACCTAGATACCACACGTCGGTCGAAAACGGGCGACAGGGTTCATCAGGCACCATAAACTCTGGGACGTTCTTGTACCCTCCCCCAATCGGGGCCCACAGCTCCTGTCGTAAATGATTAATAGATAAGCGACAATTGTGCTGTAGTACGTTTACATCACCGATGGTTTGCAGAACAGCGAGAGAATGTGTGCAACCGGAATTACACAGCAAGTGATGGTATAGCACGGAGACGTCGCCATAAAAACTGAAGACAGCGCAGCCAATGGAAGGGTTCACGGAAAGGTTGCATTATAATCCATTCCTCCTTCATGACTGCCCTGGAGTACATCGATAACTTTCGTCGCTCTATTCGAGGCTTATTGAACAACACAAATGCCGGCGACCATGCACTCATCGAGTAAGGATGACTCGGACGGGGTAGGGGGGGTGTACATGTCAATCTTGGTAGGACCTCAGGGGCCGGATGAATCAAAGGGCTCTTTGACTGATAGAAAAAATAAAATCAGTTCACCAAGCCTGACACTCCGAATGCGCGGTGCTCACAGAACCTTCGCCTAAATTTACTGCAGGGGCCAGATGAGGGCGTTCTGACCGATAGAGAATAGATCAAATCAGTACGTCGAGACCAACACTCCAAATGCACGGTACTCACAGAACCTTTCGCAGTAACATAGGCTAAATTTCTGCGCCTTTGCGCGCCCTTTTCCGTCAAACGCTTTTTGTGAAGTTGCGGGCTCTTCTCATAGGCACGGTGGGCTCTGATGCGCACTGCCCTGTACTGGTTTCGACGCCTCGTAAAACGAATAGTATCAACATTGTAAGCTCCACACGCACCACAGTCGTATTCAATCGGTGTGCGGCGTTGAGGAGGCAAGATTCCCAAAGTCGCTGTGAATTTTGAGGGAGAGCCTGGCAGTGACTCGGGTGACCAGTACTGAGTATGACCTGGGTTTGAAGTTGATGGTGCTACTAGTGTTCGCGGTCTGCAATCGTCACAAGCGGCCCATGAACTTGGAACAATCTGATTGTGAACTTGTTGTGAACGTAACGGGCTGAAAATGTTGCAATGTCGCTGCATGGTATTGACATAATATTAAGACGTGGTAACTATAAAGTATCGTAACGGCGGCAAGCCGCCAATCCCCGACTCCTCTTGAAGTGTCACGTGTATTGAAAAGGTCGAAAGCAAGACAAGGGGATTAATCTGTGTCACTCACGTATTCACAGTAGGAAAAGCACTGATATCGTCCGACACGAAACAAAGAATTGAGTTTGTCGGAGTGCTGAAAAGGCAATCTTTTCACGCGCACATGAAAATACAGGTGCCTGGACGTTTAGAGGCGACAAAACCCTCCTCCACACTCCGTGGGAGTCGGGGACTATCTAAAGATAGCAACCGTCCGGGGCTTTTAAATTTCCTGAAGCGACGTTCATTTATTGCATACAACATTAATGTTGGTTGCTTTAGCTACGTTTTCGTACTCATTCCCTGATTTAAGACGGTGATTCCATTCAGGATAAAGTCTACGATTACAAACTGCATTACGGGTCGGACATGTCGTACGTGGGCGGACATTGCGCTACCTACTCGCTGGCACTGGCCGCTGTGCAACCGTGACTGTCGCCCATTCACTCCAGCCAAATCATCACCGATCACGAGTTAGCCTGGAGCCTAAGGTTCTGCCTAAATCCGTGTCATTCAACATCGATAACCATTCTTCCGAACTCCTGAGCTCTCCATTGCTACACTCAAGATATAAAGCAAGCAGTCTTTCCCACATCCTTCAGAGTCCTCATTCGAAATAATCCGAGCAGATTTGTCACCTCGCACAATAATGCATTTCTCCTTCCTCGCCGTTATCGTTGCTTTGACATCATCTATAGCCGTCAGTGCATGCGGCGAACAACACACAGCATGCACCGTGGACTCTCAGTGTTGCCCTCCTGACATGAAATGTGTGACATATGTGAGTATGCGTAGTTTTTTGTGCATCCAGGATTCAACACGATTGACCCTCGCGTTATGTAATTTAGGATGGCCTTCAAACATGCGATTTCCCCGACGAATGAGGTAGCGGCCAGAGCAATGTGTTGCGATAGTGAGTGATGTTTCTGCTTTAGCTTTAGGATCGTGGATGATGGTGCAGTAGGTAGTTCGAATCGGAAGTCGATCAGTATGGCTGCTTCTGCGTACGGTTCAATGTCGCTTGCTCAATGTATATTGTAGGAGGACTTTTGAATATCTGAGACGCTGTATAAGCTTGCGGCTGCGAATAACAAAAGGCTTCTAATTTTTCTGCCAGATGGTACTAAAATCGACTGCATTCAAAAATGCCATTTCCATCGTAGTACTTACGCTCTGGGATTTCAAGCCAACCATGCATTAGATTTCTTTCCATATATCATATCCATAAGACAAATATTGTATCATGCAACATAAATGCCTAAGGAGAACACTACGAGATTCTATCATCACAGACAAATCAGAAAAAATTCAGCCACATTACACCTGCTGAGACCAATCTGCGCCGATCTCCGGCACGATGCCAGTTGGATCACCTGCGTTGATGATTCGATGGTAGAGGCCATTTGCGCGTGCATTGAGGGGACGACCCTGTGCTACCGCCATATGAATGAAGTAACTGAGCGACTTCCTGAAGTGGCTTGGGTTCTCCATGTCAAAACAGATAGGCTGTAGCTGCTCTTGCGAAGGGTCGTAGCACGGAGCTACCGGATAACGATTGATCATTGCACTAATGACGTTCGGGTCTTGCTCCTCCAAAAATTCACGGTAATTACTGTGAGGCCAGTAATACTGTCCATGATCTGGAGCAGCGACGCGTGGAATGGCTAGGTGAGATGGAACCCGCCGCAAGCTTGCACGCGAACTGTGCCCAGAGTGCGAGATTGGTGGACGCGAGGAGTAGGTGGTAGGAGCGGGGGCAGCGGTGTACGAGCGACCAGCGCTCGACGTAGCATATGCACAGTCCGCCTGCCTACTGCTCCCAACCACGGGAACTTGGGCGTCAGCTTTTTGCATCGCATTCGCGACAGCTTGATTATCAGCGGCCTCGTGCCGCTGTTTGTGGGCAAGGGACGGGTAGGCCGTGGCCGTGGGTCGCGAGAAGCACGCGACTGAAGGAGATCGTTGGAGCATTCGTTGTCTGCCTACGACATACTGATGGCTTGTGTTGCAGTTCTGCAGGGGCAATTTGGGCCTGCTGTTCTTTGAGTTCAATGAAGCCGTTCTCAAGGCGCTGCGGGGTGGCCTCGGAGGTGGCAGTGGGGTACTTGGGAACTGGTCCAACAAGTCCGCGAATGAGTCAAAGTCGGCGCGATGTGGCGGAAGGTCTCGGAGACCTGGGTAACATTGCGCGTGCTCGATGTCCAATATCCCAGGAGCTTGTTCAATGTATATGATGTCGGAAGGCTTGAGAGGGGCCTTGCCACGGTACACAGGTTTGGAAGGATTAGCACAAGGCTCGCGTATGCTCCTTTGTGGAGAGAGTCCGAATGTCATCGATTTGGAGTGCTTAAGCGACGGTGTCTTGTCGTCGTGAGATCTGAGGGGTATTGATTACAATCATGCCAACGAGTAGAACCTGAGAACGGTTGACTCACTTCTGGAATAATTTCTTGAAGGAAGTCATGGTTGATATTTGGAGAAAAACAAATGCAGAGTTGGTAAGATTGTGAAGACTGTCTGGAACAGTGGCGGATCTGCGTTGCAATATATACGAAAATATTGTGGACGCACCATGGTCGTCCACATCCACAACTTCCAAGCCATCCTTCAAAGTCCACAACGGATGAAAATAGTAGTGGATGCTTTAATCGCTTTGATGTCGCCCCATTTGTATTACAAAGGCACGATATGCAACAAGCAACCAACTGTGGAGCACAGTGGCCACAGCTAAAGGGATGCATTGCACGACACGTTCAATGTTTTTCGAGAGCTCGTGGCTCATGAACGGGCGGAGGGGCTTACTAGGAGTGATAACCAAACCGAAGTGGCTCACATCTTGTGCAATAGATGGTCGACATAGACCCTTCAAATATACACAGATGCACTGCATGCAGCGAATGAGCCAATAATCCATGATATCACGGCGCCCATAGAGACTCTTGGATACACTTCGTGCGGTGTTGAGAGGAGAGCCGCGAATATTCTCCTGTGGTGAGACTATTGAGCCAGGCAAATGAACTCAACTTGCTCATTCTACGGCAGCGAACCATACAGCTAACCACGAGAATGCAGAACATGCGGTTGCTGCCTGGACACAAGGGAGCATCATTGAAACATACTTTTGCGATAACATACTGATGTCAATGCTAGAGCGGATGTCTTTCGAGTAGAAGAAAATGGAGTGGCCGCGGTTCCGAAACTTAGTCCATCATTGGATATGCCCATCCCAAACATATTCTGAGAGTCGTCCGAGACAATGACGACTCATGACGTGCGTTTGAGAAACGGGGCTTTCTTTGAATTCTCATTCATGAGTCTTCTGCATTTACAGGCCAATGGAATACAGAGTATGCTCAGCATTTGTGGTGTCCTTGACAACTAAGTCATTCAAAGGTGTCGCTTCCGCTTTTGTTGCTACATCACTTCCTCGACATTGTCAGTGGACTGGAGGTGAACATTCAATTCAGACATGTGGCACACCTGGTTCAATTATCGTGGCGTAGACTTCCTCAACATTTTGAGCTTCCAAGAGCCACCGACATTCATTCCAGCTATGCGCCGCAACATGACTTGAATATTGCTGTGGTACTTATGGCTATGGCTGAAAGGCCCACACTTTGTAGGCAGCTGAATCAGCTCAAGTAATCCGCTTTTGGATGGGGCGGGGAGGCCAAACATGTGTAAATACTCTCCTCCTCGTCTCTGGCATTGGCGCCAGGCAGTACGTTGCCAAGACCTTGTGTATCTTTCGATTCCTTACCCCAAGACCAATACCTTTGGCCTCGCAACAAGCAATCTGCTGTGATTTCCTCTTGACATTGCAGGACTCCGGCGGCCACTCCGCGTCGCACAGCAACTAGCGCGTTCTACCACTTCTATCCCCGACGGCGCGTGTCACTTAGTTTTTGGCAGAGAGCCGAGATACAATTTCTCTGTACGTTCGCTCACGATCATATGATTGCCCTTGCGCTAACCTGTTTCAGATCCTGAGCTCGAAGCTCCATCGACTTTCGAGCTCCGGTACCTTGGGCTTGTCCGTCCCTTTCTTCTGGGATGACCGTCTCCCATAGAAAACGACAACACCAGCCGGATGAAATCCAAAGTACGTGGTTCCTTCCACCCATTCCAATGGTATCGTCTGCTTCATGGAATACCTTTCTCACGCTTCATTTACGTAAACTGTGCAGCTGTAAACGAGCCCGGCTTGCAGATTCAATGCGATTGCTGTCAATGCGACTTGACGCATTCCGCTCGTATCAAGTGCGCCGATCCTGTCTGTGAGCCAGGAGATGGCGTGGATATCTGCCCCGCCTGCTTTTGTGCTGGCAAAGAGTTCGCCAAACATAAAGCAGGTCATGCATACCGAGTTATTGTATGACATATTCACGCTTGATACACGTTCTTGCGTTGATAAGCATGCTAGGAACTTCATTCGTATCCGATTTTCTCTGCTGACTGGGGCGCAGATGAGTAAGTCACCAATGCCATCCGCATCGCTCCATCTGAAACGTATTTACAGGGAGCTCTTACTTATCGAGGGAATATCTCAGGAAGGCCTTGGAAACTGGCAGATGATTGCAGAACATATTGGTACTCGCACAAAAGAAGATGTCGAAGAACACTACAACAGCGTATATGTTGATTCCCGCGATTGGCCGCTTCCTGTACGTCTATATTATTCAAGTCGTTTCCTTCACTGAGTGAATCATATTACAGCGGATGGATGTCGAATTTAACATTGACCCAGATGAATTCCAAGCTCGCAAGCGCAGACGAATGTCAACCATGACCACTTCCCTACCTCCACCACCCAAGGTAGCCCCAACCTCCGCTCCTGGGGTACACGAAATTGCCACCTTCCTCCCTGGCAGGCTCGAGTTCGAACACGAGCTCGATAATGAAGCGGAGGATCTTGTGAAGGATCTAGAATTCGGAATTTGCCATGCATGGGGCGGCGATCAGATTATGGAAGACGAGAACGACCCAGATGTACGTGCTAGGGCACGTATGCAGGAAGAGCGCAAAACTGTTGCTGGTTCCGGGGGCAGCAGTCAGCCACCCGTCAATGGTGTCAATGTCATTGTAAATGGCGACGGACATCTTTCCATGAACGGCGAATCCCGTGTCAAGTCAGAGGAACCGTCTAACGAACAGCAGGCTTCAACGGAGGAGGATGCAAATGCAGAAGAAGCAACGCTGCCTCCCCCATATGAGACGGACGAATCACTCGCCTTTAAGCTGACTCTGATGGAGATGTACAACCAGCGTCTTGACAAGCGAAGAGAAGCCAAAGCTATCATGTATGAACGAGGTCTCTTAGAATATAAGAAGGTATGTTGGCGTGTGTGCGCACGTCATACGCTCAACTCCTTTTTCAGATGCAAGCTGCAGAAAAGAAGCGTCCGAAAGAAGAAAAGGATATTGTTCAGCGGCTCCGACCGTTCGCTCGACTCCAAACTGCTGAGGATTTCGAAGTTTTCACTGCTGATATTCTCTGTAAGAACTTTTAGCATTGTGGTGGAAAGGCGCTGATGATGTTACTGCAACAGACGAAGCCATGCTAAGGAAGAGAATACAAGAACTGCAGCATTATCGACGAATGGGACTTACTACTCCGGCCGATATCGACAAGTTTGATCATGACTCCATTCGCCGGGTAAGAATTGTACCACCATCATTTTCTCAAGCAGCTCACACGTACGGTTAGGCTCAAGCGAAAGCAAATCTATCTCGCGACTATTATTCTTCAGAACGTCTCGCACAGCTTCGCGCATCAGGCAGCACGAGTATGTTATTTCTTCATTTTCAATTTTTCAATTTTTACTGACCCTGTTGCAGGAGATTCAGAAGGTCGTAAAAGCCACGAGAGAGAATCAACTCCGAAACTTGGAACACCTGCTGGAACGGGTCCTCCGATCCGCAGACCACGTTCGTTTATTCCATCAAGTATCATATAATGGCTTACCTTGCTATCTAGCTGCCCCTCTCAATCTTGCCAATAGCCCGTCCTTACATTTGCTTACCCCAGCCGAGCAGACCCTCTGCTCGCAGCTCCGAATATTACCTAAACCTTATCTTGTCATCAAGGAGACCCTCGTCCGGGAGTACGCTCGTCGTGGAGGCAAGCTTCGCCGCAGGGAAGCGCGTGATCTCGTCAAGATTGATGTGAACAAGACAAGTCGAGTTTGGGACTTCTTGGTGCAAGCTGGTTTCCTCAAAATCACACCTGACCCGCCTGCTGCTGCTGCTGCTCAGGATACCTCGTACGTGTAACTTTCCTTTTCCCCGTAGCTGTGATACTAACGAGATTCTCTAGTATGAACGGCATCTCCCGCACATCACTCAGTGTATCTCCATCCAAGGAGACACCACGTATTTCACCACATCCTCCCGCCACAGGGAATCTTTCTATTAGTCAAAACGGATTTGGTCACAGACCAATGCCTAACCACACACCACCTAGCATATCTGCCCCACTATGGCCTTCAATGTGATGTCCTTGCTATCTTTATCCCGCCGTTTGCTTCACCAAGTAGCATTTGTACCATAGCACTCGCATACACTATTTACCACGTGCAACTTATGCATTCATTATTCGGATTATTAAACTCCAGAGCCAGGTTTGGCGATTAGGTCGTCGATTATACTGCGGTCGACTAGGATATTAGCTTTACGCAAGTATTCGTCGTTCCTATACAGACGTCAGCGTTTCTCCAACCCAGACATAACTTTTTCTCACCAGAACTGGGGATAACACAGGCACAAACGCGTTAGGGAGCATTCGGTCTTCCCAGATGATATACACTTACCTTGGAGTAATGTCTGTTGCCAGAGTCGCATCTGGGAAGATGTGAATCACATCATTCATTCCACGGGTATCAAGGGAAACGTACAAGATCGTGACGAGCGTTTGACCTTCCTGCCATCTCCTTTTCTTTATGAATTTGACGCATGCCACCAGATTGCAGGCGCTGCTGGAGCCCAGGAATAGACCATCGTTGTGAACGAGGTAGCGGGACATGGCAACCGCCTCCACGTCAGTTATCCTTCGTCTTCAGTGAGCTCCCACTGAGGTCGAAAATGAAGAATTCGACGAACCGGAACACGTCATCTATGATCGGGATCCCAAGGTCGATGTTGTTTGTCATCCGGTTGATTCCTCTGGAGATAGATAAGTCAGACGGGAAAATTAAAATGGTGCTTGTATGCGCACATTCCCTCGACTACTGTGTCAACTTGATGCCTTCGTTTCGTTCCTTCAGCTTCTCTGCGGTCGTACATTACGCCATGCTTGACCTGAAGGTATGTGAGATAAAATCCGGCAGCCAAATCAGACAGGCTTCGACCTTGTTGTAGAGACCACTGCCTTCTGGATCCGCTAGGACGACCTGCACCTCCTCATTCTTCGATTTTAAAAATTGGCCGATGCCTGCGATCGTTCCGCCCGTCCCTAGTGCATACAGTATTAAAAAACACAAACAACTTGAACAGAACATACGCGCACCTGCTCCAGATACAAATGCATCAACATGGCTATTGGTCTGACGCCAGATTTCAGGACCAGTCCCGTCGTAATGGGCTTCAAAATTACTGCGATTCTATGCGTATGTGAGTTTAGTGACCATTTGTTTTATCAAGACGAGCACCTCAAATTGGTCGGCAAAGAAGCCCCTTGGCTTGCTTAGCAGATCTTCATCCATTGGGTCGTCAATGGTGCCTTCTGCATTAACGTGCGACGATGTGGTCGTGACCACTACAGATGCAGAACCTGTATTGAGCTCATGGTTGGTATGGGCGTCCTCCAAGCCTTTCGCTATATCTGAACGTCCAAATTCGATGGCTGCTCGCCTAGCGATGTTCTTTTCGCAGATGACCCCCGTAAACGTCCATTGCTTAACATTCCTTGATAAAGATATTGCTCACCACATACTGCAATGATCATGTCGGTTTCTAGTAAAGAAAAATGGTAACCACAATATGGACTCGCACCTGCTTCTTATCGACGATGCTCGCAGGACGAACACGCTGAACATCAGCTCCTAGGGCTTGTAATGCATTCACCTTCTCCTGGGCAACATCATCCGGCATGATGATCGCTATGAAATGTGAGATGGATTTAACAAGTCGAGGAAGGTGCCCACTTGTATCATATCCCCTGTAACATCTGGCTGTCAGAACCGTTCTCGCGCCAGGGTTAGGGTCACTTGCCTTGCCTTCGCTATCGTCGCTATTGAGATGCCAGTAGATCCAACAGTGCCTTCAAAGATGCGTGATCCAGTGTGCGGGTGCAACAAACCTTGCCGTTCCGCATCTTCGATTACTTCAGATTCACAAAGTAATGAGCTCTAAGTCGATTTCTGTGCGACGAACTCACTGCGCAGAGCAACTCGGTCCTTGACACTCCCTCCGGGATTCAGAAACTACAGATCACCGAAAGGTTGGAAACATTGAAAGGGTATGATCTAGCTCGAAACACACCTCTGCCTTTCCAAGAATCTCGACTCCTAAAGCATTACTCAACGAGTCGATCCTCACCAAAGGCGTATTTCCTGGATGTTCAAACTTCGATATCCTCAAAGAACGCTCCAACGGCCAAGTTACGTACCTATCAGCCCAGTGATACCATCTACAACTTCATTGCTTCTCAACTCAATTGGCCGAAGGTCGTTCTGCTCCTGCGAGAGGCTTTGACGTCGTCGAGAACGCCAATATGATGATATGGAAGTTGATGTTACGGACAAAGTAAACCCGATGAGGATGCCGAATGTGATATGACGAACGACTGCGTTAGAATACCAGGGAGGCAAAGTCAACTCAAAAAGTTTCATGGCATAAACTGGAGGTCTTCGGAGTACATGCTCAAGCTTATAATTGACTGCACGACTTCGACACCTGGTATTTGCGTGGCATGCTTCATTTATATAACGATGATCAATTGATATATGAATGACATGCACAACGGGCGACTCAAGCAATGCTTCCAAGAAATTGGTTCTCCATAATAAAATTTCAAAAAGTCAAACAATCATATATACATTCAATGGACAATTACAGAAAATAATATGAATGGAAATCCATCAGACAGACGCTCAACTCGCTGGCTCCGTTTCGCTCAACTGCAAGCAGTCGCACGAAGGACAGAACCAAACGTCCTCGAGACCCCACGTAATGAAACGCGAAGGCCATGTTCTCTGTCGAACGAGAGAGCGCGTTTGTCATCGAGTGGATTTGAAGGATGTGGCATGTGTAAACATGCGAGACTCGAGTTAGTTTCTATAAAATAGATCCTAGCTGAGTATGTTCTAAGGTTTTCAGTATGTTGCTACAAGCATTATATATCTTTTCGACCTGGCCCGTGCGCGGCACTCCCACGCTCGTTGCCGACAACAAGTGTGCACCCGTGTGAGTGATCGACTGATCTCCGAGTCTGTGGCAATTTGTCGCGTCCCGAGTGCACCAGCAGCTGGGCTGACTTGATAGTTTTCAACAGGAAGAATAACTTCACAATTTGTGTGGTACGCGCACCTCTCTGCCTCATTTCCACCTCGCTCGACTGCATCTGACAAACCAGGAACGTTTGCACCCTTCCTCGTCAACCCTCCATTCTGCTTTCAACTTTGATAGTATGGATCGCTTCGCTCAGAAGATAGCGCATATATCATCTAGTCTTTGCGTCCATTGCGCGTCTTTAGCAACCATTATCTTCACCGGTAGTTATGATCATTCCGCGGTCGTGACACAGTCCAACGAAATGCCGCCAGCACTATGATTCATACGACCTTCGGAATTTCCTCTCATTGGGGCTTTGTCTCCGTTATGACCTGATAGGTCGGTAAAATCTATTAGGGTAAAATGTTTATTTCTACACGCACCGTATCCCCTCCTCTATTAATTTGATTGTCTTTGCAGGATCAGTGCTGTTCAAGGCTGTCGATATACTGCCACGTGAATTAGTCTCCCCTAAGGCATTGGGTATAAGGAAGACAGCCGTTCCATCTTTATTATACCATGAATTTTCAGCTCTTACAACGTCCAAGCATATACACAAAATGAAAGCCAAAGATTTACATGCATGCGTCACAGCGGCTATAAATGGATCATTTCCTTGTAGGGCAGCGGAAAACAGTTATTCACTCAGTCTCACACAGTGATGCATCTCCGGTTTCTTTCCACCATGACAAGCTCCATCCAAAAGCAAAAGCTCTTTTTGTCATTTCCGCACTACGCCGTTGTCGGTGCCTCTACAGACCAGTCAAAGTTCGGCACGAAGGTACTCCCTGTTTCATGATTTGTCATAGACATGACGACACCGTCCATAGGTTCTCAAATGGTATATCCAGCGGGACAAGTCAGTCACCCCGGTCCACCCGTCAAATGACGAGTTGGAGGGCATAAAGACCATACGGTCTCTAGCTGACCTTCCGAACCCTACCGAGACGTCAGTGAGTATCATAACGCCCGCTAAGGTCAGTAGTCTGTTGGCAACTTCGCAACCTCACTATTGAATACATGTTTCACAAGATCACTATCGGTTTGCTCAAGCAAATCGAGGAGCTTTCGATTCCCGCTGTTTGGTGCCAGCCAGGAGCAACTGATGTTGCTTGCGTTCAGTTCATCAAGGACAACGGGATGTCTGACCGTGTACTTTTCGAAGGGGAGTGTATACTGAGAGATGGTGACGGGGTCTTGCAGGCAATGTTATGATATTCTGATGTTGTCATGAATGAACTATCATTGCCCTATGAAGTTACCTTTTCCTGCATCCCGGCAGATCATTGGAGCGGAAGCAGCCATGGTCTGCGATCACCGGCAAGTCCGACCGAGGACCGCTTCCATGATACTAGAGTCCGAGTCACTCGTCCCGCACGATTATCCAATGGGCAACCAGACTGTCAGGCTTCAAATTTGCAACCACGTAGATCGCTATTTAGTCCGGAATGAGCCAAGAAATCAAGGTGGCGAAAAGGGCTATAAGAAGTTGTCTCCGCGATCACAGGCCCTCACAGGCTATCGAGTTCCTTCGTCATGCTATTCACCTTCTTTTTACCTCTTCTCGCGCTGACCAGTATTAATGTAAGCGCCAACCCGCTTGTCGCCCGTTCCATTGCCGCCCATTCTACTGCACCTGTCAAAGCAGCCTGGTACGGCGGATGGCATGCGAGTGGCGAGTTCCCGCTCTCTTCAGTTAGCTGGGACAAGTACAACACGCTGTACTACTCATTTGCGTGAGTTAGCTGCTGTTTTGGCGTGAATGTGGATGGTTTTGATTAATGTGACCGTATTTATTTCTCTTAGAGAGACCACTCCGGACATCACTAAGCTAAGCCTGGCAGACTCTGATGGCGAGATGCTCCCCAAGTTCGTCTCCGAGGCCCATGCGCATGTGAGCAAATAAGAATTTGCCGCTCCTATACTTGTTGTCTAACCCACGCGCAGGGTGTTGAGGCCCATGTTGCTATCGGAGGCTGGACTGGGGGTATTTGGTTCTCTTCCAACGTTGCCACTGCCAAAAACAGGACGGCATTTGTCAAGACTGTGACAGATTTTGCTGTACAGTACAACCTTGATGGCCTCCAATTCGAGTAGGTTGAATCCTGCGATTCCAACATCACACGCTGACCTAAGTCTTACTCGATTTTCAACAGCTGGGAGTCCCCGAACAATCAGGGAATCGGTTGTAACACCATCAACGTGAACGATACGGCAAATTTCGTTGCATTCCTTCAGGAGCTTCGCCAAAACCCAATAGCGGCAAAGCTCACCCTCTCGGCCGCCGTAGGACTGACACCCTTCTTTGATGCTACCGGACATCCTTCCAAGGACGCCACTGGGTTTGCGAAGGTCCTCGATTACGTCGCCGTGATGGATTACGACGTTTGGGGCTCTTGGTTCTCGACTGTGGGACCTAACTCACCGCTGAACGACACCTGCGCCGCGTCCGCAAACCAACAGGGCTCTGCTGTCTCTGCAGTCAAGGCTTGGACGGACGCAGGGATGCCAGCCAACCAGATCGTGCTCGGTGTTGCCTCCTACGGTCACTCGTTCAGTGTCCCTCCCTCTGACGCCTTCAAGTCCCACACGGAGACACTGGCTGCATACCCCGCCTTCAACGCCTCCAACCAGCCCTTGGGCGACGCATGGGACAACGGTTCTGGTGGTATTGATATCTGTGGCAATTACGAGGCCGCAGGGGGCACTTTTAACTTCTGGGGCCTCATTGCGAATGGTTTCCTCACCAAAGAAGGCACGCCTGCTCATGGCATCTACGAGAGATACGACACCTGCAGTCAGACGGTAAATATGATTTCCCGCTTTGAAGGAAGAGTGCTTATTTCATTGCTTTTACAGTCGTATGTGTACAACGAGACGTCACAAGTTATGATCTCCTTCGATAACGTCCAATCGTTTGCTGCCAAGGGCGAATATATCAAGAACACCAAGCTACGCGGTTTCGCGATGTGGGAGGCGGGTGGTGATTACCACGATATGCTCCTTGACTCTATCATCGAGGCTTCGAAGTGTCCTTAGTTGCGTCTCCGCTGGAACCACCGTGCCGAATCGCATTCGTTTATATAGATGGCTACGTACGTTACATTCTTTATCGCAATCACGCTCGTTGCCAGTTCATCAGTACTTATATTGACGGTCTGAAAGGATCTTCCCTTTGTTCACTGCGCCGCAACGCATTCATCTTTCATTACATGGTTACCGTCACCTTACAGTTTGAGTAGTTTGTAGTTCATATACTTATTCTTTAGTGAGTTTCGATTCATTCTTGATTCCTATTCGAAACTCGTATTGTAAATATCTACTACTTTCATCGCTTTCAGTGTTCTCCAGCGTCTATCAAGCACCCAGCAGTGGTAACCGGTAACCTTTCGCGGCGCGGAGTCTCACACTCCTGAACGAACTTCTCCCGAACCAAATGAATAGATTGAACTATACCCACATCTATTTATATTTCATGCTTCTACGGAATCTGCTTATTCACTGAATGCCTGTGCTGTAGTCCCACTCGCATCCACTTCTAATTTTATCTTCCCCTTTGCTTCTGCCCAATGCTGAATGAGAACGCCCGCAATTGCAGTCGGCGCGGGTATCTTGAATGGGGGCTCGTCGTTGGTATTAACCTCTACAGGCTGTTCTTGAGATTTCGCTGGCGCGGGGTTGTTATCGGGACCATCTTGGATCTCCGCGATCTTCTTGTAGTCACTGCGGGAGAAGCGAGTTCCACTTGCATGTCGTATGACAGCAAGAACTTCTTCTCTGGTGTACCACCGAGCATCTACGGCAAACATCCCCGAGTCAAACTCCAACCATCAACGTATCAGCAACAGATGCCTGACCTTCGAGTTCGTTGTCTAAATCTGTACGGATTGGCGCAGAAGAATCAGCGGTCACATAATAGCCAAGCATCAAGTTGGCTGGGTAGGGCTATAATGTCTGGGTGAATAGGTTGGGGTTCTGCCGTGCAGAGTCGACGTACCCAAGGCTGTCCAGAGTGGTATCGGATGTTCCAGACCTTCACTCCAGCTTCCTCCCACATCTCCCGCTTGACGGCGTCCTCGAAAGACTCGCCTGGCTCGACGAAACCAGCAAGCGCGGAGTAGAACTGGCTGGGGAATTTTTTCTGTTACGAGCCACGTTAGAAGAGACAGCTCGACTGAACATCAGTATGCGAACATTTCTCCCGAGAAGGATTTTCTCTCCTGATTCATCGATGGCGAGCATGATTACAACAGGGTCTGTCCGAGGATGAGCAAAATTGTGCAATCCTCGCCTTCATGTTATATGAGTGATTGTTTCCTACGCAGCGTTGGAACAAACCCAGAGGGACAAGGTTTCCTGTCCGTGTTATCGGCCCAGGGAAGTAGAGACGTGCAGCCCAGCTTCCATCCAGCCCACAAGGAGTATACGGGTGAACCACAGGCAGGACAAAACTGGATCATCCCATTTACGTATAAGCCTCACTTCTGTTCTGCAAATACCAGCACATACCTTGTTCCTTTGGTTCCAATCCACCATACTCCGAGCCTCCGCAAAGATCGCTGCAGTAAACACATCGAGACTTGACATCGCAGCACGTGGCTCCATAAAAGTCAGTGTCGATCCATCCTTTGCAAGTTGGGTGTTCGCTATGGTTTCATTAACCTTATTCTCATCAAGGTCCGCGATATCCGCGGAAAAGTAAGGGGTTCCGGTGAGTTTCGCAACAGCAGAATGGGGATCTTTGAATTCGGAAGATGGGAGAGCACTTCCTGAAGTGTCTGTCTCTTTCAAACCAAGGAATACTATTGATGGACCACGGACTCGGGCAGCTTGGAGAACGGGTGCATCTGATACGTCAAGTTCCCCTTCCTGCTCGCATTGACCAAAGAATGGTCCTGCACCCAGTAAGGGTTTAACGTCCTCGGTGGTCAACAACGCCAGACTTCGTTTCTGTGCACCAGGGTGAGAAGCGATAAGTGGTTGGCCTCCATTAAATAAGATCCACCTCGTAGAAGGGGACACGACGACTGCATTGAGGAATGAATGAGATGTCCTCAGCCATGATAGACGATTGAGAGGTGATCCCGCAAGGAAATTTGTAAATCTGGGAGACAGAATCCATCAGAGCGATGTGTCACGTATGTAAATCATTACACTGACGCTTCGGCCATCTTCGCAGTACTCGGAAGGGTATGGTTGGATTAAATGAGAGTTCAGTATATAAGTAGGTGAGTTCTGCTCGCTCACTCACGAGGCGGGAGGCCGCAAGCAGGTCACGGGTGATTTATTGACACGGTGTCTACCGAGTCTGCTTCCGGCATGACACACACACACAGGACACCCTATATTGACCCTATAGGTAGTGCCGCGACTCGACTGTCAGACCATAAAATTGTAATACCTTGCTGTGTTATGAACCTAACGTCGATTACCCCACATTTCATTACTTCCATTCCCCGGAACTAAGCTCATGGCCGTCCATTGTGATGGCAGTCATTGTAGGTTCTATTGGGGCATCCAAGCGTGTGCCTACTGGAATGGTTGCAGGTACTCGCCAATCTTATCTTGTTCCTACACAGTTCACGCATATGTTCCGAAGATGAGGTCGTACAATGTAAACTTGAAGTACATTGATCTTCCCATACTTGGGTTACAATGCATGTGAGTCATTTCTTGCCACCAGATTTGAGGTGATTTCGAAGTATTAAATTGCTTCTTCTCCGTGCTTCCCGTGCCTACTACTTAGTATGAACCGGTCAAAGCTTGGTGAAGAACAGTGCCTTGTTGGCTGTCCCTGACACCCAGGGTATTCACCGCTGCTATGCCGCGTTTGCCACACTCGTGGGTCTTGCTGGTCCCCTGACTCACCCTCCTCCTTCCCTGTGAACTTCAGACAATGGACGCCATGACATGTCTTTGATGCAATTTGCACGAGGCGTTCTAACACAGCGCTCAATCCATGAAAGTTACGTGCGCCGTCCGCCTTGAAACTGCCTTTTACGGCAATTCGTTTGTTCACTACCCATTTTCGGCTACTACGCGAAGTCTTGCGCTCATCGCAGAAGGCCTAGATATACCGTCCGGTGGTGGTCTATCCGCCCGCTTTGACCCTTCCATATGGGGCGAACAACAATGGAGAGTCTGCCCTGGTCAGTCTCGAGAATCGACGCGCTCCCGCAGACGGAAAGGAATAAGATTTGGTCCAGTTACCAAACCTTGTATAAAAGTCCAATCACCCGGTCCCTGTCCATGTCCCACCTGTTTGAACCTTGAGCTGCCGTACGCCAATTTTGCTACATCGGTTTCACTTGTATTTCGGAATCCTGAACTCGTATGTTTTCTGAACTCTAGAATGCGATGACGTCCGACCCCCGCCCAAAACAAGATGGGAATACTACTACAGGGTCAATGTATCGCGCAAACTTATCGCCCGCTCAAGCCATCGCCCAAGCCTGGAGACGTGAATCTCCACAAAGCCAAGAATTTTGGCGGCAAGCAGAGGCAAAACGCAAAGAACTCTACGCAACACCCAGATCACCTAAACCACGCGGGAAGATGTAGGGTCCGTATCTTGATGGCATGACCAGTAAGCGACGACCTTTATGAATTCAGTTCGTTACTCACGTTGCTATTCAGGCTTTTCGCATTCTGTGTACATATATTCATTACTTTGGACGATATCAACAATTGTATGATTAGATAGATGCATTACAGATGGGTTGAAGGCTGCTGGTCATGCCTGGGAGGCGGCAGAAAGCCATAGTATTAATTGTCAAAGTACTTTGCGCACCCGCAATACATAGACAAGATTATGGTTTCGACGTCGAAGGGACTTCGGTTCCAACGGTTGATCTTATCTCCATGTCATTGTCATCCATCTCGTCGTAATCCTCCTCATAGTCCTCTTCCTGTTCTTCCAACGCAGCCTCTGCTTCTGCCTGCGCTTGAGCTGCAGACGCAGCATTAGCGATTGCCTGTTCCAAAAGTCGCGCTTGTTCCTCCGAAAGTCCATACAGTGATAGCGGCGGTGCAGAAACAGCGTCTGCGGTTGGAGCAGAATAATCATTATTCGGAGCGTAACTTCCGTCATCCAGAGAGAAAGGCTGTGATTCGGCCGTGCTATGATTGGCCGCGCTCACCGCCGAATTATCTTGCGAAGATGGCATATTTTGCAGCTGGGCCTTGGCGATGACGCTAGCCAAGGTCGCTTGACCTCCAGCCGGATCAACCTGCATGGGGGGAATATTATGATCCGTTGTTGTTCCTAGCGCGCTGGACACATGTGCTTGCAACGTCTTATGGAGACTAAGCACAGCCTCTTGTGCATGGCCGATGACGTTGCCATCCATTTCCCCTTCTTCTGGATCCCAATCATCACCAAACGATCCGTAACTTGTTGTGGGCGCCGCGGAATGCGTCACAATATCAGCCCACATCCGTGTTCGTCGACCTTCCCGCAGCGCATCGTCCCCACTTTCCTTGTCCAGTTCGACTTCTTTAATGGCCGCGTTGACACATGCCTCCCCTTTGCCACCACGAGCAGCACTGCTGTTTTTGTGCCTCTTGATTGCATCACGCCGCGAGAACAACTTGTAGCAGCCAGCGCACTGGTACCCCGTCTTGTCGTGTAGTTTGGCATGGCGTTTCAGGTCGTGATTTCGGGCAAAAGAGGCAGGACATGCAGCACAACGATGTGGCCTGTGGACTGCGTGCACTTGTTGGTGCGCTCGTAGATTGAACAACCGCGCGAAAATCTTGCGGCAACCTGGCACTAGGCATGGGTATACTGCGGTACCAATATCGCTGAAAGGGACAGGCTGGGGGCCGGTTCCCGGCGGTATCCATGGGCGGGGAGGATACATCGATACGTCAGGGGGCTGAATGTGGGCATTCGGTGGGACAGCGGTGGGGCCAATAGGACTACCACTCAGGACTCCAACCACCTGAATAAGCCCGCTGACCTCCTGCAAGGCGTGTGTTTCAGGTCCTCCTCTCGCAGAAGAGGTGACCGCAAAAAGAAATATTTGGTGCAACTGCAACTGGATCGAGGATATGATCGACGGATCTGGCGGGCCGTTAGAAGGTGGGTGGGAGGCTAGAGTTTCAGAAACGACGCGAACTGCGTCTGTAATTTGGCTCTGTAAATGACCATGTGCAAAAGTTGGCCGTTTGAAAGCTCGTGGCTCATTCTTCTGCCGTTCTTCTTCGGTCTCGTCGCGTTTCCTCTTGCCTTTGTCCAGCTGTAGTGCGGGCGCATTAGAATGACGCATTGCAGCAAAAAGAGCGTCGGAGCGAGCCAAAGATACAAGGGTCATGCTGAGTGATTTTGCAAGGTCTTTGGAAATTGTCCCAGCGGCAACTGTGTGATTGAGCAATTCCAGAACGCTGCTGTCTGCACCAGGTACGGCTGCAGACGCTAGGGTTGAATGAACTAGAGGGTCCTTTCCTGCAATGTTCAGCACGTTCCCCATTGTCTTCAAGGCGGCCTCTTCCTTCTTGGACGACGTAGATGATTGGGGAGGTGGTTGTGTGATCGGAACCGTAGAAGGAACCGCAGATGAAACACCATCATGTAGTGGTGCACCAGGAATTGATGCCGTCGTAGAGACATTTACGCGGTCTGCTTGCGCTTTGCTAATGTCCGCCCATAGCTGTTCTTTCAACCGACGCGCAATTTCCTCTGCTTCTTCTTCTCCGTCGTCATAGTCATCGTCATCATAATTTTCATCCTCTTCAACCCATTCACCTGCCTCCTCATCTCCAATTTGGTTAGTGGTCGAATTTGCTGTTGTGTCGATTTCGTTGGATCTAGGCTCAGTCATGAGTACTGGGTACTGATATGAGATGCTAAGTGGAAGGTCATAAGTATAGCCTTGATTATGATGTTGGTCGGGTACAGACTGGACTGACCGGAGTAACTTGAAGTATTTATATATGCTGAACTTTATCGATTCATCATCAACTGTTCGTCTGTTTGACTTGTGAAACTATGTATCACACTTTTATGTTGCGTCTCTACGGCTAGCAAGTTAGAGTTTTATCCGCGTATACGCAGTGGTCGGCAATTGGTGTGAAACTCCGCGATTTGTATAATTGCCAAGCTGATTCCAGGGTTTTCTCAAGTTCCTACTTGCACTCTAGATTAATTCTCCCTCAGGAATAGCCAGTCGCAAATGTCGAACGCGATCAAGGACCTTGCGGCTGGAACGGCTGGAGGCATAGCTCAGGTGTGTATGAAATAGGCTCAACACTGTGTTGTTGACTCAACTCGTGTGCTAGGTCCTTGTCGGACAACCCTTCGACATCGTGAAAGTGGTGAGAGTGGCTATAAAGTCCAAGCAAGGATACTTTGCGTACCCATTCTGACTCTCCTTCAGCGCATGCAAACTTCGGCAAAGGGCACTTACAGTGGCATGCTGCATTGCGCTGGTGGTATCTTGAAAAATGAAGGGCCTCTGGCATTCTATAAGGTGATGCTCTTGATACTCTACGCTGTTCTTTCTCACATTCTGTTAGGGCACGTTAACACCATTGCTGGGAATTGGTGTCTGCGTATCAATACAATTTGGAGTACTCGAATATGCAAAGCGGATATTTACAGCTCAGAATCTAGCTAGAGGTGAAGGGGGAGAAGAGGGAAAGATGCTTGGTGGGGGGCAGCTGGTCATTGCTGGAGTAGCAGCAGGGCTTGCTAATGGTGTAGTTTCTGGCCCAGTGGAACACATTCGCATTCGTGAGTCCCGTGTTATGTGCATGAGTAATTTCCGGCTTTTAACTTTCTCTTTAGGTCTGCAGACGCAATCAAATACGAACCCAATGTACAAAGGCCCATTTAACGCAATGAAACAGATTGTCTCACAACATGGCATTGCCGGACTATTTAAAGGACAGGCTGTCACCTTTCTACGTGAAGCGACAGGCTACGGCGTCTACTTCTTGGCATACGAGAAGCTTGTACAACGCGAAATGACCCAGAAGGGCATACGACGGGACCAGATTAACCCTATGAACTCCGTTCTGTACGGCGCAACAGCTGGATACGCCGTAAGTCCCATTCCCTCTGCCCAGTGCAGTTCACGTGTACATCGAGCTAATTCTGCGACAGCTTTGGGCGGTGATATACCCTATAGACATGATCAAATCTAGAATGCAGACTGATGGATTTACCCCTTCTACTGGACAGAAATATGCTTCGGCACGGGATTGTGTGCGGAAAGTTTGGAGAACCGAGGGAATTGGCGCATTTACACGTGGTCTTGGGCCCACTTTGATTCGGTACGTATCTGATTTCTCAGAAACGTTTCAATGACTCATGGCTCACCAGTTCACCATTTGCGAACGGGGCAACGTTCCTTGGATTTGAGATGGCTAGTAGACTGCTGTATTCATAATCATCGGGGATTTACCTTCAATGCGAAACACTGTGTGGTGGATCCGCTTTTAATCTCATATTTTAGATCCCACTAGATCGACAACGTGTATTAACACAAGAGTTCATGTGTCCATATCTTGGTCTGCGCTATGGTGCTGCACACGGATTGACGATCGCAATGACTTCCCAGGCTAATGCAGCGAAACGGTGTAATGGACGGTGAACTTAAGGAACAGTCTCAGCGTCTAGGACAGAACAGCTAACATTAATTATACCTTAAGGAACAGTCTAAAGACATAAGGCAACTCCAACACAGATCAGATATGATATTCAGCAAGTGCCAACTCCTTGACAAGCTGGAAAACTTGTGATGCCAGACCAAACCAAAACCCATGGGTTGTCGGACCACAAAGTCACGATTAATTGAGGTCTTCCAGCAGTCCTCACGCTTATATGCAAGATGGTGACAACGACCAGTCACACTTGCGATGAAACGTTACTTTGACGCATGTTCTCCATGATACATAAGGGATCGGAAATACATTCCAAATAGTTGGAATGAGCATGCAATTTTCTGCATGTTCATGGAACTCGCACACCGGATACTGACTGTATAACTCGACGTTGTGTGTTCGAGGCTATATGGCCAGCTATGCTGACGCATACAATCCCTTAGTCGACTTACGAAACAACTTGTTATTATGGGTGAGCATCTTCTCAGCTTTTGAAAACTGTTGCCTCTAGGCATGATGATAAGCACACTCATATCTTGGATGTCACAGTTGGGTTCAGTAACAGTGCCTCAATAAGAATTCACACCCGTTCGAGGTTAAATTCCTTCATAATGATATCATTGCATTTAGCGCCCCCTTGGTTGACAATTGGAATTATTTGGAGGTGTGTGCGCTCATTACCTCTTCTTATGCCGATCGATGGCTTTTGTTTCAGCATGTTTGCGGAAGCTATGAAGCTCCTTCCGATATTCAAATGCCCATTGTAGCGGTCATGATCAACACGAACGTCTATTGAAGATGACAAAAATTCAGTGAGTGTAGATGATCATCGTTGTGGCAGAACATAGGCTACGTACATCTTTGTCTATCGACATGTCACACAGTCTACAAGCGCAGAGAAATAACAGGTCGACAGCCGCTGAGCACGAAATCGCACAATTACTTCCCGGGGGATCAAGCAGCGCATGAGAGTCATCGTTAACGTATGTGTTGTCGATGAAACTTCATCAAAAAGAAAACGTCCAATACTCACATATTTTTATTGTTGCGTGGGTCCATGTGTGCAGATATCATTCATCATTTATACTGTCAATGTTGTACGAATGTTTATACAGTCAGTATATTCCTTCTCCCAACATTTTGTTTATGCTGGAGCGATACGCTATTCACTGCCTCGTGTACGCTGTCTCAACATCTTCCCATGAAAACACTTTCCCTTCCGAAGGACAAAAGCACCAAGAAGACGAAGGCCGAGCTTAAGGCTGAAGAGGCCGCAGAAAATAAGAGACGCAGAGCTCGCAAGGAGCTTGAACTTTTCGGACAAGAACGCGATCGCCGGCCTGGAGCTTTGACTGAGAATGAAACTTGGTGGTGTCAACATTATCTATGGCTGAAGAGTCAAGGGTATCTGCTTCGTCCTCGTTACGCGCCAGATTGGGTGCCATCCTGGGAGGGTACCGACCGCAATCCATATTCTTGCGAAGATGGTCATTGTATGCGAGTAAGAGATGTTTCGGTATTTCACAGTTTGTTGGCTGATACATGGATAGTTTGGACAAATCATGGACGCAACACGTGTATCCGACGGTTTACATGTCTCTCTGAAAATTGTGGAGAAGTCGCTACACCCTCATGAGGTAGAGATTGGGCAATGCTTCATATCAGAGCCACTTGTGTCGCATCCCAAAAACCACTGTGTTCCTTTCTTGGAGGTGTTATCGCCACCAAACGATGAAAATAGTCAATTAATTGTCATGCCGCTGTTACTTCCTTTCGTGCAGCCTCGCTTCGATACATTCGGTGAGGTTTTGGAGTGTTTTAGACAAATATTTGAAGTAAGTACAACTGTCATGAAATGTCCATACCGTCTCAGCGAGAGGTCATAGGGTCTACTGTTCATGCACAATAACCATGTGGCACATCGGTGAGTGGTTTAGAGCTGTTGCTTCATACCTTCTCTACTAACTAACGGCCAGTGACTGCATGTGGATGAACATAATGATGGACGCCAGAGACCTTTATGCCGAGCCCTATCATCCCGTTGAGCATCACATGAAGCGCGACTTCAGTGGCCGTGTGAAGCATTATACTCGTACTCAGCGACCACCAAAATACTACTTCATCGACTTTGGCTTATCACGCCAATACGATCCTCGCGAGGCCAATCCTCTGGAGTACCCGATTTTTGGCGGCGACAAAACGGTGCCAGAATTTCAAAACAATGCAGACGTCCCCGTGAACCCATTCCCCACTGATGTCTACTATCTCGGCAACGTCATTAAAGAGGATTTTATGGACGTAGGTGTTTTACACCAAATTCCTTCAATTGACCGCTTAACACCACGATCAAGGCAAAAATAGGGTTTGACTTTCTGAAACCTCTCGTTGATGACATGGTTCAGGATGACCCCAAAGCGAGACCTACGATGAACGCGGTAGCCGAGCGTTTTCAGTTGATTCGACAGCAGCTCAGCTCATGGAAATTACGCTCTCGTGTCGTTGCAAGAAACGAAGATATCTTCGAAACTATGTATCGCAGTGCCGCTCATTGGAGGCGACGGATAGGTTTCATTGTCAAACGTGCATCAGCCGTACCTCGCTTTCAAGAGTGATCACATACTTCTGCAGCGTTGTCACTGATGCACATCTAGAACACGATTGACATGTCCAGACTCCAAATCTTCCATGGTACTGTACTCTACTAAAGGTCACGAGCGACGATCCTTCCGTCAATACGGGAAACTCAAATACAAATACAGTTTGAGGGGAGAGAGAACTTCTAAATTTATATACCGCAACAAACAAAGTAAACTGTTAAGACGCGGTGCCCTGTTATTGCTGTACTGGGGAATATTGTAACAGGGTAAGGGGTGTAAGTATAGTACGAATAGCCAAGTGGTCCGCATTTGAAAAGTTTCGGTGCGCGTACAAGTTCGTCCGGTGTCCAGGCTGAGTACAGTTTGAGGGGAAACCTTATGCGATACAGTAATTTTCGACGATACAAGAATGTAAATTAATTCTACGAACATGACCCTTGGTTATGCGACCCGCCGCTGTTCCACGTTCAGATCTGCAGAGTTGGCGCTTGTATTGTAGATCCCGAAGCATCATAGCTATTTTGCAAACTATAATAGCTGTTGCCGGATTCAAGCGATGACTCCAGAGAGCCAACAAGGGTTGATGTATCAGAAAGTAAAGAATTTGTGCTGATGGATGAGACTCTATCCGTATTATCCGTCGGCACGTCGGCAAATTTGGAGTTGAACTGTCCTCTGGGGCGACATTGATTTGAGAACCAACCCATTCAGTGCCCACATTAACCCGAGCTTAACACGCATATAAGTATAAGGACAATAGACAGGTATCACATCATTCTTACCATCATCTACTTCATGATCATCTGCGAACCCCTCGGGTAGCAGGTCCACATGTGAAGCAATGAAACTCACTGCATCGGTGACCAATGCAGCCATGGATCCATCCAGCGCGGTTTCAAAAACGAGTCCGTCAATGTCAATATCAGATGACAAGATGGCGTCTGAGTAAGTGTCAAGTTGGGGTGGTCCATAAGGGGTATGCTTTGTACAAACCTTCAGGTTGTACATGCTCAGCATATGATGATGTTGAATTGACAGAGGCTGTGCGCCTCCTTATCCGCTCTGATGTTTCCTGTGAGTCTATGTTAGAATGGAATTCAAACATTCATAGGAATCTGTATAATTACTTTAGTGTCTTCGTACAGTTGTGTCCCTGCTTCAAGAAGTAACCTAGTGGAGCGATATGTCGAGTATAGTTTCAACGGATTGATTGATTTTTGTTGTCCTGCCAGCCTGAGTTGGTCCCGTTTTATACACAGCCTGGCGAACGACAAATCAGCACTCTGACTCAAGCATGTGTACAAAGAGGCAACATACTGATCATACGCGATTTTCGCATCTGCAACCAGGACTTGGTATTTTTTCTTATCGGCCACCATTTGGCGTATCTTCAATATCTCGTCCAGTGTGCATTCAAGGGCTAGACTGGCTATCCCAAGAGCGTTATCACTCGGCACGACTTTCATGAAGGGAAAGATAGTCGGATCGAATCGACGAGCTCTGCCAAGTCTGAAGGGAATGAAGAACGTTGGCATACTGTTTAGGTGATTGAACCAAACGCCAATCCTATAGTGCTGGTCTTAAGTACTTGTAAAACAGGGTGCTTCATCATGATAGAGAATATAAAAAGTACGGCTTTCGTATATGGTTTCAGGGGGATTTCGATTCAATATTGTAATTTGCAATGTGCTGTACTTTCACACGCATGTCAACACATGTAGGTCCATGTATACATGTGTTTATGCCGCGCTTTGGGCCTTCAAGCTGGGTTGTTGATTTACACCCAACCTTTCCGCATGGGCAACACCGTGACTTCGAACAAGAGTCGTCCGAATACGAGGAAGGAACGCAAGGTCGCAGAGGCGGCTGAACATGAGAGACGAATAGCTCAAAAAGAGTTCGCTGCCTTTGGAGCGGAACGCGAACGGAGACCAGGAGCTTTGTCCCCACCTGAAGTTTGGTGGTGCAAACAGTATCAATGGCTGAAGGCGCAAGGTTACTTACTCCGTCCTCGATATGCTCCGGAATGGGTACCATCCTGGGATGGTTCACAGCGCGACCCTTTTCCTTGTGAAGATGGCCAGGTTTTGAAAGTGAGGCTTCGAAAGTTTGGCTGCATTGCTCATAACTCACAATCTCACAGTTTGGTCGGATCATCGATGCTACTCGCATGTCTGACGGCTTATACCTTTCTCTCAAAGTGGTGGACAAGTCGGAATTCCCTCACGAAGTAGTTAT
The DNA here is from genome assembly GCA_011800875.2 of Suillus brevipes Sb2. NCBI lineage: Eukaryota > Fungi > Basidiomycota > Agaricomycetes > Boletales > Suillaceae > Suillus > Suillus brevipes. The sequence continues at coordinate 22,035 of JRHT02000113.1, read as the reverse complement.
CGGGCAATATTTCATGATGGAACAATCCGCCTCCCATCCCCGGAATCACTGTGTTCCATTCCTTGATGTACTACAAGTCCCAGGCGAGTCAGACAAGGAAATTATCGTGATGCCTCTATTGCGTGATTTTACCAGACCTCGATTCGATACCTTCGGCGAGGTGGTGGAATGTCTTAGACAGCTATTCGAAGTTAGTATCATCACTTCTGATTGTGATATCCCTCAAGTAATTTATTATAGGGCTTGTTGTTCATGCACAGCAATCATGTGGCCCACCGGTAGGTGGCATGACACTACTGTCCAAGGTTCTCTGCTCATTATAAGACAGTGATTGCATGCGGAGAAATATAATGATGGACGCAAAAGACCTCTATGTCGAGCCTTATCATCCGGTTGTTCCCCGCATGAAGCGCGACTACAGTGGCTACGCAAGGCATTATACTCGCACTCAGCGGCCCCCGAAATACTACTTTATCGACTTCGGCTTATCACGTCGTTACGATGCTCAAGAAGACAACCCGCTTGAGTATCCCATATTTGGTGGAGACAAATCGGCACCGGAATTTCAGAATAGTACAGATATTCCGCTGAACCCATTCCCTACCGATGTCTATTATCTGGGCAATGCCATAAAAAAAGAGTTTCTGGATGTAAGCATGTTTTACACAGGACTGCTTCGATTGATCGCTTATTATCCCGATCAAGTCAAAAAAAGGATTCGAGTTTCTAAAACCTCTCGTGGATGACATGGTTCAGAATGATCCCAAATCGAGACCTACGATGAACGTGGTAGTCGAGCGTTTTGACTTAATCCGACAGCAGCTCAGCTCATGGAAATTACGTTCTCGTGTCATTGCAAGAAACGAAGATATTTTCGAAACTGTGTATCGCAGTGCCGCTCATTGGAGGCGACGGATAGGTTTCATTGTCAAACGTGCACCAGCCGTTCAAGTTTTTGAAACCTCTCGTGGATAGCATGGTTCAGAATGATCCCAAATCGAGACCTGCGGTGAATGTGGTAGTCGAACGTTTTGACTTGATACAAAAGCAGATCAGCACATGGAAACTACGCTCTCGCGTCCGTGCAAGAGACGAAGGCCTATTCGAAACCTTGTATCGTGGTGCTACTCATTGGAAGCGACGGATAGGTTTCATTGTCAAGCGCGCACAAGTCATACCTCGCCTCCAGGAATGACGCCCCTGCGGTGATGCCACGTACATATAGGTGACTGCTACTCGTAATGTTATTCTTATGATGTGCTACGCAATATGGCAGTGCGGTTGATCCAGAGGCTGGATTCAAACATCTGCTTGCAAAGCACTTTGTCCCCATCCCTTCACTAGTAGATACTGAAGATGTATGCTTCCATTTTCTACCTTTTGAGCGAAAAGGGAGCTGAGCACATGTTGAGTAAACAATTCCTGAATATGGACAAGCGACATGCTACCGCTACTCGAGGAGTTTGGAATGGAGGGAGTTGACTGCTTGTTCGATCCAAAGATAGTGTATAAATGTCTAACCATAAATTGCCCAGGAGGAAATCAACCATGCCAGTGAGTTCAGCGTGAGGCTGTGCGTTCTTGTCTCCTGTCGGTTCATATGAAGAGGTGTCCAAGCCCACACCTGTTCCCATGTCGATGGCGCCGCCTCGCATGATGGTACAGGTTAAGCAAGCAACATTATCCGCCTGTTACTGGTTCCACAAGCTCTTGACAATGCAAATGGCGTCACTGCTTGTTAAGTTGTTGCTGATAGTGGATCATCATGGTAATCACCGCACAGAAGGTAGTTGTCGAATACTGTACCAGAACCAATATTAAATTCACCAGTGCGGCTGGGGATATCCCTTCGCGCGTGAATCTTCCATTCATCATATTCTCAAGGCAATGAGCAACACTTAAGATGTCACGGATTGTCGATGTAGTCACACATATGGGAATGTAACTTGAACGCGGAAGGATTGTGAATGTCGCGGAGCATGAAAAGCAGATTTGGCGGTAAAACATTACGACAAAGAGGGACCATTCGATACTATCAGGATCTTACAGACATTGTATGAGGTACGTTACAAAATGTCTAGCGTATCCCCAGCGAAAATCACTGCACGTCAGAGCCCATATAATATATATTTTTCAATCGTGATTCGAGACATTGTATAAAACTCAATAATCGATGGCGTCAATTGCGAGGAGCTAATGTGTGTGATGAATAACGTTATGACATGATAGGGTTGAAAGTGCGAACACGATCCTTGATTATACGACCCTCCACTTTTAAAAGTTGGCGAATGAATGGCTGATCACGAGGCAACGTAGCTGGAAAAATCATTCCCAGATCCCTGCCCCGAGGGTGCTCCGGAGAAACGAAAGCCGGCTGATGATGCGCTATCGGGAGTTCCAGAATCAAAGGCAGTATGGTATTGAGTATCTGCAGATAGCAAAGACATCAGCACAAAGGTTATCAGGACATATGATCCAAGTATTACAATCTTTCACTCGTTGATCATCTCCAAAGGGATTGCCATCAGCTTGAAGGAGGCTAACCTGAGAAACAACGAAATTGGTTGCTTCATAGAAAAATCCAGCCGTGGAATCATCTAGCGGCGATTCCAGTGGAACAGCAATGCCGCTAATGTGAGTGTCAGGCGGTATGTCGTCATCTGCAGTCAGTTCGTGAGTGATGTACATCGAAAGGCACGAGTTTGAACAGACAGTTGACCGGTTCAACCGTGACATCTTGTCTGTCTACAGAAAGTAGTTGCCTCTTCAGCCGCCTCTTCAGCTCTTCAGATGAGCTCTAGCCAATTATTAGGGTAGGCTGCAAACAATAAAGGTAGTACAATCATACTCTCGTTTGACTATACAAATCTTCGGCTGCTGCTGCGAGTAGCCGAAGGGAACGATATTTCGAGAACATTTTAATAGGATGATAGGATTTCTTTAGGTTTCCCAGCTCTTTTCTCAGTGATTGTAGCCTTCAACACCGTTCAGTAATATGTCAACGATGCGACACATGAAGCATACCTATCATATTCCACCTTGGCATTCGCAACGATCGTTTCTATAGACTCTGTCAAATCCCCTGCCATGTCACGTATCTTGAATAATTCATCCAATGTAGCTTCAAGAACTACATCCGTTTGATCTCGGCTGCCACTGCGTTTCATGAGAGGGAACATCGATCGATCATATTCAGAAGTGGAGCCAAGGTGGATAGGAATGATGATAGTTTGGCGTTGCCCGGAGTTGGAGGACATCGTTGGCGAGAAATCGAATTAGAAACCATGGCTTATAGAACTTATAACTATGTATGTGCAGAGATGTCGTGGAAATTCAACAAGGGAATAGTGAGTCAATTATCGGGATATGTGAAATATCTAATTAGCACGGACTAGTAGCTGGGGGGTCGCGACTGGAGTGGAACTTTGTACCACATATGGCGAGATCAAGTCGAGATGGGTCCTTGTGTACACTTGTTTATGCTGGATCGATCCGCTATTCACTGCCTCGTGTACTCTGTCTCAACATCTTCCCATGAAGACACTTTCCTTACTGAAGGGTGAGAGCACTACAATGACGAAGGCCGAAGAGGCCGCAGAAAATCAGAGACGCAGAGCTCGCAAGGAGCTCGAACTTTTTGGACCAGAACATAGTCGCCGGCCAGGAGCTTTGACTGCAAATGAAACCTGGTGGTGTCAACATTATGTATGGTTGAAGAATCAAGGGTATTTGCTTCGTTCTCGGTACGCGCCGGATTGGGTACCATCTTGGGAGGGTACCGAGCGGAATCCGTTCACTTGTGAAGATGGACGTGCTACGCGAGTAAGAGATGTTTGGTTACTCTATTATCTGTAAGCTGACGGATGTATAGTTTGGCCAAGTCATGGACGCAACGCGTGTATCTGACGGTTCATACGTCTCACTCAAAATCGTGAAGAAGTCGCGACATCCTCACGAAGTAGAGATCGGGCAATGTTTCATGTCAGAGCCACTTGCGTCGCATCCCCAAAACCATTGTGTGCCTTTTCTCGAGGTGTTATCACCACCGAACGATGAAGATAGACAATTAATTGTTATGCCGCTGCTGCTTCCTTTCGCTCGGCCGCCATTCGACACATTTGGTGAGGTGATGGAGTGTTTTAGACAACTATTTGAAGTAGGTACAATTGACATCAGCACATGCCCCCACCGTCTCAGCGAGATATCATAGGGTTTGCTGTTCATGCATAAGAACCACGTGGCACATCGGTGAGTGGTTTGAAGCTGTTGTTTTCTGCGTTCTCTACTTATCAAAAGCTAGTGACTGCATGTGGATGAACATAATGATGGACGCCAAAGATCTTTATGTCGAGCCCTATCACCCTGTTGATCCTCAGATGAAACGTGACTTCAGTGGCCGTGTGAAGCATTATACTCGCACTCAGCGAGCACCAAAATACTATTTCATCGACTTTGGCTTATCACGTCAATTCGATCCTCGCGAGGCCAATCCCCTGGAGTACCCGATTTTTGGCGGCGACAAAACGGTACCAGAATTTCAAAACAATGAAGACGCCCTCGTGAACCCATTCCCCACCGATGTTTACTATATCGGCAACCTCATTAGAGAGCAGTTTATGGACGTAGGTGATTATGCGAAACTCCTTTACTTGATTGCTTAACACCACGATCAAGACAAAATTAGGTTTTGACTTTCTGAAACCTCTCGTTGACGACATGGTTCAGAATGACCCCAATGCGAGACCTACAATGGACGTGGTAGTCGAGCGTTTTGACTCACTCCGACAGCAGCTCAGCTCATGGAAATTACGTTCTCGTGTCATTGCAAGAAACGAAGATATCTTCGAAACTGTGTACCGCAGTGCCACTCATTGGAAGCGACGGATAGGTTTCATTGTCAAACGTGCACCAGCCGTACCTCGCTTTCAAGAATGATCACATACTTCTGCAGCGTTGTGATGTATATCTAGAACACGATTGACATGTTCAGATCTTCCATGGTACTGTACTAGAATCAATCCACAAGTTGGATTAAAACATGTGCTTGTGCTGTACCAAATTGTCGTTGCTTCACCCGTAGATACCAAGTATGTTTCGCAGTGTGCTTCTGTCTTTTTACCTCTAGCGCGGAGGGAGAGCTGAGAAACGATTGCCGAATATCGCAACTCACGGAGTTTGAAATGAAGGGGGGTCGCATTGACTGCATGTATGTTTAGTTCGTCCAATTCAATGATGCGGTCAAAAAATGTCCAACCAGAAACCGCCCGAAACAACGTGAGGCTGTGAAATCTTGTTCTGTTGGCCCGTATGAAAAGGTGTCCGAGGTGCTCACTAACAAGAAAATCGGTCCCGCTTTGTGGTCGAAACCCACGCAGTAAGTAATGCATCACGATCGGTGTTATTGTACAATGGTTCTGACAGCAGCAACTCTGTTTTCAAACTTTATATACAATGCACCAGAACTCGCACCTGTCGCGGTTCCCATGTCGATGGCGCTGCCTCCGAGTCGCGTGATGATGGATAGACACAGTTGCAGTAGTATCAATTAATCTGAATTGCTCCTCACTAGTTCCCTCGTCCACCGTGACAAGGCCTTGCAAATGGCGTTACCACTTGTTGCTGGTAGTGTTTAACGCACAGAAGATAGTTGGCGGATACTACTACACCAGAAACACCGATATCAAATCCAGGGCCCTAGTGCACCTAAGGATTTCCTTCGCGCAAGAACCTTCCGTCCATCATGCCTTCAAGGAGAACAATAAAATCGACAACACGATGTCACGGATTGTCGATGGGATCACATGGAAACGGGGGGAAATTTTGTCTTTTCATATCACAAACTAATGCGCGAATAACTCACCTTCCAGGTCTAGCATATCAAAGCACGTAATATTTACTACCGTGCCGACCGCCTGTGTCGTTTTTTTTTACTCAATGGTTAGCTAAAGGTGGGCTTTCAGAGTCGTAGACCGCATTCGTGATAAGACCTTTTGATGCTAAATTACATGAATTTATGGCATACCGGAATGACCGTGCAATTTTACATTGACACAGCAATTGTTTACGACAAGAAAGCCAATTGTGAAGATTCTAACGATATCGGATTAAGGCTGAGATACTATCTGAATAATAACGGTTGGATGTATCATGCACCCGTACAAGGTCTTCGGTGCTCCCCCCCACTATCGGCAGATCATTCTATCCTTCTCTATGGAACTCTCTTGAGATGCTTATCACGATGAATTACTGCCCGTAATCTCAGCTGGTTTGATTTTTGGCTAGACAAAAAAGTGCTTACCAGCTCCGGAGCAGTTTGTAGCGTTGACATTCAACGTAGCGCCCACCACACTGGAACCGCATAATATCATGGAACCATTGCTCGAATAGTTTCCTTTCAGGAAGTTACGAGGTTGCTGTTGTGCGCGCCTGCCAACGGCTCGCCGAGGTCGAGCGGGCTGAAGTACCTGCTGAGCAACCTGGGGCCCGTGCGGAATGATTTCTGTGGTTGAGGTTGTCAATGCCGTCAAAAATGAATGGACGAATTTCGTACTAGCACCGGTGCAACCTGGAGAGTCGATATTCATAGTTGGGCACTCCGCACTGGCGCCCATCATGACCATCGAGTCCACTTCATACGACATTCCCGACGTCACTTGGGGAATTGCCTGCTTCAAGTTAGCGTACACAGGAATATGATGGCCTGTTTAACAACTGGGTAAGAATTTAACTTTTAAGTTGCAGTGTCGCTCACTTTGAGGGAGGCCAGAACGAGGTTTAACTGTGACCGAAGCGACACCTGGCTGAGGTTTGAAAGGAGTCTTATCAGCTGCCGACGTGCTTGCCGATGTTGTAGGAAGCGACGCTATGACCTTGACGTTCGGTGGTTGATTTGAATGGCTAGACTTTGTCTTCGATGCATCATTAGTAGGTGGTGTGTTCGGTTCCTGGTAATCCCCCAGTCCGCCTACGCCTACAGGTGCTGAAACTTCTTCTTTCTTACAGGCTACTCTATGATCATCGATCGTCTTCTACAATCTAATATCAGCACATATTTGTGAAGAAAGAGAAGCAGGATCGTGACTTTAACTTTGCATTTGAGGGCTCTGCAGTCATCTAAAATAATATTCCTCGCTGTCGATTTTCCTGCTTTAGATAAGCGAATCTCGCGCTGAAGTCTGCAGAAGATATCATCGATAAAGAGAAATGACTCGACATGAAAAACATACCTGTCATATTCATTCTTGAACTCGGTCTTGTCGGTCTCTACCAGGTGTGAGAAAAGGTCCGTGACTTCAACGAGTTCCTTCTCTGCATCTTGATGATCATGACGGTGGGGCTTAGTGGTGAATCTGAGGAGTGACCGAAACATGCTGAGCCGAACCGTGCGGGGCCGTTGGTAGCATTGAACATAGCATATTTATGCTCGATTGTAGCCAAAGGAGTATAAAGCTTCGACTCTTCGAGTCGAGCCTCACCAAGAACGCCAGCACTGCTTAGCCTCGAGTTTCCCTCGCGACGATATCGTAGGAAATTAATAAGATTGGACAATAATACAGCTGAAGTGCTGATATATGGAACAAGACCCCATGTTGATGCCATGCGGTTCTGGGTAGGTGTCGCAACACAAACGCACACAAATCGAAACCTTGCGTACACAACGTTACAGGGTTACAACCGCCGCACTGCTAAGCGAATGTCATTAATGTTAATGATTTTTAAAAACCATAACAGTCATAACAACTTACAAGGCTTCACCTGAAAAACCTCCCTCATCGAAGCTTCAAGCCCCCACACCGGTATTCAATATAATTTCACGTTTACAGCCCTCGCGGAGATTGGACTGCTCACTTGCGGAGATTGAAGTGGATCATCTTGGCAAATTGGCCCTCTCGTGAGAGATGTCATGACTGACTCTTATGCCGCAAAAACAGAACAATGATACACAATAAGCAGCGGACTATCACCATTCGGACACCGTGAGCAAGTTTACGTCGAGTTGGGAATGTTCAAGGCGAATATCGCACCGCGGAGGAGAGCGCCGATGCCGCTGAGCTCCATCATTGCCTCGTATGTGATCATATTCCTCACCCGAACTATTCCCAATGGTTTCTATGAGGGACGGTATGGCTAATAATTTGAAAGTGTCCAATTAAGTTGGCTATTCTGTACTCTAACTACCTGGATGTGTCTCCGGAATAGGGGACTGCATACTACTCTGCCCCTCAGAAACGGATCATGTCGCACCAACTGCAATGTCATGGTGTGACTCATCGTCGCTTGTGTCGTCAATCTCATCTACACCATTCCCTTCGACTTCCGTGGGGGATGGACATTTATTCACGACTAGTGATTCGAGGTGAGCTGTGAGTGATTACGAATAATTTGGTGTACTTGCCTGCTCCTTTATTATTTTTCCCTCCAACATTCAGTGTGTACCCAGTTCCTGCGCCGGGTCTAACGATGCATCCAGTGAAATGGTTGACAGTTTGCGGTATCCAGCCAGACAATCTGCCATGAAGTATGAACTGTTCCAATGTCTTTGCGGAGCTCATTTCAACGATGTGTCGTATTGTCTCCTCCTGGAGCGTATTGGCATTTATACAGTTTTTACTCGAGCTTTGTGCGACTAGTCCAACATCGGGGGGTGTAAATCTCGTTGGAGTATCGTCAACTGGATTGTGGGGTTGAATAAGATCGAAGTTGGGTTCAGCTTGGGCTAGTCCGTCGAGAGATCTGCGTCGTCGAATAGACCCTACAAATAGTGTTGGAAGGGAGAGAAAAAGCGTCATAATGGTTTACCTCCAGGGATCGTTTCCGATTTGTCCGTATGTACATCCATAGTATGGACCATAAAGGACGTTTGCTGGCCATGGTAACATCAGCGGCAGTGAAATGGGTACTTCGAAATGAAATAAACACATACATGAGCGAGATTCCAGACTGCTTGACAGCGAGTCTTGAATGCATCCTCACTGGTATGCCAATCCCTCATTTTCCGAATTTTGCCCCACCAGCCCCGTTGTCGTAGATGTTTCCCTTGCGAAACTGACCTGAGGAATTTTGAGAACCACTGGCCCGGGGTAAGCAATTATTGACTCACTGATAGTACATTTCAATCAGTTTGGACAACCCAGGAACACGTACTTGATTTTGTATCGCAACTGCTTTCATTTCCAGCATAGTGTCAAGGGTCGAGTTCAAAAGGCGGTACTCTTTGCTGCTTCCACGAACTAAAGGTATCTCATCTCTGAGCGCTTTACCATTCGATTCGTCAATCAATCCCCAATCTTGCAGTGGGGCGACCATTACAGATATGAATAAAATGTTGAATAAGATAGGGAATAGTAACCTCTTAGGTCAGCTCATGATATCTTATATATACTCGCCTATAGCTACTACTAACAGCTTTGGAAGTATTAATAGAAACAATGTGTCAACGAGGACTCCAGTCACTCCGATTTGACTCCGATGCAAGTTTGTGTAGGTGGGTCCATGTTTACGATTTATTTGGGGCGAATGCATAGGGTGCATCAACTTCATGGTCCTTCATCCTTATGGGTTTTTTTGCTCTTTTCGATAGCAAGCTCCGGGCTCAGAGGAAGGCAGAAGAAGCTGAGAGTCTCAGACTCGAAATCGAACGAACTCGTCAATTACTTGGTGCACAGACCGCCTTTCCCGGTGGCCTTGATCCTGACGAGATATGGTGGAGAGATCACTTTCTGTGGCTGAAGGATGTCGGATATGAACTACGCTCGCGCCATGCCCCGGACTGGGTTCCTTCATGGCAAGGCACACATAAATATTGGGCTTTGTGCGAGGATAGTTGGCAGATGCCTGTAAGGTTCTCCAGCTGGACGAGTTGTATACACTCATAAAATTCCAGGCCACGCAAATTGCCAGCGCGACGCGAACGTCTGACGGAGCTCGTGTCGTTTTGAAACGGATTCACCCATCCATTCATCCGCATGAGATTGAGGTGGGCGAGTTTCTTGCATCCGAACCTCTCAGGCGGCAGCGTGAAAACCATTGCGTGGAAATGCTTGATGTATTACAAGTGCCAAATGAAGCTGACGAAACTATTATGGTATTGCCCCTGCTTCGTCCATTCGACAATCCTCCATTTGAAACAATCGGTGAAATCATCGACTTCACTCTTCAAGTTTTCGAGGTGAGGAGTTATTATCGTTCCTTTGATTGAGTCTCATGAGTATCTAGGGTTTACAATTCATGCATAAAAACCACGTTGCCCATCGGTATGCAACTTTATTCTTGCGTCGCTGTCGGTTAATGGCTTTCTAGTGACTGCATGAATTTGAACATCATGATGGATCCCAAGCAGATGTACCCATATCCATTCCACCCATGCCGGCCCTCTAGACGCTTGGATGCGAAAGGAAAGGCAAAATATCGTTCACGTACCGAGTTCCCTCCGCGATATCTCTTTATTGATTTTGGAATCTCTCGACGTTATCAAGCTTCGCAGAACGCTCCTTTAGAACCCCCGATTTGGGGAGGGTACAAAGGCGTTCCAGAGTTCCAGAATTCTAATGAACCCTGTAACCCGTTTCCGACGGATGTATGGTATCTGGGCTTCGCTCTGCAGCAGCAGCTTCTTAATGTGCGGATTTCATTCAGTCTTTCTGACGTATTTATAACGAGTACTAGGTCTATCGCGGCCTGGGTTTCATGGAACCGTTGATTTCGGATATGTTGCAAACCGATCCTGCGAAGCGGCCGACCATGGATGAGGTTATGTCTCGCTTTGTACCAACATACAATGCATTGAGCCCTTGGAAATTACGCTCCAGGGCAGTCATGAAGGAAGAATGGCTTATAATGCTACCTTTCCGTGAACTCTTCCATTGGGTGCGCTGTCTCCGGTTTTTATGGCGACGTCTCCCTGCCATACCATCACTTGCTGTGTAATTTCGGTAGTACATATTCATGCTTTCGCTGTTCTGCAAACTATCGGTGATGTAAACGTACTATAGTACAATGGCCACTTGTCTGCTAAATATCTGCGACCCGCGTTCACGCCGTGGGCCCCGATTGGGGAGGGTACAAGAACGTCCCAGAGTTTCTGTTGTCTGATGAACCCTGTCACCTATTTTTGACCGAGCCTATTGAGCTATTGTCATGAGCTGCAGGTTCTCCTCCGCCATTGCGCATTCTGCCTTGTACTCTCAACTGGTTGCTAGCAATCTCAACTCTTGTTTCATACCAGGCTACTGTTTTGAAGTTGACGTTCGTAGACTGCACAAATCCAGATGTCCGAGTCCACCACTGGGCTGCCGCAATATCCTCCTCCGAAGCTTCCTGTCTCGGGCATCATTCCGTACGCTGAAGCGCACCAACTGTAGGAGGTTCCCCTCCGTTTTTCTACTTCACTTGCCCAGGCATGAAGAAAAGGATCGTTTAAGACCGGTCTTCAATTACTCAAAACAAAGTCCAAGCGAGGCGTCATGATGCTCAAGTAGCGCATATATAAACGCGTTGAACATTTCGGGTAATTTTTAGGTCCCTTTTGATGATACTTTCGGCAGCCCAAACGCTGATTTGAACCGGAGCCCATACACGGCTGTTGGGAGTATAAAAGGCAGAATTAATGGTGAGCGACAACGAGGGCCATTCGTCCCATTGAGAGCTCTAGGACTGCGGGCTCCGTCGAGCCTGCTAGAAACGACGTATGCTGTACAAAGTCAGGGGCAGATGCACCTGGGGGTCGCCACCGTCGTTTGAACTGGTCTTGCATACTGCATTCCAAGAGCGGCTGTTCTGTCGATCAACAAGTCGGGCTGACCACTGCGATAGTGAATTATCAACCTTACATACGCGTTTAATATTGTGTCCTGTGCAGTGAAAATTAGTCGAATACAATACAGGAAATGAAACAAACCGGATTGTGAGGCTGAAAGTGAACGCTCAAGTGGTGAGATGCGGTGGCCTTGCTAGGCTGAATGTGTGAAAGGATCTAGGACATTACAAAGTATGTCAAGCAGAACATGTGAGCGGAATTCTATCGATCGGTATATGAATGTATAGATAGACACATACTGCATGTAAACAGGATTTTGCTTATCGATGGTTTCGTGACAACCAGACTGGGACAGAATAGCGATGATGTCGTCGTATGCACAATGCCCCAAAGGGAAGATGAAGTTGTGGGCATTAAAAGGGAAATACATCACCCAGTGATTCCAACTGGGCTGAAAATGAGCGAACCCCTCATGTTGAAAAGAGATAGAAATTAGATCTGTAAGAGAGTTAGCGTCTCGCAGGGTATTCCTATCTCGCACAAGGTCGAGCGAACGGTTGAGTATATAATCTCGTATTCTTCGGAGAAGTATACCTGAACCTAACGCTCGACAATCCGGGGTATACGATAAGCACGTGCATGAATCGTACCTGGTAGATCTGTAAGTTCTCATCATGCTGAGCTTCTCCAACCTAGACAGTGCGCACCAACCGATAAGCAAATCGGCCCATCACACGACGAGTTAGAATGCGAGGTGTCAACGATTGGTATTGATGATGAAGGAGAAATGGCAAAAGGAAGATACAAAATAAATGAAATTGTTCATGATCTAACACCATCGTCGGTGGACGGAGACACACAGCAGATGAACAGCACAATACGAGCCCACCATTTAGAGTTCTTGATGCGTTCCGCGTTGACGTTGTGGCTGGCTGATTTCGGCCGCCAGGCAACATACAGTGCCTGTATATAGAACTTGAGACACCAGCCATCCAGAACACACCCCAAAAAGACGTACCTTCTTGTCATCTATGCAAGGAACCTCGACAATCGGAGGACTACGGCGAGGAGAAGTGCTAGGTCCTGGGCGTTGCTGAAGTTCGGTTGGTTCATCAACATTGGGTTGGGAGCGGTGGAAGGGTTGGGGAAGGCCAGCGAGGAGCGCACGCGGATGCAATCCCCAAAAGGGTGCAAAAGAACGGCGACGGCGTTGTGGAGGGGAAGGATCAGAGTTTTGCACACCATCGAAAAAGCCTTGTGGCACTCGACATGGGGTTGGACGGATGGATGGACGTCGGGTAGCATTGGCCTAGAATGTCAACGTCACAGTCAGTTTCGGGGTCAGAAAAGGGCGCAACGTACATCTGATAATGTCTTGTGCGAGGGAGGCATAAGCGTGTTTCATTCCGAAAAAACCACGAAATGATACATACCTTCTTTGTGAATTCAGGTGCCTAGCAGCCATTGGGAATGAGATAGCGAGTGGGAGTCAGGTTTGCACTTACATTAGGTATGGACAGGAGGTCTCCTAGGCCAGCTGTGTTGAGGATGGCTTGAATGTCCCACACGTACGCATTACCGCCATTACAAGTTGTGGATAGTAGCTTTCCATCAGCGGAAAAGGCCGCACAATTGACGGCGTTGTCGTGCTGGAGAGGTGGACCGATTTGGAGGTTTGTGTCAAGATTCCAGAGACGTGCCGTGCTATCGTAAGATGTACTCGCAAGGAGGCGGTCGTTTGAACATAAAGTGAGGGAGTAGACAGGATTTACTATGTGACCGCCCAGAACGGTGATCTGCTGCCATGTGGCAGTGTCGAATATCCCAATTGAGCCATTGAACGTCCCAGCGAGAAGGTTCTTTTCATTGGATGTCCAGGCCAAGCTAAAAACCCCTCGATCGAGTTCGATCTTGGAGAGCAGCTCGCCTGTCTTCGCATCCCAGATTTTGATTTCTTTGTTGAATCCCCCCGTTGCGATCATTTTTGCCTTGGGTGAGTATCTCGCCGCGGACACCGCTATGTGTCCAGTCTTGATTGGATTTGAACCCTGGATGGGTTCTCCGCTCTTGACATCCCACACTCTTGCCGTCCCGTCCCGGGATCCACTCACAACTCGCTCACCATCTGGACTCCAGCATACTGACTTGACTAAATCAGAGTGCCCTTTCCATTTCAGGACAACCTTCCCCATCTCAACGTCCCACAACTTCAATGTCATATTTTCGCTTCCGCTGGCAAGAGTCTTGCCGTTTGGAGACAATGCCATCGCATGTACCCCTGCCTCATCCCCTTCATCTCGCCACTCCTCACCTATTTGTGTACCGCTCTCTAGGTCCCATAGTCGAAGTGAGCCGTCCGAAGAACATGTGATAATGCGCTGCCCGCTGGAGAGGTGCGCAACGTCATATACGTAGCTGGTATGGCCGCGCATCGTGTTGCGGGGGATTACTGCTGACGTCTTCTTCATCTTAGGAGGAGATGACATGGTGGGCGCTTGGGGATCTCAATCAAGGGAATCGTGGCCTATATACACGAGAGCGGCTTGTTGGATCTTTGGATCAGAATGGAGTGGGTGAGTTCACTGGCCTATCTGCTTTCACCTGAGTCATGTTAACAGAAATGCCTGGAGGAACTGCTCACGAGAGGTCCTATCCAGGGTAATTCAATCCCTATTCACAGGATAGCTTCGGGACGACGAGTCCAGGAGATTTAGCCCTATCGTTTCATCGCTTCGGCATTTCATATTCAATCAGAGTATGATAACTCACGGCAGATCTCCACTTGGAACAATCAGACACAGATTCACTCCACGCAAGAACGAGAGCGGCGTGCTGGTAGCTGAGATATCTACCAAGGCGCGTATTTCGCACGTTAGTCCTCGTGTTCTCTCCACAGCTTCAAAATGCTATGCAGATGAAGCGCCACGTGCGTCTCCTTATTTTTACTTGTCCCTTGACGGTCCGATGCATCACCGCTTTCTACGTGTTCTCTACCACCCTGTCAACGTCGGACGCTACTCGGAGGACAGCTTTTCTGTATTGTGCTCAGGACGTCGATTGTATTTGTGGTGCAATGGTGAGCAGCCACATTTTCCAGACCTACACACTATTTTGTAAGTCAGTCCAGCTGTACACAATTTGGGGCTTTCGTTTTGTCAAAGGCCGTCGCCGGTAAGTTCACAACCACATCTACTGTCCCATCAACCCATCCGATATCTGCAGACGTGCATCTCGACTCTTATAATGTCGGGACCATGTATGCAGGCATCGCTTACTCCTGCGTTTCTACAGATTCACAGCGGGCTATGATGATGCGGTATGCTAGTCTTGTTCTATTGTGTCTCCCCTCAACTTTAATGGGACTGTATCACGGCACAGACAAGCTCTACTGAAGAGGTGCCGATCATGCAGTCTACCACGCAACGAGGAGTACCAAAGTCTTCAGGCAAGTAATAGATGTCGACAGCGTCTCTTATCTCTGCTTGCCCATGCTCAACCCATGCTCGTCAACACCAGATGCGGCTCCTGTTTTTGTTACCCCAAAAGGAGGCGTTGGCCTTGCTGGAGAGATGTAAGTTTTCGTATGAACCATTATCGCTGACCGGTTGTGAGAGGATCTAACACGTCTGGTCAATTGGAAGTGAAATCTCCGAGAAGATCGGTATGATACTTCCCCAGATCCACACCTTTTTGTCTGTACGACGAAAAGGAGGTGCAGTAATATTAATGACATGGTTCACCCTACTGCTCTTGCATATCTTCGCAGACACTTTAGCTATCATCGTACTACGAATGTTCCTCTCAGACAAGTCGGATCGTTTCGTGCTATTACTTGAATAACTTATGCCACCGGCGTTATGTCCATGATCTACAGCCTATGCAATTTCATTTCTCATCGGAGGACGCTATCTATCGATGTATCTATAATGTATAGTGGTAGGATAAATACAGTACCGGGAGTTGACACCTGCGTCAGGAAGGGTTCTGACTTCAAGTACATGATATATATTGATACAGTGACCAGAAAGATATCCGAGTACGAGATAAAGACAAGAATGACAACCCGAAAATAATCGACTATGTGCTAGGATGATGTTGAGCACCGTCAGTACCAAGACTATTGTTGATACCAGGGGTATTGTTGGTACCAGGACTAATGTTGGCACCAGGATTATCGTTGGTGCCAGGACCATCGTTGGTACCGGGAGACACGCAGCAGATAAATAGCACAACACGAACCCACCATTTTGGGTTCTTGATGCGTTTGGCCATTTCACTAGCGGTTTCCAGCGGGCGAGTAGTATACAGTGCCTGTAAGACTGTCTGAGGGACCAGCCATCACATCCCCAACAAGACATACCTTTTTGTCATCTATGCAAGGAACTTCGACAATCGGAGGTATACGGCGAGGAGAAGTGCTAGGTCCTGGGCGTTGCTGTAGTTCGGTTGATTCATCGGCATTGGGTTGGGAGCGGTGGAAGGGTTGGGGAAGGCGAGCGAGGAGTGCACGCGGACGCAATCCCCAAGATGGTACAAGGGAACGGCGACGGAGTTGTGGAGAGGGAGGATAATGGTTTTGCACACCATCGAAAAAGCCTTGTGGCACTTGACGTGGGATTGGATGGATGGGTGGACGTCGGGTAGCATTGGCCTGAAATGTCGACGTCAGAGTCAGTTTCGAGGTCAGAAAAGGGCGCAGCGTACATTTGATAACGGCTTGTGCGAGTAGGATGTACATGTAAGTGTGTTTCATTCTTGAAAATCTACGAAATGATACATACCTTTTTTTTGAGTTCAGATTGTTGTGCCTGACATTCATTGTGAATGAGATCGCGAATGACAATTTTGTTGGTACTCAAGTACTCACATCTGATATGGACAGGAGGTCTTCTAGGCCAGCTGCTTTGAGGATGGCGTAAATGTCCCACACGTACGCGTTTTGATCATGACAACCTGTGGATAGTAGTTTTCCATCGGCGGAAAAGGCCGCACAAAAGACGGTGTTTTGGTGTTGTATAGGTGGACCGACTTGGAGGTTGGTGTCAAGATTCCATAGCCGTACCGTTTTATCCGGTGATGTACTTGCAAGGAAGCGGTCATTCTGAAATAAAGTGAGGGAGAAGACAGCATTTCCGTGGCTCTCATCAACCCCTGCCCTGGGGTGACCGTCCAGAACGGCGATCTGCTCCCATGTGGCAGTGTCGAATATCCTAATCGAGCCATGTAACCCGGCGATAAGCCTGTTTTCATCAGATGTCCAGGCCAAGCTAAAAACCCATTCATCGAGTTTGATAGTGGTGAGCCGTTTGCCTGTCTTTGCATCCCAGATTTCGATTTCGTTGTACTGTACTCCCGTTGCGATCATTTTTGCCTCGGGTGAGTAGCTCACCGCGGTCACGGATACGTACTCGCGCCCCTTCATGATCATTGGATTCGAACCTTGTAGAGGTTCTCCGCTCTTGGCATCCCATACTTTTGTCGTCCCGTCGTTCGATCCGCTCACCACTTGCTCACCATTTGGACTCCAGCACACTGATTTCACCCATTTAGGGTGCGCTTTCCATTTGTGAACGACTTTCCCCGTCTCAACGTCCCACAACCTCACTGTCCCGTCAACGCTTCCGCTGACAATATTTTTGCCATTTGGAGACAATGCCATCGCCTGTATTCCTGATTTATCCTCTTCATCTCGCCACTTGTCACCTATCTGTGCACCACTCTTTACAGCTATCTTCATATTGATAGACCAGAATCGATAATTTTCACACAAGCGCCTTTGTTTACCTGTGGGGCTGTACAAACAAAAGGGACCCGCCCCTTACGAGACCTATCAGGCGCGACACCACTTAGTTTCTGCAACCCTGACACTAGTAGCGGGATCGTGTCTGTCTCCGTCAAAAAAAAATGAGTTTTCTGAACCATATGACGATGATGATCCATCCGGGCACCACCCTCTTGTATATAATCTGGTAGTAATGTCCTGGTGAGTGGTGATCCATATGTTTCCGTGCATGGTCAGCAGTCCGAGTTGTCGTAGTACTAGTAGGGCCCAAGTAGTGATAACAATTAATTAGCACAAGGCGCAGCGCCTCTGTTTGGCAGCGCTCCAATGACAAATAAAGTCGGCTAAGTAATTTTTTTCAATTCTGGTCTATCGATATGAAGATAGCTGTAAGTCCCATAGTCGAAGTGAGCCGTCCATCGAACATGTGATGATGCGCTGCCTGCCGGGAAGGTGCGCAACGCCCATTACGTAGTCGGTATGGCCTCGCATCGTCTTGCGGGGGGTTATTGCTGACGTCTTCTTCATCTTAGGAGGAGAAGACATGGTGGGCGGTCGAGGTCTCGAATCGTGCGCTATATACACGAGAGCGGCTCGTTGGATCTTTGGATCAGAATGGGGTGTCTTGTAGAGGTGTAGATCGTAGGTGAGTTCACTAGCCTATCTGCTTTGAACATCTGAGTTCATGTCAATAGAAACGCCGAGGAATTGCTCACGAGAGGTCCTATCCAGGGTAATTCAATCCCGACTCACAGGACAACTTCGGGACGACGAATCCAGAAGATTTATCCCTATTGTTTCATCGCTTCAGCATTTCCTACTCGAAATAACCAGAGTATGATGACTCACGGCAAAGCTCCACTCGGAACAATTCGTCTCAGATTCACTCCACCAAAGAACGAGAAGGGCGGGCTGTTAGCTGAGATAGTGGATGTTTGCTTTGGGGTCGAGAGGGTTGGGCAAGTGTTGGTTTGAGTGGTATATTGAGGCGCGTATTCCGTGCGTTATCCTCGTGTTTTCTCCACAGCTTCTCAGTGCTGTGCAGACGAAGCGCCACGTGCGTCTCCTTATCTTCACTTGTCCCTTGACGGTCCGATGCATCACCTCTTTCTCGTTCTCTACCAACTTGTCAATGTCGAACCCTGCTCGGAGGACAGCTTCTCTGTATTTACTCAGGACGTCGACTGTATTTGTGGCGCAATAGTGAGCAGCCGCATTCTCCAGACCCACGCATTAATTTGTAGATGTTGCTCAAAGTCAGTCAGCTGTACACGATTTGGGGCTGTCGTTCTGCCACAAAGGCTATGTGTCAAGCTATCTTCGATTCTTATAATGTCGTGACCAGTTATACAGGCATTCCTCATTCCTGCGTTCCTACAAACCTTGCAGTAGATCGTAATGATGATCCAGGATGCTGGTCTAGTTCTATTTTATCTGACCTCAGCTTTAATAGGACTTGCACTGTATCACGGCACAGACAAGGTCTACTGAAGAGGTGCCGATCGCTCAGACGTTATTTGGTCTGTCCTTCAGATTAGGCGACTGTCATCAATCTATCAAGCAACGAGGAGAATCAGTGTCTTTCAGGCAACAATAGATGTCGAGATCTTGTCTTATCTCTGCTTGCCCATGCTCAACCCATACTCGTCAACCGATACGAATATCTTTCTTTTTTACCTCCAAAGGAGAACCTCTGATTCCGGATATGTTGCAGAACGATCCCATGCAACAAAGATGAACATTACGCTCCAGGGCAGTTATGAAGGAGGAAAGGATTATTGCTACTAGCCCTTTCCATGGTGCCTTCAAGTTTCATTGGCTTCGCTGTCTCCGATTTCTATCGCGGCATCTTCCTCCACTCGCCACGTAACTTCAGTCATATCTATATACTCATACGGGAGACTATCTACTACATAGCTATGTACAATACGGGTCGCTAACACATACACAGACACTATATGTACATAAATTCTGTCCATGCTCACGAGCAAGGCCTGTGAGTATCATAATCAACTGGTTCAGCTCAGGGATTTATGCATAGTATTGACTAAATAAAACCAGTCAGTGCCAAACTCACAGACAACTACAATCAGGAGTGAACTCACGCGCCAGAAGCACCCGGAGATTGGATGTTCATAGTCGGGCTGTGCACTATCGCGCCAGGGGAGAAATGTACGACTCTATTGGGGCTCCTGATGACACCTGCCTGCGTCCGGCGAGCGCCTGTGGGCGGCAATCTCTGTCCTGAAAACCCGAGAGATGGACTGATCAGTATGCAGATTTAGCGTGCTCCAAAACATGTAGCTTACTCGCTCCAGTTGCCCCATCGGAGTCAATGTTGAATGTGGCTCCCGTAATAACAGAGTCTTTGCTGAATACCATGCAGTTTTTTTGGGTGATCGATGCACATGGACTTTCCTCCATGAATGCTAATTTTGTGGCGTCATGTTGGAACATAAAGGACTAAATGTGGTGCACGTACCTGCTGAAGTGATCGAGGATGTTTCATCGCCTGCAGGCGGCAGTTTCTGTCCGGAAAACTCGAGAGATGGACTGTTGGTATGGGATGAAACGACTCCATTGGGGTTCACGGTGACACCTATCTGCGTCCGGTGATCGGCTGCGGACTGCCGTTTTTTTTTGAGACCTGGACAGATGGACTGTTGCCATAGTATTAAGTCCCTAAAGGACTGATCAGTATGCAGATTTAGTGTGCTCCAAAACATGTCCCGTCAAATATCGTGCATTCGGTGAAGGTGGACGATGTATGTTGCCCTTTCATTTTCTTCGTGGATACTAATTTTCGTGGACCAAATGTGGTGCACGTACCTGGTGGAGTGATCGAGGATGTTTCATGGGCTTCAGAACCGCTGGAAGATGGACTGTCGAAAAAGCCTCGAGGACTGATCAGTATGCAGATTTAGTGTGCTCAAAAACATGTAGCTTACTCGCTCCAATTGCCCCCTCGGAGTCAATGTTGAATGTGGGTGACCCAACAAAGGAGTCTCCGCCGAATATCATGCAGTCGGAGTCGGTGGGCGGTGTACGTGGCCATGTACTTTTCTTAGTGGATGCTAATTTTTGTGGCGTCATTATTGAACATGAAGGACAAAATTTGGTGCACGTACCTGGTGAAGTGTTCGAACCTGCGGAAGTGTTCGAGGGTGTTTTATGGGGTTCAGCATTACAGGAAGAAACTGTAGAATCGCTTGTATCTGTTGAAGGGCAGGAAGGGCCCGGGTGCGACCCGTTTGTCAAGGCGGTATTGGGTGGAACTGAACTTTCGGACGGCGAGGTCTCATAAGATGAACTGGGGGAATCTAATTTGGAAGATTGATTGGATCCCACCAGTGTGGTAGATGTTGAGAAAGTTGAGTCATTGTCAGCTGATTTGTTAAATTTATTCTTGAGCGACGGCGAAGGTAGATAGCATTCACCCATACCAGTAGTAGCAGCTGGCCCTCGTCTTATGATGTTTTCTTGGCGTCTCCTGCACACTACCTGTAAACTGCTATTAAACAAATTGCTGTTTAGAAATCAAAAAGAACGAACCTCCATCCACGACTTCAACTCCTTGCAATCGTCGAGTACCTCGGTCAATGCGCTATGAGTTATGCCCTCGTTCGACCGAACATCTGACAAACTACCAACTATTAAAATGTGGTATATGATACGACATGACGCATGTAAAGCACCTGAAGTGTTCATCCATAAAAGACAATCGCTCCTCCTGCGTATACGAGTCCAAGTAGTCGATGATTTATTGAAAAATAGCTTCCAGGACGCTGTCTATATCGGCGAGGACTTGTGTGCGGGGGTCGACCGTTGTAATTGTTGGATTGGGATCCACCAGTTTAGTAGATGGTACGTGCGTTGAGTCGGTGTCAGCTGATTTGTGGCATTCAGTTTTGAGCGACAGCAACGTTAGATAGCGCATACCTATAGTAGTAGCAGCTGGAGATGCTAGCCTTCTTCTTATGATCTCTTCTTGGTGTCTACTGCACGCTCTCTGTGAACTGCTATTAAACAAGTTGCTACTCAGAAATCAGAACGAACAAACCTCTATCCTCAACTTCAACTCCTCGCACTCGTTGAGTGCCTTGGCCAATGCGCTACGACTCGTGCCCTCGCTCCACCAAACATCTAACAAACTACCAACCATTTAAATGTGGTATTTCATACGACATGACGCATGTATAGTACCTGGAGTATTCATTCAGAAAAGACGATCGCTCCTCCTGCGTTAACGGGTTCGTGTTGTCGGCGCAGTATTTAAGAACAGCTTTCTGGACGCTGTTTATATCGGCGAGGACCTGTTTGAGCCAGAAATGGCAGAAAAACATGGTGCAGTTCTGGTAGAATCTAGTGATTCAGATACGGTGAATCTGTGGAGTATGTTGATCATACTTCTCATTCGTGCGGTATTTCTACCTCTGCGAGACCTGGCACAAAACACCAGTAAGGCTATTGTCCGACCTTGAAATCATTCCCCTTGCGA
>JRHT02000112.1:0-128402 GCA_011800875.2 Suillus brevipes Sb2 | reverse complement strand
TTCAATAGCAGTTCCCTAGGGTCGACGCTTTACTCGCTCCCTATAGGATCTTAGTTTGTCCTTTACCGGCTGACTATTATCTCTTCGTTTCACCGTCGTTGCCCCAACACAGACTGACTGGGTATCTCGGCTACCCGCTATTGAATTCGCCATCAACTTAGCGAGTTCGGAAACGACGTCAATCTCACCTTTTGAGGCCAACACTGGCCGTACCCCCAGGGCGATGGTTTGGAACAACCCAACGAAGGATGAGTACCCTAGCGTGAGGGTTTACTTACAGAAGATGAAGGCCGCACAAATGGCGGCGCATGATTCCATGCTGGAAGCACGCCTCAAACAGGCACAATTTGCTAATCGAAGACGTCAGGTGTGTCCGTTTAAGGAAGGAGACTTGGCTTACGTGTCAACAAAGAACCTCGCATTACCTAAGGGTCTGGCTAGGAAGTTGACTCCCAAATACATTGGGCCCTACAAGCTTATCCGCGACTACGGTAACAATTCCTTTCTCCTTGACTTACCTAGTCGTCTGAGGAGCCGCGGGGTTCACCCCGTGTTCCACTCCTCCCTCCTCAGGATTCACATCCCCAACGACGACAGACGATTTCCTGGACGCTCTGATGCGCAAGTCTTGGACTTTGGCGATGACCGGGAGCCCGAATGGGCCGTCAACAAGATCCTGTCTCATACGGGAGCCCGCGAGGAGGCGACCTTCGAGGTAGAATGGCGAGCAGGCGACGTTACTTGGTTACCGTACGCTGATATTGCTCATCTCGATGCTCTCGTTGAGTATTTGGATCTGCTCGGCATTACTGATATTAGTGATCTGACAGATGGTGCCGGAGTACCCCCTAGCGACGACCTTTTACCATTCACCGGGTATGTCTCGCTTAGGGGTGAACGACCTATAAAACCGGCACCCAACTCCAACATTCCCTCGACAACCCATCACACACCACCTTACCCCACCTCGCCTATTCGCTCCTCGTGGTTTGACGAGTCCGAGATCACGCTATTCGCCATGAATCCCTCTCCCGACGACGGCCACCTATCCTATTTCTCCGGCCACGGGACGAACGTCCTCATCGAGAACCCTGACCTCCCCGACGACTCCTACCTCATCACCCGCGATCAGCTCAAGCTATACGTAGCCCACTCTCACGCCCTGCGCAACAAAGCACCTCGTGCTCGTCCTCCTACCCCCTTGGGGTACGATTTCTTCGCTCACGCCTTCAACAGCGAGGGATTGCCGGCCACGGCGTCGTACCTGGACGAGCAGGGCACAGTCATCAGTACTGGGTCATCGGTGGAAATCGGGGACATCATGGGCGAAGAGGATGAGGGAGAGACCAATCTCACCATGTCTGCCGCTAGGATGGAGCAGGTAGAAAAAATGGTATGGCACACCACTCTTAACGCCTCTCACCAGAGGGAACGGATTGAGGCGCGCCGTGCCTCCCAGCGGAAGGAGAAGAACTTTGGGAGGAAGCAGGACCAGAAGCTGCGAAAGAAGGGGTTAGGGAAGGTGCGCAAGGAAGCCGACCAGCCCACTACATACCCAGTGGCTGGGGCGTCCACCAGTGGCTTAGCAGACGCAGAGATGACGCTGACGGAATAGAGAGGGACGGGATTCAGGGAGGGTGAGGCCTCCCTGGAGGGGGAGATGTAACGGTGTCACAAGTAATGACGCCCCAACTGACTTCCCACTCCTGTCAGACAAAGTATTGCGCTCATATATGTTCTCATTTCTAGTTACTATGCCTCGCCCCTCGGCCGAGGCGTCTGTTACCCGTTTCTTTCCTACTTAAAAACTTACCCCGTCATGTCCCGACATTCTGTGGTATAAAAGAGCTAGCTAGTGGTAGTAGTAGAGTAGTGTTTTTCTGAATACCAGACTTTTACCCTGTTATATTCTTAAGAGCATTCTTTCCTTGTGCCGCTATCTTCGAGCTTCGCGCGCTAAATAGATATCGTCACAGTCTTGTTGTGTCTGCTTCCGTTGTGTACTATGTGTGCGTTGATGAATAGCATTGATTTAGTCCAGCTCTCTGGAAATGAAGGTAGAAGAGGTGAATCGAGCGAGGGTGCGAGGGCGCGCAGATCTTGCAAACAAGTATATGAGCACCAGGTGTTAACCAGCTGCAGATGTGATTATTGACTGTGGCTGGTGAATCGTGATGTGCATCCGGGCCGGAAGCAGCCGCACAAGTTATTATTTTGGATTGTTTGGATTGTACCTCTTCTGATCACAACTAGTACCGAGAACTCCTACCACTCAAGACAATTTTTGGTACCAACCTCGCAGATCAATGATGACCACGCCATACACGCCAACGTCGTTCATCCAGATGACTCACGGCACACCAGCAACGCCAACTCCAGCGCCAGCGCCAACGCGCGGTCGCGGAACAGGTGCTAAACGCGGCCGCAAGCCTCGTGGTGCAGTTCCCAATGTGTCCACCGATACTCGCCCCCCACCACAGTCCGGGCCCAGCACATCTACGCCTGCAGCGCGATTTACCCCGGCTCAGTGGGCGACTCCTGGAATCCCTGCAGGCGCCACTGCCTCGACCTCTACCGTAGCAGTCCCTGCTGCCCAAAGCACCACTGCAAATGCTGGTGACGTATCCATGGACAGTGGAGATGATGAACCTGTGGCGACGCAGCCTCTACCAATCACTGCTGCAGCTGCTTCGACGGATACGATAATACCACAGCCTGGGACCGCTGCGAAACCGGCGGGTGCCCCGGACGAGGACGTAGAGGGCGAAGACGAGCTTTTACCTGCAATGGCGGATGACGACTACTCTGCGCAGCTGTCATGGCAGAGCGAGAGCAAGGATAATCTGAAGTACATTGTGGCATTTCGTTTGATAGTACACCCTACTTATGAAATCGATCCAGGGTGCTTATGGACAATTTCAGTCCGGCACAGTATGAACGCTTTGAAGCCTATCGACGCCATGCACTACCGAAGCAGGCTATACGGAAGGTACGAGCTCATGATAATGATTATAAGATGTGCAGCCTTACTTGCAACGCCATGGATAGGTTATACAACAAACAACAGGACAGCAAGTGTCTCAACCCGTTGCGCAAATAGTAGCGGGTGTTGGGAAAGTGTTTGTTGGCGAGATTGTAGAAAAAGGTACGTTTTCTGGTTTGCGCACTTTGTCTTGCGTGTTTCCGTTTATCTTGTATTCAGCTCGTCAGGTTCAAGCACGGCGCAATGATTCTGGGCCCCTCACGCCAGATCACCTTCGTGAAGCGTATCGGATGTATCAGGCAGAGACTGGGCGTGTTGGCAGTGCACGACCAATGCGAGGGAAGCGTCTGTTTGTCAGGTAGTGAGTCAAGCTCAGACTTGGCAGTGCCATTATGTCGCAACCTAGACATAAGTCACCATCGGGTGGAGGCATTTGTTAGCATTCGACTGTATCATTTATTGTAATATCTGTTGGGTCCAACGCTATCATACGAGATGTAGTATATATATGTCATCATCGCTTGCATCACGCGAGTGCAATCATTGATAGGCTGACCGGCTATGTGTGTGAGTGCTGCCGAGACCGTGAAATCAGCCAAGACCGCGATGACCGACGCTGCCGGGAATTGAACGCAGCGGCAGTCGCGACGAAGGATATGACTTGTCACGTGATGTAGCTGTGATACACAGCCTCATGTGGAAGTGACTGAAGCTTGTAGCCCTCATCCATCTACTCCCAGCTCTTTTCTTTCTTTCTATCCCACCAAATGAAGAAACTTTTCGGGCGCGACAAAGCGAAGCAGCAAAAGGTAACCTCGCACAGAGATGTTGATGTTGTCCTCGACGATGTAAGTCTTGATCTTTAACTTACTTTTGGCAACAATCATCTATGTCATGACTTGGATTATCACTAACCCGAATTTATATGCACATGTATAGGATGCACTACTTGTGCGCCCCAAACGGCCCTCAGAGGACCACCGTGACTGGGAGGTGCTACATGAGCCCCCTGTCCCTTCTAGTCCGTATCCTCAGTTTGCAGTGCCTCCGATGTCACCGAGCCGCTCGCCTTCCCTAGCGTCGATTCCACCTGCAATATTACCCGCGCGTTCTAGCAGTCCATACAGTGTTACCAGTCACACCACCACTACGCCCACGCCCACGCCCATGCCTCAGACTACCCCAAACCCAACCCATACTGTGCGGAGAGACGGACGTAAGATCCAGAAGACACATCCCGCACCTGCTGCACTTGGTATTTTGAAGTCGCTCGATCCACATTTGGAGCATGCCCTACAACAGACACACTCGCACCATATCCACGAAGTACCAGACGATTCTTTTCCAGTTGATCACAGGGACAGAGCGGAGAAGAAGGAGAGGAAGAGCTTCTGGGATGGGATTATCAGGGACAGGGACAGGGACAAAGACAAGGAGCGCGGACGTGATAAAGAGCGTGAAATTCGTGAGAAGGGAAAGGAAAAAGAAAAGGACAAAGAGGGGCGAGAGCGCCTTTGGCGCGAGGAAGATAATCCGTCAGAGCTTACGCGCATGATCGGTGCGTCACGTCAGCCGATGCTATGTCTTTGATGCGCAGGAATTTATACCGGCGTAGGGTACCTCACGGCGACCTCATCGGAGGACTGGACCCTCGTGCTCGAGGTCTGCGACCGCGCGTCTGCTACCGAAGCGAATGCCAAAGAGGCTATGAAAGCCCTTCGGAGGGAATTTAAGTGCGTTTTATAGCCAAGCTCGCTTTCTATACCATTGACAGGGTATCTGGGATACAGATATGCAGATCCTAAGTCTCAATTATCTGCTGCTAGGGTAAGCGCTACCCGACTTGTTGCTTCGTTATTGATCTCTCACCTTGAAAACGCATACTCGTCCGTTCCCCATCCAATTTGCATCACCGCTTCCACAGTTATGGGCAATAATGCTCCGCAACGCGTCCGATATCTTTTTAACTCAGATCAGCTCCCGTAAATTTATTGACACCCTCGAAGACGTGCTAACAAGCTCGAGAACAAGTCCTGTCGTTAGAGAACGACTAATGGAGGTTCTCGCAGCCGCCGCTTTTATCACCAGCTCACGTACGTGTTCATCGATTTCCTAAATTTAATATCAATTATCCCCCTTTACTGAGCATCCTTCGCAACAACACTTCCTCATCTGCCGTTTACGCTTCGATCCCCTTTTAAAGCCGTCTTCATCGGCTCTATGCCTTGTCCTCATTCGAACTTTTTTTCGCGATACTGACCCGACCTCTTGCCGGTACTTCTTACAGGTCCCCACCCTTCGCCCAAATCTGAACCATCGCCTTTCTCGCTTAAAGATCGCGACCGTGATAGGGACGGTTTCCGTGTCCTGTGGACGCGATTGAAACCCGCTGATAAGCCTGATGTGGGGATTCCATTCGACACCGAGGATGCTATGTTTAGCCCCCCTATAGTTCCTACACGTCCACCAATAGAGGAGGTCAGTGCCTTTTTTGGTTTATGACAGTGCTCTGACCAATTCTTCTGCTCTATTTTTTGCTCGCTTGTCTCGATGATGTCTCGTCGCGATTAGCGGCCTTCAAGGAAGAGTCTCCATCAGCGCGGTGTCATCCCTCCCGATGAGGACATGAAGCGCTTATTCCAGGAATGCAAGATCGCGAAAGGAAATGCGACATTCCTTAGCGAGATGCTTGCATACACGAAACCGGAACAGATGGAAGGGAGCCTAATACCGGTGCGTGTGATTCCTCAGTTAACTCCTAATCTCCATTTTGTCAGTCTGCCACATCACCTTTGCGTGGCACATCATGACTCTCCCCCTCCCAGCCTGTTAATATCAATCTTACCGATCCTTAGGAATTTTTGACGAAATGCCGCGGGTCGCAAGAACTCATATATACCCAAATTCCATGGGCATCTGCAGGCGCCGAACGATCGCGCAACGAACGAGAAAAGAATGCAGAAGGAAATGGCCGTACGAAATCGCAGCCTGATGTCCAATTCAGTTCTCCACCGAGTCGAGATTACCATGGCATGGATGCTAAATTCTATAATGCAGAAGGAGAGGAACAGACTTTGGAGGAGGAGCTTCTCGGCGCGTTGCTTGACGCGAATGAGGCACTGTTTGGGGCGTTGAGAATGTATGATGATGTTATGCGGGTGGTGGAGGAGCAGGTGGCTGTAGAGATTAGTAGGAGGGATGTGAAGATGGATCGAAGAGTGAGTATTTTTTTCCTTTATGTCTGCATCAGTCGTTCTGCCTTCCATGTACCGCCAATTTGTCATTCTGTTTTCTGCCCTGCACCCCCTGACCGAGACTGACATTTGGTATAGCACATGGAAAATGAGTACCTCGGAGAATCTCACCATGATTATGGAGGCGGCTCCTCCCGCACACCGTCACCAATGCCATCACCACCTGCTTCGCCCCGCCAACACGACCTACCTCCCGTTGTTCCCTCACAGACCCATCCACTTCCCCGGGTCCCTCCTGCGCTCTCCCCTGCACATTCGCACTATGGTTCTCCGCCACAGTCCATGAGCACACCAACGCTGCTCGCGCCGCCGCCTCCCCCCGTGGGTCCTCGTTCTCCTGCATTCCCGTCACGCCCGCCCTCGCCAGATAGGGGTGGCCTCGTGCGTCCGTCAAGGGGGAACTCGCTGGAGAATATGGGCGGTGCTTTGGACCGGTTGCACATAGACGAAATCGACGTGGAGGAAGAAGAGGTCAAGTCTCCCATACGACCGAGCGCGAAGGCGCTTGGGAAGAGGAGGGTTGTTGAAGAAGTCGATGATGGTGCGTTACGTTCTCATTCGATCGATAACGAACTCGTTTTTTGCTGATGCATTGTCGATATAGAACAACACGATTCGAGTGATTTGTACTATGAGCCAAGGCGTGAATCGGTTGTATTTGACTCGGATGAGGAGGTACGCGGCGGGGATAACGCTAATGTAATGTGGTCTCGAAGACAGGCTACGCAGTATGTATATGACGCAGCTGCTGAGCGCACAGCGCAGCATCTGCGGGAGGGTAGGGTGACTGTTGCTGCAAATGGGGTTCATTAGCGTCTTTTGATAATTGTGGTCCTTTTAATCTGTCCTAAGCTTCATTTGAAGTGTGGTTAGAGCTGTCCATTTTATTCCGTCCTTCATCACATCATGTTCAACCAATTTGTATATTAATTTGTGTAGTAGTCAATCATTCAACCCTGCTATTTATGTGTTTTTGTAACTGTTTTCATTGACTTGGACGTTCCTCAACTCAATTGCAATATCGATCCACACTGATTCCACAGTGTATGCACAATCCTGCCAGTACATTCATACTAGAAATTGAAGTGGGCTCTGGCGCTTCAGCCCACAGACTGCTAGCTGACGATTTCCGTGAGCTTTAGATATCGGGCCGCTGCAAACAACAATAGGCACAAATTCCAGCGTTTATGACCTCCACATCAGCGTCCGCACTTGTGCAAGAGCTAGACAACGCACCCGATGTGCTCACATGGCTCAACGACACACTTACACCACAAGACAACCATGTTCCGCTTGCTGCTCTTGAGTCACTACTTGCGGACCTGCTGACTGCCACAGACCTCTCAGCAGTGACAACTTCAACTGCACTCGAACACACGATCGACGAGGTGTCACGCAGCGCTCCCCGTCTCACGTACGACCTACATTTTATGCGTGACGGTGCCATCTCCCTGCACACAGCTCTCTCCACCGTCACTGCTCGTATCCCAGCTGGGTCGGGCACTTCTACTGCTCTCGACAGATTGCAGACTCTTGACACCGCAAAGCGACGGATGGAGGCTGTGAGGGATGTGCTACGTGAGGCAGAGTCGTGGTCCAGCTTAGAGGCCGAGGTCACTGCATTGCTAGCGGAACGTGCATATGATAAGGCTGCTGAGAGACTGAGCGAGGCTAGCAGAAGTATGCCTGTGTTTGCGGGAACCCCGGAGTATGAGCCTCGTCGTGCGTTGATGGTGTCCCTCCAAAACCAACTCGAGGCCGCCCTTAGTTCCGCGTTGGTTGGCGCAATCAACTCGGGTGATACGGCGCTGTGCAGGAACTTTTATGGGATATTTTCTAACATACAGAGGGAGAGTGAGTTTAGGAACTATTACTTTGGCTCTAGGAGAGCAGGGCTAGTTGCTTCGTGGCAGAACGAAATTCTGGAAGACACGGAACTGTCAGTGCCAGCAGCGCCGAGACAGTCGTTCAGCGCCTTCTGGGCAACTTTTTGTGCCAGTTTCCTGGCTGTCCTCAATGCGGAACGCACGTCCATTCCTGCCATCTTTCCCGATCCTCAGATTACGCTCTCAACGTTCATCACTTCCACTTTGTCCATCCTACAGCCTTCGTGTCCACAGCGCCTTGCGACCCTCTTCAACACCACCGGTTCATCCGCTCTCAAGGATATCATCGCTATCTACAAAACGACAGAGGAGTTCGCAGCGAGCGCTGATAAAATTATGGAGAAAATACAGTTCTCTGTTGTTCCTACGGATAGTACTTTGGATGGTCCTTTGCCTCCGAAGCACACCCGCCGCCGCTCCATGCGTATGTCCATGTCCTGGCGGTCGAATTCAGCCACGAATTTTTCACGGGCGCAGCAGTCTACACTTAATGATGCGCTTGATTGGGACCAAACACTCTTCCAGGCGTTTCTGGACTTCCAAGTCGAGTACGGGACACTGGAGCGGCGCCTGCTCTCTGATGAACTTTCTTTCGCCTCCACACTCACCCCTAACAAGAACTCAAGCGCTGATCGGGCTCGTCTTCTTCGCGAGCGTGCGGTCGATGTGTTTAGTGCCGCAGAGGAAAGCCTCGTACGCTGCATGTCCTTCACGTATGGATATGCTGCTCCAGGACTCATGTCCGCGTTGGACTCATCTCTCGCCTCATTTGTTGACTCCTGGACCCAATCGTTGACTGTAAATTTGTCCGCCCCTTCGGGTGCCCCAGCGGAATCTGAAGATGACCTCGCAGATCTGGATTACTCCCCGCAGGACTGGAGCAACATTCAACTCGTCTTGCACCTTCTTGCGTCCACACGAGCAGTGCTCGATCGACTCGGCACTTTTGAGGGTAAGCTGCGAGCCGTACTTGTGCAGATTGCCACGGCATTCCGACTCGCGCAGCACGAAGGCGGGGTGTATACACCTGGCGCAACCAAGGGTGCTGGTTCGCTTCTGGCGCAGTCCCCCCTGAACAGCGCGGCTTTGCATATTCTTCTATCATCCGCAGAATCCCATCCCCCAGTTCCGCTACTCACTACAACACGCGCATCCATTGCGTCCCTTGCCAGAGCCCTTCAGTCTTCCCTTCAGCATACCCTTCTCGCCCCCTTATATGCACATCTCTCATCTTATGCGTCCCTTACCCTCTGGGCAGCACCGGGTGACCCAAAGTCCATGCGCACGGCCGGCGACCTGCACGTACCCGTGTTTTCACTTTCCCCCAGCGATATCGTCCAACGCGTTGCAGAGGGGCTGTTGAATCTCCCGCGGCTCTTTGAGGTATATGCAGACGACGATGCACTAGGCTTCTCACTCAATACACTCCCAAATGTTGATGAAGCATATCTGAGTGGTTTGAGTGAACATATGCATGCCCAGTCCCCTGAGCTGGGGCACAACCGACGAACTTCGCTCGTCTTGCCTCCCAAGCCGGTGGTGCTGAGCCCGGAGGCAGTTGCAGCGGCCTGGTTGTCCTCCCTCGGACATTCTATCCTATCCCATCTTACCAGCAGCGTCCTGCCGAAGATCCGTACGCTTTCCGTTGCAGGAGCCGCACAGCTCTCATCGGATCTCGGTTATTTATCGAATATTGTGAGGGCGCTCAATGTTGAATATGAAGAGTTGGACAGGTGGAAAGAATATGTGGGGATGAACGATGAGGAAGGAGGTCGGGTGATTGGGGAGAAATCACCTGAAGATCAGGTGTTGTTGCTAATAGCGAAGATGAGAGGGTGGACGTCATGATAAGTAATTGCTGAAGTCTTTTTGCTTTTTGTATCAGCCTGATGTATAATTAGGTTCAATTACGGAGACAAAATTTAGCTGTTCAAATAACGAGGTGAAAGCGAGAGCAGTGTCGATCTATGTCGTGGACATTTTTGCATACATTCAAGAGAACACGATATCATGAGTCATTGCAATGCATATTCTGACGTCTTGGTTCGAGTTTGAAGTACTTGTTCTCGGGTATGATATTTTCGGTAGCTGAAATTGTGGTGTCAGACAAAACATTATCTGCCGACGCCATACGTGAATAGATCTAGACAGTGCACTTCAAAAAGTTCGTCATACACTCGTCATGCATGGTTAAATAACTAGTGGTGATATATGGTACAGATCAGCAGGTGCAAAGCAAATAAAAACACCAGTATACTATCGTGCATATGGATGGAATGAATGCTGTCCACGACTCGACATTCTCGATGGACCAAGTCCCTGGTTGATTGTCATGCGCCCTGCATTCGCGTTCGGGGTAACAGCACCAGTCATGCCCTGCCGCATACGCATTCCTATGTTGTTCATCCCCATTCCCGCACCTGCGCCCGCAGCGTTCATCATTCCCATCCCTGGCATTCCCATCCGCATGGCGTTCATACCCATACCACCCATTGGATTTATACCGCCCATCATGTTCATCCCCATGCCACCCATGCCACCCATACCCCCCATGCCACCTACACCGCCCATGCCGTTCATACCATTCATACCGCCCATGCCTCCCATTCCCATGCCCATCATCATGGGATTCATCATGCCCATGTTCGCTGCTCCCATCATGGGCATATGACTCATCACACGTTGATAAAGCATGTTAGTGGCTGCGGTGTTAGCCTGCTGTGGGAAAGCCATTGCGGACGTGTTAGGCGTGCGTGATTCGGAGTCGTTGAAATAGGGCTCGCGGCTGCCCTGTTGCATGTTTCGTGCTTGATCGCGCTGGCTTCGGGGTTGAGCAGCTTTCACCTCGATCTGTCGTCACGTTGAGAGGGGTGTGTTCGGTAAGCTCATCCATACGTACCTGCTTATCATCCAACATCAACCCGAGTTTCCCCACGAACTCATCAGAGTTATTCGAGTCCTCAAAAGTGACGAAGCCGAAGCCTTTGGAACGACCCGACTCGCGATCGACCATAACTGTCGCATCGACTACCTTGCCAAACCGCGAGAAAAACTCGCGCATTGTGTCTGCGTTGGTGGTAGGAGCGAGACCACCAACAAAGTATCGTGTGTTTCTCAGGTGCTCTTCTCGGGGAATCGCGCGTTTCGGGTCAATCTATTGGCTACGTTAGTGGGATTAGAAACGTTGCAAGATAGATACACTAACAGCTTTCCCATCCAAAATATGCTCCCTTCCAGTGACAGCATTCACGCTTTCCGGTTCATCGAAGGTCAAGAAAGCGAAGCCCCTTGAGCGCCCATCCGGGTCGCGCATAATGGTACAGGCATCCACCTTAAATGCTCGTCAGTATCATAACCCGAGCACAACATCCATCGGCAGCTTAAATTCAAAAATAAATTACCTTGCCAAACTGGGAAAAATACGTCCTTAAACCCTCTGCTCATAGGAAGGACAACATAGAATAGTAGTCAGTAGATAGAAGTTGATTGCCATTGCATAAGGTGTATACCATCTGTAGTGTCCCAGTTAAGGCCGCCAATAAACATTTTGCTATCGGAGGTGACGACCGTAAGTGAGGCAAGGATCCGTAGGTGAGGCAAGGCATATAGTTAGAGTAGAGCGTGTCGATGGGTCCAAGGAAGTATCCAGAAAGATATAAGTGATTAGTGACCAATTATAGCAAGTAGCCATGAGAGTATGAAAGATGGCAGCATAGGCGATGCGCAGAGTGTAGGTGCAGATAGTAAGCTCGACTGTAAGCAGTAGTAGCAGTGCAGCGGCATGTACTGTAACTGTCAGGCTCCCGTTCGTTCATCTTTCATGAAAGAACGACAAGGGTAAACTATCGTGCAAGACATAGCGGAGACTGAGTCTAGAAGTGCTTCGCCCCAAAAAGAATGCAGGGACAAAATAACCATACATGTAGTAAGCGTGCACTTACCCTTCGTCTTTCATTTCTGAAGGTCGGATAGGCCTGTCTGCATGGCTGTCGGTCGGCCCTTCGTGTGTTGCTATTGCCGAAGGCCCACCTTGTGCACTCGGATTTGCTGGGAGGGGCAAAGGTGGTTTCTGAATACGCTCCTGGCTCGGTGTCTGTTGGTACGCAGAGAACTGCTTTGCGACCTGCGCTGAATATGACAAAGCATAGTCGCTTTTTGAAGACTGAGGTTTTGCAGGTAGCGATGATGCCGACGTGGTCGATGTTGAAGTGTCCATCTTAACAGGTTCAGGATTCTTGTCTGCTTGCGGAGGAGTTTCTGTGGTAGGGGAGGCCTCGTCATCCAGTGGGACAGTGAATTCGTCATCGTACAGGTCTGTGTAATGTAAGTTATTGCCCTAGAGCCGGCGACATGAAACAATGCTAACCTCCGTAGAGGTCAGAATCTGGATTTTCCTTAGTGCTAGCCATGTTCAGAAATCTGTTGGTCGGTCGAGGGCTTGGCCGTGTGGGTGATAGTTATTGTCGTGGTCACTGTCCAAGGTAAAGAATCAAAATACCGAGTCCTGTGCACTTTCAAATGTAGGATGATGCTCAACCAAACAACCTATAATAATAGATAATAAAATACAGAAAATTATATAAACAATATTGCTCAATTGTGCAATTTCCACGAGCATACGATCATCTACAGAAATTCCAACTGGGAACTTCGTGGCAGAGTGCTCATGCACAGCAAATAGAATGCTGGACTGCCGCGTCAGCGATGGTCAGGTGAAATATACGATGGGGCCATGCAAGGGTACCAACTCTCATGTAAAGGTGGTTTGGGCACTCACTGCAACGACTGAAAAATGACTCGGAACAAACGGGAGACTGCAATCTCCTCCATAAATGCCTCCTGTCTACAACATGAAATACATAATTCTTTATTCCAACACCGGAACCTAGTCATACTGATGTACATTCAGTACAACTTGAATGCCTTGATGAAAGTACATGCGCAGATATTGACTGAAAGTAAGAATAGCCGACGTGACAGAAAAATGACAGGACGTGTACTGCAATCAGAAGCGAAAGACCTTGATAACCAGTTGTGTGAAAATCGCCGATAGAGCATATAGTTAAAGCAAAGACGTACGTTTACTGATTGGAGACCTTGAAAGACGTAACCTGGCAAAGCGTATTAAAAATCGGAAAATTGCAAGGGCACTGCATGATGAACGTACTTGCTCCTCGCCCATCGCGGCAGTGACCGTGACCATGACGGTATCCGCGACTTCAAAGCCAGCTAAGATTTCCTCACCGAGCTTGTTGTCAGGAAGTTTGACATCATCCTTAGTACCTCCATCAGTATTCATAAGATTGAGGAAGCCGTCGTCGACACCGAGCTACTGCGGGTTTGAGTGACCACAGGAGACAAATATGAACAATACGCTCACGAGCTGGTACTCAGTACGGTTCACGTTGGGAACGTCCATGTTGTGGGTGGAAGGGGAAATATCTTCCTATAAAAAGGACATCACGGAGCCGTAAGAGGCAGCGCTTATGACCAAGTCAATTATTGATACTTTACCATCTTTTTGTCAGTGAAGATCTGTGGGATCGGAAATTGAAGCAGCAACTCGTAGGTTCAGTGGAACATAGACGCACGTCGACACCGACGAGATGAACCTTCGCGTGACCGTGTTTTCCGGTCTTAGAGGTGGACATCTCAACGATCTTGCAGGGACGACCTGGAATGAGGTTGTCGGGCCGGGAATGCAGGGAAGATGCAGTCTAACGCACCTTTTATGACAACGTGACCGTTTTTGCGGAGCGCAGAACATTGCATAGGGAAAGTGAGCGAGGCACCTGCGCTAGCCTATATGATGATCATGAGATCAGTTGTCTAGCATGATCGCGAAGCATTGTAGATAAGATAGGCAGACCTGCTCGAACTGCTGGTTGTGTTGCTCATCGTCGGACATGATGGAGGAATAAGAAGAGAAAACAAAAAATCTATGAACTGGATAAGAGGGAGATGGCGATGAACGAAAGATTTGGCCTGTAGCAAAAAAGCGATATAGCTTTCAATCTCCGATGGATGTTTCCCGTTACTCCTCCATAGTACATAGTCACGCATAAGCGCGCGCGACGAACAACCCTCTTCCAAGCTTGCACTAAGCTGATTCTGAGACTCGAGCTTGATCAGGTACAAGTCAAGAACATCATATAGCTGCCATGCACCCGTTTGGCGGTACACCGATATGTCCTAGATGCAGTAAGACCGTTTATGCTGCAGAACAAGTGAGCAACCTCGTTTCATGCTTCGCAATTTCTTATGACATCCGACAGGTGATGGGACCTGGCAGGAAGGTGGGCTGATCGATAGTATTCTGCAATGCAAACGTTATTAATCAACGTAATCAGCTCTATCACAAGGTGAGCTCCCCCACACGCCGCCTCGGTTCGTGTGATTTACGAAATGTCCGGTCAGCCTTGCCTTGCCTGCACGACATGCAATAAGAGGTTAGACTCGTTGACTCTTCTGGAACACGATCAGGAGGTGCGTCTTGCCTGTGAGGATGCTATGCATCGTATAGCTTACCCTTTCCTACGTAGCCATACTGGTAATCCCCACGACTCTCCATGTTCTTCAATCATTGACCTGAATTGCAGCAAAACATGTCACGTTCGAAATTTCGGCACTCGCGACCTGAGGCATGCCAATCTCCCCCACCGCAATGATATAGCCACACCCCCACCACTTCCTGCATCACCTGTGCGCAACTCGTTCCCTGCACCCACTTTCATGCGTGGTGGATCAGTCGATCTAAGCCAGCGGCAAGGTGCGCGATCACCGGTGGGTGCGCACAACACAGGCACAGGACGCTATACGAACGGTGCCATTTCGCCGGCCCCCATCCTCAAAGCGAACTCGGTCCTCCCTGCACGGTACAATCGCTCACCCATAAATCCCATTGTCGAGCTTAGCTCTGAAACCACACATCAACCTGTTAACACAATCTTACACCACAAGGAAGTGGGAGAAGAGACGCCGGCAGAATCTACATCACCTCCAGTCCTCACGTTTGCGGGGACGGCTACAAGCACAGTACGCATCGGCGATATGCCGCGTACTGTCCCGCTGAGTCCGACCAAATCAGCGAGCAATGGCACTAGCGCTACGTCTACCCCAAAATTATCTTCTGTAACACTTGCGCGCTCAAGTTCGTCTCCGATGACGCCGTTGCAGTCAACTTCCACTGGCACACGGTATGGCGTAGCATTTGGTAGTAGTGGCACTCCCGTGAAGGTCTTTTCTGCGGGCGCAACCCCAACGTGTCCACGGTGCGGGAAGAACGTTTATTTCGCTGAACAGGTAAATTTTAATTAAGAAGCTGATATGAATTTGACTGATGCTGTGGGATATGCTAGATGAAGGCCATAGGAAAGACTTGGCACAAGGGGTGTTTGAGGTGTAATGAGTGCAATACTTTGTTAGATTCAACTAGATTGACGGAGAAAGACGGAGATCCCCTTTGCCATCGATGCTACTCAAAGGTACGGTTACCCTTTCTTTTCTTGCTTTCCGCATTGCTTATGTGTACAACGTAGCTGCACGGCCCAGCAGGAAGTGGCTATGCTTTGCTTGGTAAGGCCGGTGGTTAGGCATGCATGTCGGCGACCCGACACATCCCATGGTTCGATGCACGATTGGTACCAATTTTTACTGTCGTGTAAATGGACGCTACGTATTTCCCTTTGACGTTTTCTTGATTTTTCCGAACTGTTGTTTTCTGATGAGATACTACTGTACTGCCACTCACCTTCAATTGGTGGTGTATCAATACTTTCTCCGCTAGTGTTCGCTTTCATATCCGCTCGTCCATAGATTGCTCAATGCTCACACCGTTTTTATCGAGCTGCCAATAGTCAAGCGTGTAGTACTACCACGATCATAGATGAGTATGCAACAAACAGCTTCATATATCTCGAGGGATCATGATGAGACGAGCGTCATGGTATGTCAGATGAGGTGGGAGAGATTATCATATGATTGAAGGACAAGAAATCTTCGGTAAACTAATGACGACCTTCGGTATATTCAGGAGAAGTACAAATAAACAGCCAGAAACGAGACCATCGTCCAGGCTGTCTGATCGTTGCATCAAGGCGCAAGGTTGTCGAGGATGTAGATAGAAAAGTGGCATTGGCAGTGGCAGCAGTCGCAGTGAATGGCGTCGCAGCTAGTACCTGCGAAGATGACTGGCGGTAAGGCGCATTATTTCTCTGGGTGGCCGCGAGCTGCGTGCAATGATGTTGTTCGAGTTCGACCGAATAGGCCTCCGTTTCTCTCTTGCTGAAGCATTTCTCTGTATGATATCAGGTAGAGTCAAACAGCAGAGAACGAAGACGGGAACATACGCGTTTGCCCTTTGCAAGTGGGACTTCGGCTACTACTGATCGACGCTCCTGTAACTCGATATCTGCGCCACTTTGGGCCGGGGATCGGGATGGCGTATCACAGGCATTGAATTGAGTGGGGCGGAATAACGAGTAAAAGCGGCCAAGGAAGCTGTTTTCATGCGATGTTGATGGTATCCCAGTACAGTGGGGATGTGCGAAGGGGCGGGGAGCAAACTTATGTAAAGAACGAAGCTCAGAAATAAAATGATAATGACGCACGTGAGCACGACTCTGGGTGGAACTGAGGGTACGCCGTGGGAAACGTCAAGTCGTGTAGCATTAGCCTGGAGTAGTACTGACTTGCGGCGGCGGTCAGTGCTCCTTGAAGCTGGTTTTAATCGCTCTCTCTTGCAGCTGCTATTACATTGAATGGTTCCGAAATTAATGCAGAAAGCTATGATGTTCTTGTATACTTGTAAAGGTGCCTTTTCACTGCTAAACTTTTCTTGCATTGTTTGTGGACTTGTAAACTACCAAATAATTGCCTCCCTTGACGTGTATTAATAATGTGTAGTTCCTCGTACTATGTACAACATATGGATCCAAAGACCTGCTCAATTGCTGACGGAGGAGTGTACAAGTTGTGCGCCAATAAATCTCACGGAACTCTTGCAGAAGGGTTGTCTGCAAACTGTAGTGATGTGTCGTCACATACAGCAGATCTTCAAACAATTGTTACCGTGCAATCATTGCATGTATTGTGTGCATATACCAAGTCATGTAGTTTCAACGGCAGAATCATTCTAAGATCAACGAACTCGTGAAGAATGTCGATCTAACACCACTTCACATTCAAAACATAAATCCTAGTGTAGATCCTTCAACTACTCATACAAGCTTGTCGTACAACCAAAAACTCAAATCAACCCTTGTAACGATCGATTCAGTCAGTCAAATCAATGATGTCGTTCTCTGCCACAACTACTCTCGTTGATTGGCCCTTGAACGTCGACTCTAGACCAGGGCGTTTGCTTTTGGGATGAGATAAACTATCCCCCTTCTTGGCTTTCGCTCTGGCAAGCAGCAGGGGTGCCACAACAGATATTTTTGTGGGCGGTAATGGTACATCGGAATCACTAGAGATCTCAATGATATCGTCAAACTCGTGGTTCGGCCGCACAAGTGATGGTGAATTCGGGCGCGTGATGAAGCTTGACGAGCGCGGGGATGTCCGCCGCGGCGTTTTGCTTGGAGATTTGGTTACGGGGGGTTGGAAGGATTCGGAGTCGGACGATTTGGTATGCTTCTTAGAGCAAGTTTGTGAGGACTGCTGGGACATATGAGCGTGAATTGGATTCGTGGGCTCTATGAAAGGATCGTCAGAAGTACTAATGAAACCTGACATCGGGAAGGGACGAGGAGCAAGCGCGGTAGCCTGGGGTTCTAGAACTACGTTCTTCCGGCAGGTTATTGTCTTTGGAGGATGGAGAGCATCTTTATCACTGTCGCTTTGTGCAGCGGAAACATCTTTTTTCCTCCCTGTCATGCTTGAGATATCAATGACGTCGTTAAGCTTGCGCATCGGATGTATATGTGACGTTGAACCCATGAGCCCGGTTAAGCCTGACGAGCGCGGAGATGTTTGCTGCGGAGATTTTCTCGGAGACTTGGTTAAACACGATGGTGGGGGGTCTGAATCAGACGATTTCGTATGCTTCTTAGAACCAGTCTTGGACTGCCAAGATATCTTAGCATGAACAGTATTTTTGGGCTCCAGGAAAGGATCGTCAGAAGCGTTGATGATTGGGAGAGAGCGAGGAGCGAGCCCCATGTCCTCCCGGCCTGCTACCGCTTTCTTCGGACGGGTAGGTTTCTTCTTCGCAGGGGCTAGAATAGGGAGGGCATCTCCGTCGCTATCTCCCTGCGTAGTGGAAGCAGCCTTCTTCTTCCCATCTGTCTTGTTCAATCGCTTGGTCTTTTTCTCCAGCTTTCTGCGTTGGATGTCTTCGAAGGCTTCAACGAGTTCTGGCTCTACGATCTGCACCATACATGCTGGCATCCATACACGAAGGTGGCTCTCGGGGTCTGGTGGAGGTTTCTTTCCCTTGCTCTTGCCCTTTTGCTTTCCGCCATCCTCATCCTCATCATCGCCTTCGGTTTCATCGAAAGCAGCATCTACTTCGATTGGGGGCCGAATTCCTTGGACGCCGTCCCCAGCCAACTGTACGAGCTGCGCAGGCGCAATCTCCAGTCGGTACTCAAGAATTCCATCCGTAGACGCGTGCCGCCGTGAGGAGTGAATCTTGACAATCAGCCTATCTTCTTCTGCTTCGGATTCAGTATCACTATATTGTTGTTCCTCCCGGTCTTTGGTTGGAGAGTGAAGCTTCATGGACGAAAAGTACTTTGTGATCATCTTCGAAGGCGTTCCCGGCGCAAGTTTACCTGTCGTCTTGCTCTTTTTAGGGCTCAATGGTAAACCCTTACGCTTCTTCTCATCTTTTTCCATCGCACCACGCCGCAGGATACGTTGTACGGCGCTTGGCCACAAAACTGTGCGAAAACGCTTGATAATCACGTCCTTCACACCCCATTCGAAGTACAATTCGCAAAGTGCAGCGATTTTACCAATGTCGGGCTCTTGCTCCCAAGTAATGTCTCGCGTAGGTTTACCCTCTGTCTCGCTTGTGATAGGACTGGTGTAGGACAGGAGAATATCGACATCAGGAAAATCATCTGGAATCTTCTTTGCGAGTGCAGGCTTTTTCGATCCGATGAGGCCACTCTTGTTCGTGCGCAGTTCTTCGCGCACTTCGTCACGCCATGTATCAAGCCATTTCTCTAGCTCTTCGCGGCAGAGGGAGCTGGCAGCTTCTAGCAATCGGTCTCCAAATCCGCAACGTGCGAGGGCAGCAGCAATGAGCTTCCCGCAGCCTTGAACGCCAGCCTGATGGTAGTCTCCACCAGAGAGGAGGCCGATTAGGATACAGCCTCCTTGCGAGAGACGGATATCGTCGTGAGAGAGAATATCAGCGGCGCGATACGTCACGACGTGGTTGCCGTCATCACGTCCGTCAGCGTTTTTCACTGGGTGCGCACGGTTTCCGGAAAGCGTATTGCTGGGGCTATACGAGAGTCAGCATTTGATGGTTTGCTTAGGATGACAGGGTTTACTTGCGGATGACCATAGTGGCACCAAATAGAAAGTTGTCGACATCATCGGAGAGGACAGCATCGATGACTCCCATGCGATTCAGGTACGCAAGCTCAGCTTCAGCTTCGCCAGGAGCCTGTAGATCATAAACTTTCCTTTCGTCATCACTTTTCGCGTACACGCACCGTTCTCCATTCAAAACCAAAAGCAGCAATGATGTTTTTCATTCCAGTAGTGAGCCAGTGCGCGTTGCCGCCTACTTTCTTCCCGCGCTTGACGGAAGGCCTTTTTGGACCATCGAATACGAAGAGCGGGAGGAGTGGCATGCTCATGAGTCTGGAACAGCGAAAGAAGAGCGTGCGTAGTTCCGGATTCTCTCCTTCTTTACCGTACGCGGCATGGAAGAACCAAATTGAGGCATCAATGCCTATGCGAAAGCCTCGCCGACCACCAGCATTTGCTTCAAATCCTTGGGTGACAGATAGATGTGTTAATGATTGTGTTTGTCCAGCGGGTCGTAGCACCTAATAGTAGACCTTAACTTAGAGCAAAACTTCGTATCAACTCATGCAACAAACCTCCCAAAGTCCCGCTACACCCATGTCCTACAATAGCCAAAGCAGAAATCACAAGAAAAGGAAGGAGATGGTTAATTCAGTGAATGAAGTTGAATGCAATGATAGGCAATGTGTGCACGTGACCGCGCCAGTCTACAGCTCAGCAAAGCTTTCCAACTCTTTCCAATCAACGATTTTCAATCCATCATTGATCGACGTCCAACATATCACTAAATACTGGGGAATGTTCTAGCTGCGAAAAATTGGAAAATTCGACTTTCGAGATGTGTGCTGGTCCACATGATATGATGGAAGAGCAGGCAATCGAGCTGCTGTTTGCCTCCGAGAGTAACCCAATCGTGATGAGCTTTCGACTGGTAGCTGAGTCGACTCGAGCTCGGCTCAAGTGAGCATTGGGGGCATCCTCAAAAATCTACCGCAATGATCAACCAGATCCACAACGACAACTTGCAAATTCTGGTCACTTTGCTGAAAATAAGGCTGTCGCCTGCCATGATTTGTTGCTGTCAACGAGGCTTATCCTGCGAAAAGGGAAGCAATTATTGGAAGGCCACAAACATGGCCATTGAACTTGTCCTTCAGCCGTAAGAGAACTTTAACCTCGTGACTGATACTCGATAGCAGTTAAGGAGGCACCTCTCATTTATGAATATCACGTCTGGGTCGAGCCTCCATGATGTAGCAATATGAACAACTTGAATGTTCTGTTGGAGTTTGACCATTATCATTTGACCCTCGAGTATTGCACAACTCAAAATATGTCGGGTGCGTCAAAAGCTCGGCAGCCTTTCACGGAATAGTAGAACACAGCGACCTGTTGTTATTCACAGTTAAGTACAAACTTTGAGCTCGGGCCTTGTGCTGCTCACTAATTCCATAAGCGAAATGATTGCTTTGACATTCGACAGTAACTACGGGATAGAAGTTATTCGGCGTCTCATAACGCTAGTGAGTGAGCTTTATTGAAAGACGTTTTTGGGAAGCAGTGGCCCATGCAGGCGCAAAATCGGGCACATTAATGTGCGGGTTGCTACGGGAGGGTTCAAAAAGTCGGTTTGCAGGGGGCCGAGGGTTGAGAGTTAGTTTAAACATTTTATAAAGGGGTTGCCAGAACTTTGTATTTAGACATGAAGTAGGAGATAAATATGCAACATTTAGATTTCGATCCACTGATTTGTCAGCAAGCTCATTTTGAGCGGAGTCCATAAACAACTGGAGACAGGGTTCGGAGATTGATTTACATCTTGCTCATCTTCCAGTTCGTTGCATTCGCCGTCACGCTCTCGAGCCTTTTCTTGTTGATATACCAGTTTAAAAATGTGGAGACCTGCCACCCGCGAGGTTACTGGAACTAACGAAGGTTGGTCTAGTTTTTGTGACAAACCTTTAAATTCTCTAACAAATATTCGGTCAGTTCCGCTGGGTACCCGTCGTCGTTTTGGACCCGCACCCGCAGAAGAAACCGCGCGCCCGCAACTTGCCCAGCCATCCCCCTCTGCATATCCAAAGCAGTCGAATCAAGATCAAGATTCGAGGAGGGGTAGGGAGGAGACCCCCACCAATTCTCAAGGTAAGCCCATCATTCTTGAACACCGACTTCCCAAGTCGTGCTTCCTTGCCAAGCATTTCTCTATAGCAGGTCCTGTGAGATTTGCTGGCGATCCTAGCAGCTCGTCTGTTGTGATTGCTGTTACAACCTTACTAATCACTAACTGACTGCGTTACTAACCCTGATACCATGTGCTTTTCACTTACCCACAGCTGACGCTAATGGTGCTCGCAAACGGCGCAGCCGATGGGGAGAAGCAAAGACAGACATTCCTGGTTTGCCCACTGCCATCTCCGCTGCCGGCGTTTCTCAGGCACAGCTCGACAATTATGCAATTCACCTTAGGCTAGAAGAGATTAATCGCAAGCTACGGTTAAATGATTTTATCCCGCCCGAGCGTGAGCGGTAAGTAGATGGTGTTTTGACTTCTACAATCGCATATGCTCATTCTGGCCTCAGATCACCCTCACCTCCACCCACATATGATGGCCACGGCCGCCGTACTAACACCCGCGAGGTCCGCTATCGTAAAAAGCTTGAAGATGAGCGGATTCGCCTCGTTGATCGCGCTATGAAGAATGACCCCAACTTTCGCCCTCCTGTCGAATACCACCAGCAAAAGCGTTCCCAACGTCCATCTGAAAAAGTTTATATTCCTGTCAAGGAATTTCCTGAAATCAATTTCTTTGGTCTTCTTGTCGGTCCTCGTGGGAACAGTTTGAAGAAGATGGAGAGGGAAAGTGGTGCCAAGATCAGTATCCGTGGCAAGGGAAGCGTGAAGGAAGGCAAAGCTCGTCCTGACCAGTATGCTGACGACGCAGAAGAAGATCTCCACTGTCTCGTTCTCGC
Source organism: Suillus brevipes Sb2 (assembly GCA_011800875.2). NCBI lineage: Eukaryota > Fungi > Basidiomycota > Agaricomycetes > Boletales > Suillaceae > Suillus > Suillus brevipes. Next base: position 105,819 of record JRHT02000112.1, on the reverse strand, counting down.
TGATTCTGAAGAGAAAGTTGCAGCATGCGTGAAAATGATCAACAGGGTGATTGAAACAGTAAGAAGTCCAATTTGCGATCATTGACCTTTTACTGAAGGATTCCTAGGCTGCCTCCACTCCCGAGGGTCAGAATGACCACAAGCGGAATCAGCTCCGCGAGCTTGCTGCATTGAATGGTACCCTTCGTGACGACGAAAACCAGATTTGTCAGAATTGTGGTGGTCTCGGTCATCGAAAATACGACTGTCCAGAACAGCGCAACTTCACAGCTAACATCATATGTCGTGTCTGTGGTAGTGCAGGCCACATGGCGCGTGACTGTACCGTTAACAAGGACCCCAACGCTATCGCTATGGGCAGCCCGCCGCCTATGAACAAGGGAGGGTTCGACTCTGAGTACGCTAGCCTGATGGCAGAGCTTGGCGAGAGTGGCAGAGGCACAGGCGGCGATACTGTCAAGAGCTCGTGGGGTGCCCCCAGTGCTGGTCATGACATCACTGCGGGCGGGTCCAACATTCCACCTTGGCGTCGACCAGAGTCCTGGCAATCCAACAATCCTCCACAAAACCAAGGGTACCGCCCACCCCAACCTTACAGCGGCTACAGCGCTCCTGGGTACAGCGCGCAGTGGGGCCAACAAGGCTACCCAGGTTACGGCTCACAGGATTATGCAGCGAACTATGCCCAGTACTACCAACAGCAATATGCCCAGCAACAGCCCTCTTAGTGACGAGTCTTTGCCTATCGGTAAACTCACCTAATAGCCCCATCATTTCCGCCTACTTGACCAACATTTGTTTCCGCATTCACATCTCACAGCAGCTCATTCTTTCATCACTTTCGGGTGAAACGCGTGGAGTTCAGGAATCGTACTCACTGCAGCTGACATCCAGCATTGTTTAGGACCGTTATTGATAGCAGGGTAGCTCTTATTGATTGAATTGATTGTAGCTCACGTTTCCTTGATGAATGTCATCCAATTTGCGAGCATCGCTGTGTGATATGCGCGGACCACCCCGCTCCCTACAAGCTCGAACCTCATGAGACTGATCATTTCCTCCTTCCCGTCGCAAAATCATGGTAACTGTGAACGTACTTTACACTATGCAAATCATGGTAGGAGCAATGGTAAACAATACAACAAGCAACGAATTTCCGGCATGAAGTACGGAGATCAAAAGGTCAACTTGAACAACGACAAAATTGCAGGGAAGATGTAATATCCAACGTAACATATCCACCAGCATAGAATTGCAAACAATCAAGGCTAGAATGTAGCTGTGAAATTGCGATAGGCCTCCTGCCCAATCACTCCTTCGATTTCAACCTCAGTCTGTAGGGGTGGCATTTTTTCCCTCTTGAACGTCATGATTTTTTGAAGTCGAGCACGCCAGTTGGTAATAACCTCGACTTCCTTGGTGTCTCGCTCTGTGCGTTCAAACACAGACCCAAAACAATCCGCCAGTAAGCTGAGTTGCCTGACCAGCAAAGGAAGCTGGTCCGCCGATATGAGCTTGAAGTCACCGACAGGTGTAAAGTCACTCATGCCAGAGGCACGTTGGATGGTGACCTTGAAATACTCGTTTTCGTGGATGTTATTAGAAAAGGCAGCGATTGCGCCAAGGGAATGGGGTTCGATGACGATGTTCACGAATTGGAATTGGGTAGCGAGTGTGTCGAACCGATAGGGAATTCCAGAGTCATTCCACACGATTCGGACATAATCATTTCCAATATGACGTTTTTTGTCGACGCAGTACTTGTCGTCAGGTTTGGATGGCATCATCGTAGCGGTGTGGTAAAGGACTTGACCTATGTCATCCCACCATGCATAGGCGTATTCACCGTCTTCGTCCGGGCTGAGCCCACCTGCATAGACGTCGACTTGACCCCGAAGATTGATAAGTCTGCCAATGCCTTCGAGGAACCTTGTATACGCAGGCGACCCGTGGGTGTTTCGTAAAATATCAAGCTCATGTGTCTGGCCAGGTGCAACGTACATGATTCCCACTTTATGGGTATCAATCACGGGAATCTGATCCAACGACCGGAATAGAGCCGGGAGTAACGCTGCATCGACCATCCGATGGCAAGCTGATTGATTCACTCTAACAGGGTAGGGAGAAAGCTGGAGGGCGAAGAAACCGGGATCGACAGCAACATACTTTCGACGTTGAGAGGGGGCAGTATTACTCCACACATAGCCAGTAATTGGATCCGGTGCTGGTGGTGCAATTCCACTATCATCCCCTACAACAACGGTTTTGATTGTGTCCTAGAATAGATGAGTCCATTAGTTTGTAAACGAGAGTTCCGACTTACACTGCAAGGATTCGTTTCCAGCGATTGGTCGTCACCCACATCGGGGAGTTCAGGGCGCGGAACATCGCGCTCCATCATCATGCCCGCAGCCACAGAAACCATATCAGGATCGACATCACCGGGCCCAACTAAGGGTATATTTTCTAGCTTGCAGAGGAACCTAGTCAACCCAGAAGGGCGGCGAGATAGGACTTCAATCCAACCGAGACGAGCCAAAGAGCGGATAGTAATGACAGAGTTGCCCAAAATCCATGTCTTTTCACTGACAGCAGGGTCTGGGGATGCCAGATTATTTGGGTTCATCACTATCTCACTCAGCGTCGAATGAGCGGGTCGTGGATCGGCGCTGGCGTACGCGTATCGCGCCAGCCAGTCGAAGCATACTTCGGTGGGTTCGTCAATGTCATCCTTTCCTTCGTTCGCTAGTAGCAACTGGCGAGTGATATATGAAATATGCCGAGGACGATGTGGAAGCTTGACTGCCAAGAACCAAACATATACCACGTAGAACGAAATCGTCCGAACGTACTGAGACATTGCCCACGAGATCGAGGGCATTGCACCAGGGCGATTGTGATGCTGAAGGTATTGCAGCGCAACACCGAACACCATTTTGAAGTCTTCTTCTCGAAGATTAGCATGTAGCGTGCGGATGGAGCCGACGATGGAGAGGAAACTGAGGATGTGGACAGCCATGTCTGGATTAGACATTATCTGCGACAGCTTCTCCAAGATTGATGGTAAAGACCTCTTGAGCGAAGGCGGAAGCTCGAAGGCACATAACGTCAAAGCCTGCAGACAGCAGATGATCGTTGTGGGCTGACTATCCAACCCTCCTCGAAGCACATCAACAATAGCGGATTGCAACGATGAGTTAAAGTGCCGCCGATAGCTGATGAGGACGGTGAGTGTGTGAAATGCCAGCCCATGAGCGTCGCGAGGTTTGAGGCCGAGAGGCCAGCGATCAATACTGGATGCTAATCCACCGCTTGCCAATCCCGAACAGAGGGACGTCAGCAACCTCGCGATCGTCTCACGACACTTGGGGCCGCAAAATAGGTGTTTGTTTGCGAGTTGGACGGGAAGATGACAGAGTACGTAGGAGAGAATTTCCCAATTTTTCTCTTTCTCTAGCACGTTGAAGATTGCAGAAAGATAAGAGTCAACGCGTAGGACACCAATAGACTCGGATACTAGATCATATGAAAAAATGCCCTCGCTTGGATTGTCTGGGTCTATCGAAGTGAACGGAAGAGATTCGGGGAATTGCCAGAGGTTCTCCCGCGTTTTTACCTGATTTGCACTGGGCGATGGCGTTGGCAACGGTGCTCTCGACCGACTGCGGCTGCCTGTCGACTGATTTGGCCTGATTCCTCTCCCACGAGATGCTCGTCTCCCATCACGCTCTTGAGTACCTCGAGGCTGCGGTTTGCGTATGTGAGAGTCATCGTTGTTCAGGTCACCAGAACTAGTCCTGTCATCTTCTGACTGCTGCACCTGTCCAAAAAGCGATGGCTCTGGTATCCGGCCAATCAGCGATGCCAAGGTCATGATATTGCCATCCGGGTCATGATGGGCGTCAACGAAATAAAGGCGGTGGTCCCTGTCGGCGCGGATTCGCATAGTGAACTGGAGAACAGTGAGACGAGTGCGGGGGGATTTTGCTTGGCCAATGAGCTGAACCAAGGTATCAAATACCTGGCCTGCTAGAATGACATTGTGCTGGAGTAGTGCGTGAGGAGTGAATGCGAGTTGGCTGAATATCGAAACCAACGACACTACTGCTACAGCTGCACGAGGTAACATTGGCTCTGATGCAGGGGAAGCGACCAATGGAGGGCGGGTACTCTCATGTTCTTGAGAGTGTTGGGACTGAGAGCGAGAGCCCGCAAGGGATGATAGAATTGACATGACAGAGGGCATATTCGAATCTCTGTCTCTCGCATTTCCGCTGCGGTGCTCTGATTGCTTTCGTGAAAGCATAGGGGTTACAACAGCAGAAGCACTGCTGGAGGAAAATGCAGGCGACGCTGGCGTGCCAGAAGTGTTGGCACATCCAGTGTCATCGTCATCCTCTTGGAGTCCTCCTTCGGCAGCAACAGCTGTCAAAAGGTCTATCAATTCCCGTAAAGGTGCGAAGAGTGTCGGAGTGTCGGGCTCTGAAGAAAGGGCCGCTGATGCTGATTCAGTATGCACCTCTACTGCACGAAGGACTACCTCATCGCCTAATATCCTCCATGCCACGCTGCTGTCGAATGTAAGGTCTTCCTGCGAGTTATCTGCCTGCATCCGACAAAAATCAAAGACTAAGTCTGCCAGGGACTTCCTGTAGCTATGCATATCCTTGAGAGAGTCGTAGACGGATCGCAATGCCTTCATGATTTCCAACCGCGTTAGCGCTCGTGTAGGAGCAAATAGAGTGGGATTTGAAAGAATGTCCTCCCAGCTCTTCAACCAATCCGGTGATGCAGGCGACAGATCATGTTGTTCAAACATCATGCTTGGGAGTTTGGCGGTGTCTGCATCGGCAAGATGGTCCGCAATAAAGAAGAGGGTGGTGGACAGCAGCGGAATCATGTATGTTGAATGGTCTCGGGCTAGCAAGGATGAAAGCGTGCGTAAGAATGGCGTAGGGGCCTCAGCAGGCTGGTCTAGCGGTAGAATCAGAGGCGCTCCATCCGTGGTCCTGCCAAATTCGTTAGGATGTACGAACCTGGCCGAAAAACGAGCAACACACCTGATCGGACGAACAAAATTGGCAAGCTGGCGAAGAGTTGCTCCTGCAACGCACGCCTCTTCATCGTCCATATCAACACCATCCTCCCTTTCATCAAACTCTTGAAAGATATCTCTCATGGTGCATGCCGCTTCGTCCATTATCTTGTCCTTCTCCATGTCATAATCCTCCCCATTATCCGTTGGCGTCAATTTGACCCAAGCTTCAACCGACTTGCAGAGCAATCTTCCGAGCCTTGTATGATCCCATCCAGATATATCATCCTTTGACCATGCCCGCTCCATAAGATCTTTCTCAAGATCCTTGTGTCCGGGAGCGCCTGTAGCGGAGTATGAGACAGAAGTCAGTCTGCAAATGTATGCGCGAGCCATTTTTGTGCATAGTCCTTGGCGAATGATGTTTCTCAGTGTTCTGTGCGCACCAAGAGCGATGATTGGAGCGATTTGAAGGTCCTTCCCAACATCGGTAGGAGGGAAAAGGTGTCGTTTGAGTATTGCCATACACGAACTACCGTATGGCCCGGAAAACAAAACGTTTAAAGATTTTTGAATCCTGTCCTCTAAGCTAGCTGGCGTATGGGTCCGACCTGTCATTATGGATACACGCGGTAAAGGGGACGCAAAGAAGGCCTGCGCGCGTAAGAGCACAGGAAGAATGAGCGTCAAGAATTTTGGTGCGAGCGCTTTGAGCTGCGAACTGAGGTGGTCTAGATAGATGACGACCATCAACTCTGCTGGGTGTTTTCGAGAAGGCAAATTTGGGGATGAGATGGAACGGATTGATATGGATGATGGATGACGTCTGTGAGCCCCAACAGTCGTTTTTGCGCCGATGGATTGATCGGTGTGAGTGGCGAGAGGCGGTGAGGGTACGGGATCAGCAGCAGGACTCAGGGGAGGTACTGTCAACGCCCGACCAAGAAGGCCAGCATAGAACTGAAGGACACTGGCGAGGTCACCTTCAGATACACGAGCCGCGGATTCTGGTTGCTCCAGTACAGAAGATAGGAAGGTAGCTAAAAGCTCAACGTGTCGCTCACGATCACCAGAATCGGGGGTATCGCCCGACATGTAAGCATCAAAGGCGCCTTCTGTCCATGTCCTGAGCAAGCCAAGTAATGGGATTTCGATACCAACGACTTCGGTTCCCCCTCTTGTGAGAGCCCGTAGAGCCCGTAATCGAGGTTCCCCTACATCGGCAGCCCAGACGGTATGCAAGAATAGCGAGAAATACTGAAGGATATCTGCTGTACCCAGGTGGCCGTCAAATCTCTCCCAGAAAGTTGCCATGATTTCATAACCTGCTGCCTGCAGCGAAGAAGGCGAATCGTGACCGCATAGCGCAGCCCACACTGGATTCAGCACGGATGGTCGAGGCAACGGTGATTGTGATGTTATGAGAGTAGCCAAGGAGCGTGCGTGTGTGAGACTCGGAACTGCAGGAGGAGTCAGCGCTTCAACGAGGGCATCGAAGGTCAACGGCGGTGTCTGAGGCTGCACGGTAGTAGATACCGTGTCAGGTTTGCGCCGCCACGGAAACGGGGCGAAGGCTGTCGTGTTTGACCGTTGTCTGAGCCGGGGGTTGGCATCTGCATCCTGTTGCTGACGAGACATGTGCCGTATTGTACGATGGTACTTTATGGGCTTCAACTACTAGTAAGCCCATCTACAGAATGTGTGATGCTTGAATTGACATAACGTACCTTCCACCCGAGATTCAAGTCAAGTCTGACTATTGATAGGTAGTAGATTCCGGAGCGCTCGACTCTACAAGAACTTGAAAGCGATGATTTTTATCGCAAGCCGCCAATGGAACTGCAAATCTGACAGTGTTGGGGTTGGTGTGGTCAATATTGGAAATATTGATATTATGATGGGAATGGATATTGCCACCGTACGAACGGTTAATTATTATATTACCGACCAAGTATCAAAAGGAAACTCGATAACGAACGATTTAATCGAAAGTAATTAAGTATAATAGAGCCACGATGAGTTGGTGCTACAAGTTAACTGACTCGCCTCGTACAGCTAGAATATTGAATCAGGTCACATTATATCCGAACCCCCATCCAAACTAATCGCCCAAGCGGATTGCCTTCTCCCTATCCGTTGATCGGAGGACAAAAGAACACTGAAATGGTAAGGGTCGGCTATAAAATCAGCAGTAGTGAGGAAGCCGATGCCTTCATTTTTTAAACACACAGGAACGCACCGGACCACTCCAGATGTGAACTCTTCTTTCACTTCAATTTCTTTCCCTGCTCCATCCTTTGCCTTCGTCATCTGGAACGCTGCAAGGAGATGCACCACCGCACTCCACAATGCAGCTTCAGCAATGAAACGCCCTGGGCACCTAATCATGTTTTGAGAAAAACGATTCCTGGATGAGGTTGACCACCCACTCACCCTCTCCTTCCAAAACCCCACATAGGTTTGGCCGCTATCGTGTCTGGTAAAAGTGTTCCGTCACTTGCAAAGTGCCTTTCTGGTTTGAAAGCATCAGGATCATCGTGGCCTTCTCTGGACATGTCCCTGAAGAGGCGACTAAGTAACAAAGCGTAAGACTTTATCAGGAAATCGACACAAACCATATATTAGGCAGAATGAGAGAGCCTAAAGCATAACACGTCACATCAGTAGGGATGGGCCCGCCGGCCGGCGGTCATAATCTGCTGACTAACCTTTTGGAATAAAATAGCCCCCGAAGACGTCGTCACTTGATGTTGCATGAGGAAGACCTGTCAGAACGATTGTGAGAATGACATGGTCGACACATCAAGTCCCTCACCAAGTGGTGCAACGACATGCCAACGAATAGTTTCCCTAAAAACTGCCTCCACGTACTTCAACGATGGTCGGTCATAAAAATCTGGCAGCCTATCAACACCAACGACAGCATCAATTTCTTGTTGAGCGAGCCGCTGAGCCTCAGGATGCAAAACCATTGCTAGTATGAAAGAGGACAGCGTGGAAGAGCTCTGTGTAATCCATCAGCTGACCTGTCTGCAGTCCACGTCATATCGTCGCGTAGCGAACGCACCGTATCAAACCCAGCTATTCATAACGTATGTATGTTTGCTCATTCCCGTAATATCATGAAAAGCGTATACACTCACCAACAAAGACAGTCAAGGCAATGTGTTTCACTGCCTGTTCTGGAAAGGCTTCCTTTCCTTCGTCCAATTCAGTCAAAAGATCCGATACCAATGACTTTGGTGCATTTCCGGTGACCTTCAGCCCTCATAAGTATTCGCGTCCATAAGACTATAACATGTGCTCACCATATTCCTTTTTACGTATTCAAATGGTTCGTCCATAGACTCGAGTGCGAGCCTCCGCGTGCGCTGCGCGATACGCTGGAATGATGCACCTGGGAACCAGGCAGGTAGTCGCGTAACTGCAACGAGGTAGCGTCAGAAGTTCTATCTTATGTACATAAGATTGCGTACGTATAGGGAATGCCGTCAGTATTGCACTCCTTTCTGGTGGAAGGCCAACATTTATGAGCTCCACTAGTTCGGCGACAGATTTAATCGGAGGAGCATCCCAACAGACTTTATCGTGTCCGTACGTTACCGACATGATAATCGAAGCTGTATACCTGATCCCATCTCAGATTATTGTTAGCGCCAGCGACCGGAGAATAGCGAACTTACAGGAAAAGGTGCTTCTCGAACGCCTTAGGAGAGTCAAGAAGGTTGGACAACAGCTGGCGAGCCTTGTCCAAATAGAGATCTCGGTAAGAATCTGCTGCATCAGGGCGCAGTGCTTGATGAAACAACCGTCGATGAAGCCGGAGTGTATCTCCATACGGAAGAAACGCGGTGATGAAATCTATGCCAAAACTAACAATTTTTCGCGATCAGAGAGAATGATAACAAGGGGGAAGTGCGACCTTACAGTTTAGGCACAGGTCCTGCAGGACGGTCAGAGTATATCGCTGAGCGCTGATCAAGGAGTTGCCGTGCGATTATCTCAGAGTTGATTATGATGACGGTTTGGCCGATCAGACGACATGATACAATGGGACCTTCTCGAGATATGAGAGGGGCAAATGTTCAAAATCGTAGTACTGACCGTATTTCTCCTTCCATTCACTGTATGTACGCCATGGACGCGCGATGTCAATGTCGCCAACGTTCCCAAGGAATGGCAGTGATTTTGGTCCCGGCGGAAGGGGTAGCCCAGTTAACTTCCTTGAAAAGGACCAACGATACATTAGCAACAAGGCAATAGCAGCTAGGATATAGGGGAACGGAGACGATGACATCTTCGTGCTGTGCACTGGATATGGTACTGGGGTGCGTTATTCAGAAAGCAAACTGTTGAATCCAGGAAGGGTAGCTTATTTGTACTGCCCTGATACAGCTGAAATGGCATGGGACATCATATGAAGCTTTGAATTTGAAGGCTCGTACCGAACAACCGATACAGTGATATGACATTGATTGACATTGTTTTGCAACCTGCCATTTATTGGCGCGGGTCGAACTTTGGTGTTGATAAAGCTAACCTTGAAAATATGGTTTGTGGGTCCTCCTTCTACACTAGCAGTAGACCGTTAAGTTGGCACTTACTTGCAATTGGTTGTATCTCCTAAAGTATGAACAACAAGCAGGTGTTACACACGTGTCGAGGTCCACTCAAAACCAGCGCGGTCCCAGATCGGCCCCAGTATGCCGTATCACGACATCAAGTGTGTGTAGAGATCCTGAATCGGTATGGTAACTACATTGAACTTCGCAGTCTGCTGGCGGAACCATTCATGTTTCACCAGTTCTATGTAGTACCGGGCCTGAATTGCGGAGTGCCTCGTTTGGACATATTCTTAAACCGATAAGAAGTTGGTGGTTAAAAATCGACGCACATGCATGTATGATTTGCCATTGAAATATTATGGGTAAACTTGTGAAAGGACATCGTGTATGTAAACTCTGTCGGCACAGTTGTATAGCCGACAACGGTCGCTATCACTCCACGGCCAGAGAGCTTGAGTGCTATTTGCATTGATAAAAGGACACTGAGAACACATTAATATTAATGATCCAAGGCAAGGATACTGAGTAACTCAGCAGTGACGTATATGATGTATGTGGCTTGATAGGAGGAATCCAGAAAGCTAAGACCTTTATCGCAATAGACTCGAGAATACTAATCCATAAACATGCAGGGTTTCTATCGCGTGATCGAATTGGGCAAGGACGCTCTCTTCGGTTGGCTCCTTCCATTTGACAATGGCGATGATCTGTGCAGGGCTGGTTGATTTACCGGACGAACATTATAATCACGAGGGGCAATTTCTCCGCATTTGACGTGAGCCCTGGAAATATAGCCGTCATGTATCAGATCCGTTATGACCGACAGTCAGGAACCTACCGCAGCCCGCAATCGTCACACTCCAAAACGGGTTTCCAACCGATCCTCTTTGAGCAAATATCACACTTCTGCACGAGCAATCCGCTGGAGAAGATCAGCTCTAAGGGGTTCCATCCTCCGTCGGCATGACGTGTTGGGGAAACCGATGTGCTGGTGCGCTTTATCCCTGGTCTGAGTAAGGTAAAGCGGTGAAGTATAGGGGGAGCACCGATGGAGGAGTGGCCTTTCGTCGCCATGGTGGAACACTGGATGGATGATTGAGCAGTCTGATAACTTTGGGCGGACATAATGGAATCGCTGCTCGTTGGAGTATTACTATTGTCAGTCAAAGAGGCACCTGGGGTCGTGGGTTCCGCCGTTCCGTTTGGGTCGAGCGCAGGGCGAATAGTAAGAATGGAGGACAAAGACGTCGGAATGTCGTCTGTAGTTGTGGGAACATGGCCCCAGTCGACGACGGTGCTATATTCTGACAACGTGCTAGAGTTGCTGACGAGAAGAGGCTGGGTGCTATCACCTGAGTGTCCTGAATGTCAACAATCGAAGCACGTTACCAGAAGTCGTCATAACTATAAAGCAATAATCTCACCGTTGGCAGCCATGCTCCAATCGCTGTTTGGATCCAGACTGGTAACCAGAACTTGCGTGGTGTCCATGGACTCTTCGTCGCTGCTTTCCTCACCGCTGGACAGGGCCGCAAGAACATCCTCTTTGGCAGAGGCCGTATTGTGCCTGATGTCCTTCCCGACACCAGCCCCAAAACTCGGGATACGGGGGGGAGCACCCGGGCGTCTGCCTCCTGTCATAAGTTTGATACTCCCAACGTGAAAGTCATCAGTGTCTGGACGTGACAAAACCTCCGTTTCGATTTCGCCTAGCCTGTCTAAAATGACGCGAGTGGTGGGGCGTGCCTTTGGATCCTCAGCAAGACAGTCGAACGCAAGAGCAAGGAAAGCCGGTGGGCAACCGGGGCTAGCCCATCGGTGCACCTCCTCGGGGTCAATGCCAAACGTTGGGCCAGTACGTTTGAAATGGCGGTCATCAGCTAACTTCCGCGCCGCGATCTCGCAAAAGATGATGCCGAGAGAGAAAATATCTGTAGGCAAATCGAACTCCTCCCCAAGTAGAATTTCGGGTGACATGTATGAGTCAGTCCCGCAGAAGGTGAGACGTTTGCTTTCCTCTTCGTTGCGGGCGGCAATCCGAGCGAAGCCAAAGTCGGTGATCTTCAATCTGCCGTTTGCGGTGACAAGGAGATTTTCGCCTTTCAAATCGCGGTGTATGCACTTGCGTGCATGAAGGTACGCAAGAGCACGGGATATATCTGTAGCAAAAGAAAGCCGGAGACGCCACGGAAAAGGTTTCGTCTTATCAAATATGTACATTCTGAGATTTCCTAATTGAACGGTATCAAGAGACGTATGAGAAAAAGTTCTCAAAATGGACACACCGTTCTCAATATACTCTGATATTATGAATATTCGTCCATCTGGAGGCGGGGCACGCGACAGACCAAGGTAAAGCACAACATTTGGATGCCGAGCTTCTCTGCGGCAACGCTCAATGTCAATGTGTAGCCAGTAGCACAAACTTACTTCATTAACCTCCATTCCCTCTCAAAATATTTGGCGACGTTGTAACTGGTGGATGGCAGGACTTCTTTGATTGCGACATCAATGCCCAGGTATGATCCTGTACATGTGTTAGCTTGTATGGGTATTTGATTGAACAAGATACCTTTATAAACATTCCCAAAAGAACCTGATCCTAGCTTCTTCCATTCCCCCTTGATGTCCTTTCGACAAGACCGGTGGGTGTGGTTTGGGACTAGATGTATGAGCAGCACATACCTCGAATGGTATAACGTCAAATGGGTCGGACATGAGTTTGACCGCTGGTCTACAGTGGTTTGATGAAAGAGGTTTGATGGCGCTGAAAGCTATGGTGCAGGAAGCAAGGCTAGCATCATAGGGCAGGCTGACTGTTTGTGAGACAGAATATGTGTTCCACGTGGTTCTGTGCAAATGTTGATTAGTCAGGTATCCTTTTTAGGCAGCATTGAATGAACAGTTTCGTTATCACAACTTGTGCTTGGACGGGAGTAACGGTTGGCGTCCAATATCGTCTGTGAACTTTTGGGCTCTTATCTCAATATAAATAAGTGCGGAGGTCACCTGTTTATGCATGCGGAGGTATATAATCAAATGCACTGACTTGAAATCAGGAACTTGTTTCTTGGCTACCAACCATGGTTTTGGTCGATTTCTTTAAGCCCTCCAAATGGGCTCTCGACCGCGAAGAAACGACTTTCGCAAGCCATGGATGGAGCAACAAGGATATGGACCCGGTACCTCCTCGTCTGAGAACATGGACGTAAGCACGATAGTTGTTGCACCATTTACTGTGCTGTTATATAACCACTCCTCGTAGCACCTGGAATTATGTAGGAGATACCACGACGATTACCGCAGCACAATTCACTAACACCTGTTTTTTAGATATCCTATTGGGTCTCTGATGCCACCAATCTTGCAGTCTGGGAATTGGCTAGCTCCATGCTCGCAATCGGTTTATCTTGGTATGATTGCTCGTACCAGTTCTTCGCTCCGACAACACTTTGATCTGACGTCGCGTTGACTGTTAGGCGTCAGGCTATGCCATGCATTGCGGCTGCCTATGCGATTATCTCCGTAGTGATGGTTTTGACTGGCACAATAGGCGCTCGTCTTCATGTCGCCTTCCCTGTATTAAATCGATCGTCTTTTGGCTTCTGGTTCAGTTACTTCACCGTCTTCAGTCGCGTCTTATTATCTATGTTCTGGTTTGGTATACAGGTAATGATGATGGAAGTACGTTTTTCTAACAGGAGTGCTCATGCATGCTTTTAGACATACAACGGGTCGCAATGCGTGTATCAGGTGCATTGAGTTGTACTCTATATTAATCTTTGGACATATTAACTCAAAATACGACTCAGATGCTCAAAGCCATTTGGCCTTCGATTGCAAAGATGCCCAATCATTTACCTGTCTCCGCAAACATAACCAGCTCTGGTGTGTCATTTTCCCTGCTGACCTTTGTCATATGCTTACCCAACCAATTTTTCAGGATTGATGTGCTACTTTCTCTATTGGCTCATTCAGTTTCCGTTTCTGTTTGTGACTCCCCATAAGATCCGTTGGCTATTCTTCGCAAAGGGCGTGCTCACACCCATAGCATGGCTGGCAATGATCATATGGGCATTTGTCAAGGTCCCCGCCTCACAGGGCTTGTTTTCCCAGCATGCAACTATCGAGGGCAACTACTTTTCGTGGGCATGGCTCAGCGCGATGAACAGCGCCTTGGGAATCTATGCCAGTTTGTCGGTAAATATTCCAGACTTTACTGTAAGTCAGATGGTTTTGTACATCTTCTGCTACAATCGCTCTCAAAAACTTGCAGCGCTACGCCAAGAATGAACGAGCGTATGACTTCTAATCTGAGATCTATGCTGTTGTCTAATGGGCTTTTAGTCAATATATCCAACCGTTCATCATACCCATCGCATTTACGCTATGCAGCTTTGTCGGGATTGCTGTGACTAGTGCTGGAATACAGCTCTACGGCGAGGTCCTGTGGGACCCTCTTCTGTTAATTGATCGTTGGGACAATCGGGCCGCAGCTTTTTTCGCCTCCTTCGTCTTCGCATTGACGACTATTGGTACCAACATCAGCGCCAATTCACTCGGTGCAGGAAATGACATGACAGTTCTGTGTCCCAAGGTTAGCGACTATGCTCTGTCTACAGACTATCGCTTACTTCGAATAGTATATCGACATCAGGCGCGGACAAATATTGTGCGCAATCATTGGGGGCTGGGCGCTGTGTCCATGGGAGATTCTCGCCAAGTAAGTCCTCGTTATATGTTACGTTTGTAGAGCCCTTATCATCCATCGATAGTGCTACGGGGTTCTTGAGTTTTATGGATGGATACACCATTTTCCTTGGCCCTTTTGCTGGCATCATGGTCACCGATGTGAGTGTAACTTGCAGGCATGCCCGTTCGCGCCTAGATGTCAATTTACGCTTCGCGTTACACAGTTTTACCTGGTGCATAAAGGTTGTGTCGACGTTCCCGCAATGTATGACCCTTCAGGGCGATATCGTTACGCTGGGGGATTTGTAAGCTTTGATGCTACTCGCTATATTCCGCCTCATGACATATTTGTCTGTTTACATAGAACTGGCGCGCAGTCTTGGCGATGATAGTGACAGTTGGCCCCACGTTTCCCGGCCTTATCAACTCGATCGATCCAGCTATCAAGATAGGGTACGCAACCCGTTTATTCGACATCGCGTGGATGTATGGGGTACGGCGCTCCTGATCTCCTTCACACGTGCCTTGCTCACCTCACGCCAGTTTGTGGTTGCATCACTGGTGTATTACGGTGCATCGTACTTGTTCCCTGCTCGCGATACCTATGTTGATGGCCTAATCTCTGCGGACGATGTCATGTCCATAGACAAGCAGTGTGAAAAGGACAGGAAATCTCCCACAGAGACAATGCAGAGTGAGGATAAGAAAAGCATAAACGTCGAGACCACTGAAGTGCAGGTGTAATATATGCATAGCACCTAGTACACCGTGTATCTCCCCTCATTAATGTTGATGGATTACATGTCTGATTTGATGTCTCTTTGCTATGTAAAATAGTCAACTCGGGTGAGGATGGATGCAAACAAGTACCAGGATCCGACATGGACCACGCGCGCACACTGTTTGCAGGTGCTCTCAGAGGATGCCAAGCGTCGACGAACTCTCCGGTTTGAACGGCGAAGATCAAAGCCAGGAATAAGCCAGTGGATCCACACGCATGCCAATGAAAATGAACTATAGAATAGTGATTATTGTCGTCACAAATTTACTAGCTATAAGCAGATGCATGTAGCCTATGTACCATGGTGTTTATTAAGACCTGAATACGATCGCGAGATACAAGTTCAATCCAAGACACGCTTGTAAATGCATGAGAGAAGTCTTCCTTCGGGTGATAAGAAAAGCAAAAGAGTTGACATCCATCATGGCAAAAATATTCCAGCTGCATGCCCATGCACACTATTGAAGAAACGTAACACTGATACTCAGACAACCCAAGGAGGTGGGAACGACTAAATCGGTAAGAATGTTCACGAACCTCAGTCCCAGACACACATCCAGTTCACCTAAAGTAGAAGGAATTGAACGTTTCGATGATGCTGATGGAAGTCAGTACTTGTCATTCTCGATAAGCCTGAGGGTATAATGATCCGGTGAGGCCATTCCTGGTTGGCCTGCTGGTGTCTAGATAGTCCCGCTCCTCATTTCGAGAGAGCAGGGCTCATGGCCGTTTGATACCAGACAGTGTTAGCCCTCAGTATTGTATACGTCCACACGAGACTCCACGCCATCTCTATCCTACCCTTTACGATTCCCCATGGAGAGCGTCACTCCAGACGCAGGAACACCTCTCCCTCTGCGTACAACCAACGCCTCTTGTGGCCTCTTTGCCTCGAAATCCCACGTAGCGAACATTTGTGCGTCGGGTAATGTGAACGTTGGGGGTTCGTTGCTGCGTCCGTTGGCTGCACCCTCGTCTTTACCTTTCCCGCCTGTAGGCGCCCCTGATGCAGACGAGTTCCAAGGGGCGTTGATACCGGTGCCATAATAGAGTTTCTGGTTGCCCCGCTGTAATACAGGTGGATGTGCGAGACGCGTGGTGCGCGCGAGCACAGAGGGCTATAGCAATGCCGTCGTGAGACATCAAATGAACATACAAAATGACGACCTACAGGTAAGATCTGACGCGCGAGATCCGGTAGACGCGAAGATTGCTGAGACACGAGAAAAACAGGTTTGTCTGCGGAAAAGACAGGACGAGGCGGTGCAGAGGGAAATATAGGTTTGTTATTTGACTCTTTGTCGTCTTTTCCTGCGCGTATGTCGTCCAAGGTCGACTGCGGGACAGGGTAGGAAGGGCCGATGACTGCGACGCGAGGTGGGCAGGGTACAATGTTGGCGTATAGCGTGTCTGGAGGATTCCACCGTGGATTGTTTTGTACTTGGGACAGGAGCGTCGTCGCAACTTTGTGCTTTAAGGGATTTGGTGGGGCAGGAGGGGGGACGGGGTGCGTGAGGATATGGTGGTATGCTTGGAGGAGCGCTTGTGCTGTTTGAGGGGTTGGAAGGTGATGTGGCTGTTTTCGGGAGATGGCACTGGCTGGTGGGCGCGAAGGTAGGTGCCACTCTGGGGTTGTAGCTAGAACAGACTCTGAGTAATTGACCTGTGTCACGTAGTCGGACACGGTGTTGGAGGTTATATGCTGTGGGATGAGTGAGGGTGGCTTTTCGAGCTTCACGGTGTGAGGAGTTGGTGTTGGCGATTGGCTTCGCGCGCGCGATGTATCATCTGGGAGGGGAGGGAGGAAATCCGGGGTGGTTGAGCGGTCGAATAAGTCTTCGTAGTCGTCAAAGTCGTCCAACAAAGGTTGTGGGTCAATGAAAGGTATTTCGTCATCTTCGTGACCTTCCTGTAGATAACCTATTATAACGACTGCGTTGAGCAAAATGGCAGATAGGAGAACTTGTGAAAGATACCTCGAAATTCTAAAAGATCGTCGAGTCTCCTGGCACTGCTGCTCGCATACCTCCCCAGGTCCTTCCCTTCAGAAACACAATACTCATCTAATTCTTCCAGGTTCATACCTACGTCTTCCAACGAGCTCAACACATCCCATACTGATATTCGTGAGCGTCCTGAAAGTTCGGCATAATTGCCACAGACAGAAGCTAGTAAAACAAGATAGCGAGAAACGAGACTGGCAAGAACGACAGATGCCTGTGACGATGACCTCGAGAAATTGTGAGCATGTAGAATCTTTAGGATGACTGAGTCGAGGATGGTCGCTGCCGCTGCTTGAGATGCCATGTCCGTGCGTATGTATATGTTTGATAGCGCTAGTGATCAATCAACAACTTGCCAGTGATGAGGACCACTGTGTATGTAACAGCTTCCCACGGCTTGACTCTCGCCACTCAATTCAGTGCTGGCGTTATGGACTTTCAAGCTAGACAACGTTACAGTTAGCTTCTCAGCTCGTTGTGACGGACTGATATTATAGTACAAACGTTAGTGCCAGTCGTGTACTCGCCGTGCACGGTCATGATTGCGACTGCTGGGCCCGTGGTGGGCGATTCCTCAGGCCTCAGTCAGAATCTGGGATGCCAAGACAGACCACGAGCTGCACACCCCTCTCTCAAAGTACACACAAGTAGAGTGTATTGCTTGCAGTGGACCGCGGACGGGAAGACGCTAAAACCTGGGTCATACGATGGCTCGATCAGGACATGGAATCATACTACAACATGGCAGCAAACCGCAGTTTTGAATGAACACAATTGCAACGAGGGTATCGTGACGCCCTTGCATCATCTTTGAATAACCGCATCCTCGCAAGCGCATCGTTTCGGTCCGCCCCTGGCAGCATGCAAGGGCACTGAATAACGTATCGTTGGCAAGGTACTAGTCACTGGCTGCGAGGACAGCAAGGCGTAGTACACGCGGAATTGATTTCTGCGATCATTGTAAAAGAAGCTGGCTCAATTGACGAGGATACAAATGTTAGTTGCCAACAGGCATGTCTCATTGGCGACAAGTCGGTACTACTCCAGGCTGATGCTACACGACTCTCTTAACGTTCGTGCTCACGTGCGTCATTACATTATTTCGTTTATTTTTGAGCTTTCAGTTTGCTCCACCTTGGACCCCGCTCCCCCGCGCATCCCCACCGTACCGGGCTACCATCAGTATCGTATGAAAACAGCCTCCTTACTCGTTATTCCACCACGCCCAATCCAATGCCCATGATGCGCCGTTCCGATCCCGCCTTTTCTACTGGGATAGGAAGTTTCTATCCAAAGGACAGCGCAGCCAATGGGGCACAGGTATCGAGTTCAGGAGCCTCGCTCAGCCGTAGCCGAAGTCCCACTTGCAAAGGGCAAACGCGTAGTTCTCGGCCGTTTGACTCTATCTAATATCTTACAGAGAAATGCTTCAGCAAGAGAGAAACGGCAGCCTGTTCGGTCGAACTCGAACAACCTTTTGCAGGCAGCTTGCGGTCTCGCCAGAGAAATAGAGCGCCCCACCGCCAAGTACTGGCTGCGACGCCATCCACCACGACTACTGCCACCTTCCTATCTACAACCTTGACAATCTCGCACCTTGATGCACCGATCAAACAGCCCGGAAGATGGTCTCGTTTCTTTGTTCTAAATATACCGAAGGCCGTCATTAGTCTACCGAAGATTTCTTGTTTTTCAAGTTTAAGATGATCTCTCCATCTCATCTGACATACCATGACGCTCGTCTCATCCTCGATACATGAAGCTGTTTATTGCGTACTCATCTATATCACGGTAGTACTGCAAGCTTGGCCATTGGCAGCTCGATAAAAACGGTGTGAGCATTGATAATCTATGGACAAGTGGATATGAAAGCGAACACTAGCGGAGACAGTGGAAAGTATTGATACACCACCAATTGAAGGTGGGTGGCAGTACCTAGTAATATATCATCGGAAAGCAACAGTTCGGAAAATTCAATAAAACGGCAAAGGGAAATACGTACACAGCGTCCATTCACATGGCAGTGAAAGTTAGAACTAATCGTGAATCGAGCAATGGGATGTGCCGAGTCGCCGACATACATGCCTAACCACCGGCCTTACCGAGCAAAGCATAGGCACTTCCTGCTGGGCCGTGCAGCTACACAGTACACATTAGGAATAAAACAAGAAAAGAAAGAGTTACCGTACCTTTGAGTAGCATCGATGGCAAAGGGGATCTCCGTCTTTCTCCGTCGATCTAGTTGAATCTAACAGAGTATTGCACTCATTTTTTTCGTCTGTCGCCCATAATGCGTAGAAGGCCACGCGTAGTAAACCAATGCCGCGTGAATCCATTAGGCAAAGTCTGCGGGTAGTTGGAATCCGTGTTAGGACAACAATTTAGAGCCAGGTTCCCGCCATACTGGCGGCATTGAAACATGAAGATGAATGTTGGACGTACGGATGAACAGATAAGCTGCCCAAAAACATAGGAGTGTGATGCACGATGAGATTGCTCAGTGTTAGTGTGTCAGCTAGTCTTTGAGACGATTCCACCGGCGGTTCAACGTGACCACGTCCAAATAGCTACGCCCTTCGAAGATTCGAATCACGTCCAGCTCGAATTCAGCTTGCTTGACCTATAGGAGCGCATGCTGGCACTAGCACACTTGAAATGAAACGCGTCGTCTGACTGGTCACTGGGTGCACAAACTGTGATTAAAAGCTGCTTCCAGTGGTAAGTCGGAAGATTCTGAACTTTGACTGCTTGAGCACGACCATAGTACGAGTACGAGTGTTGTGTACGAGGAACCACCTATAATTCAGCGCGGCGCATGCTGATTGCTGTACGCCTTGTTGGAGTGCTGGAAGAATCAAGACGCTACAAGCTCTCATCTCTTGCTTGAGATTCGATTGTTTGACAGAATTAGCGTATCGTTATCGGCGAGCCTAGGCCTGGTCCAATTGAATAATTACACGCAAAGAATCAGCTGTCCATCATATCAATAAGGAGAAGCAGATATGACTGGTGTGATCGAAACGAGGCTGATAAGGACGAATCCAAGTCTGAGTGACTAGCAGTGGACGAGTGGTTTGTATGTGGATGTTTACATGAGTAATATTCTAATAGACTGGACCGATGACTTACAAGAGTCCACAAAAGACCAATTACTAGGACTCAGAAAGTACTCCAGCTCTTCTCTTCCCCGTCAACCAATCACCATGTCCCTCGGACAAGAAAGAGACTCATTCAAGCGCCTCCATCGCCCAAACTACGCTTCATGGCACTCGCAACCTACACCGCTCAACTCCACTTCTTCTGCCGCTGCCGCTGCCACACCTGCACCTGTACCCGCGCCTACAACTGCATCCACATCTGAATCAACGTCTACGCCTAGCGCTAAGAAGAAACGGCCAAAGACGAGTACGTTTGGTTTGGTGGTGTGCATGAGAAACGTTCTGATGACTTCCTTCACTCCCTTCTGTTCTTGTCCTTGTTGTAGATATCGTGTATTCACAGCCGGCGGATACGGGGACGGGGACGAATGTGAACACGCAACTTGTGTATGCTATTGATCATCTCAAGGTACGTATAGCGTTTGGTTTCTTTTACCACCCGCGCGCTAATTGGGTTTGGGTTTGGGTCGCAGTCGACGCATAATCCTATGCGTCTTCAAGACATTGCAATCGTCACGAATACACCGCTAGAGACCGACGCAGTCCTGCTCGAGAAATTTAAGTCGCATGATAGGATTCTCTGGGATCCAAAGACTGATCTGTATTCGTATCGGGTACGTCTCTCTCGCTAGCTCTCCTCAGCCGCCCACTGACGCGACACAGCATGAATTCAGCTTTCGGAACAAAGCAGCGCTTCTAACAGAGATACAGCGACAGACGAGGAAAGGTGGGGGGATACCCGTGCGTGCGCTCAAGGAGTCATGGAAGGAGGCGCCACTGGCTATTGAGGAGCTGGAGAAGGAGGGGGACGTGCTTGTTACGAGGACTGTGAAGGATGGTCAGTTGCGGATGGTGTTTTGGAATGAGATCAAGCCGGATGATGAGAGTGGGGGGAAGCAGGTTGAGAAAGGTGGGTATTGGTAGTGTGGGATGTACTCTGCTGATTTCGTTTTGTTTTGGACAGAGTTCTTTGATTTGTGGCATTCGCTGAAGGTGCCGAATGATGTTGATTTGTTGAGGGCGCTGCATGCTGGTATGTGTCTGCTATTTTATCTTTTTGTTTGGTGTCTCACATTACGCTACAGAGGGGCTGCAAGCTACTGCGGAAGAGATGCCGATTCCGAAAGCGCCGTCGAATATGAAGAAGAAGGGAAAGCGCTCGGCACCGCGACAGAGACAGGCGAAGATAACGAACACGCATTTGAAGGGAGAGATCGACCTTTCGCGAGATTATGAGAGGAAATGATCTGATTTTATGTTTTTGGGGATCTTCCTCCTTTATACCTTTCGTTCTTCGACGATTTGAGCCAGTGCTCAAACATTGATTTTATTGGATACAGTTATTACTTGTACTGCGAGCTGACAGCTGCAGTTGTGCGGTCTAATACTAAAATTGGTTAATTGTCCGCGACAACTGCAGCTGTATCAGCGGCGCTGTTGAATCTAGCAGGTCTGGATGTTGTCTCACTCAAGCGGCCGTGTTTCCATCCCAGCGCCCTGGAGTGAAACACTGTCCGCAGTCTTGTCACTAATTCATTCATTTGGAGAAACGACAGGTGTATTCCAGCAAGCATACATAAGAAATAAGAGATCGCCGTTGCGATACTGAGGTGGTTCCTTTACATATTAGACAAGAGGAAAATACTGCCTGAACCCAGGACTGCAGTGATGGCAACGACCAAGATAGTGGACACTTTTCCTAGGGAGACTCCAAGAGGACCGTCCCAATTGGAAGGGACGGACAAGGCAACGAGGGAGGAAGGGACTGTGAAGCCTGCGGTTGAGCACGCGGAGGCGTATGCTGATGCAAGGAGTCAATAAAGGGTAGATATGGGAAAGGGAGAAAGGTACCAGTAAGAGCAGCTGTTGAGCCAGCGCGGGGATCGGTGCTTGTTGTGGACTTTGCGATCAAGTCGGTGAACATGCATTGCTCGCAGGAGGTGATGGCGGTGACTGTGTCGGAAGCGCAGAGACAGGAATCATTGGCTGCACAGGTCTGAAGGAGATTAAATAAAGAAGGGAACGGGAGGGAGGGACATACGGTGATCTGAGCGTTTGCATTGGAGCATTGGGTCTGACACTGATATAGATATAGACGGTTAAAAAGGGGAGAAGAGGGATGGGTTGTGTTGTCTTACGTCAGTCAAGAGGTATGTATCGGTGACGTTGAGGAATTGGGTCGCATCGACAGTTCCGACAGAACCACCAACAGCGATAGATAACGAAAGGGCTGCGGTGACGTTAGCACATGGGGTCAATGGTGAAAAGTGACACAACTGACCTTGACCAGCAAGCAAGAGAACTGAAACAAAAGCAAAGTGCATGACTAGCAAGCAGGGAAAGTGGGAAAGAACCATAAACTGCCCTTGCTGTATTTGAGGCCGTGAGGGGCAGAAACCGCCAAGAAACCGCTCTCACACTAGTACTATGTACTATATTTGAACTTTGAAGCTCAACCGATCCGCGATCCACGTGATCATATTGTTGACGCGAAATATCCAAACCAACTTGCATCTAACCCTCATGGCTCCAATCACATTCAGCGGTACAATCCCTTCAAAGAAGAAGGCCGACCTTCAGGCTATTGCCGTGGCTCTGGACATCAGCGATGCTGGAACAAGAGAAGATCTACAAGGCAGAATTAAACGTCATCTCGAGCAACATCAATCCAGGTATGAGGATGACCCTACATTCTCTGGTCTATACGGGAAGAGGAAGAGGAGCGCACAACCTCCTATAACGTCAGTCACATCACTTTTATCACTCTCCCCCTCATGTTCTTCTCAGGCGCTTCGTCCCTGGTTCACCAGATGACCAGGAAGAGAAACCCCAGAAGAGCCCCAAAGTCGCTAGTACTCGCAGTCGTCGTATCGTCCCCATTGACCCACGCGAGACAACCCCTGTCGACGATATGCACAACGTATCCATGATGCTTAAACACCTTCCTATATCTCCTGATGCCGAGTCTACTCCTACCTCGTCTGCTAAACCTTCTCCCCAGAAGGAACAACGCAAACCAGAAAGCGCGCGACCTGTCGCGTCCATTCAAAAAACGCGTCCTGTTTCTAAACCTGTTGCTGAAGTGACTCGTGAAACCTTCGCAAAGCTACAAGTCAGCGTGCAGACACACACGCGAACAACCTTGTTGACGACGCGTGCCGTAAGTCTGTCCTTGTTGTAGAGAAACACCCACCAACAACGTGTTCTTTAGGTCCTCTCGGACTCCACCAATATCTACCTCATCACTGCTCTCCTCGAGCTTTCCTATATCCTCTACATGGTCATTCCATGGCAGACTTTCGAGGTTAGTTTTCGTGTACTCCTTTAGTTTACGCGTCTAACTCCCACTTAAGCTGTCACCAGGCTCGCCTAGTCAATTCTACCTCGCGATCCCCTATCCCCCCGCTCGCACCTTCTTAACACCATCCTTCTGGACCGTCCTAATCCACTGGTCGATACCCACCGTCTTTATCCCCCTCGTCTTCGGCCTCCTCGTTTCCTTCCATCCCGCTAATTCTACAACTGCCCGGATCCCCCGAGTCATCGCGCTCGATCCCCTCTCAGCTTCCATCGTTCGTCTGGCAGCCCATGTCGCCTACCCCTTCCGTGCCCTCGAGGCGTCCCTCCAAGGCGTAGATGTTATCGGTCAGAGATGGCGCCTCTTGACAGCCTCGGTTGTAGTGGCATTTGCGTTCGCAGAAGCAATTTTCAACGCGCCTGGTGCGTTTGCAGAGTCAAGGGTTCGTTTACGCGCAGCCACCCCCAGGCGTGCTGAAGACACCCCCGTCTCTATCACCGCCACTGGTGAATCATGAGTTTTGTGTACAGTACATCTACTATGTTATGTGACGACTCGTTCATGATCGATTTTTCTCTTTTTTTTGTTTTGCTTTATCGAGTTGGAGTTGCTGTTTTGTTAGCGCCGCGACTCAACCGCGACTGTATTTATTCTTTACCTATTGGCATTCTATAACTTGGAGTATTACTACTATTGTTACTGTTTTATCGCAGCATTGATGTGCGCGAGTTTTTTTTTTCATGTTCAGTACCGTCCCTATTCAATATATCGATATCGATAGCCTTTATTATGGCATGTAGTCAATGAATGTTTCCACATACCCTCATCTTGAACGTTCTGATCAGTTCTGCTTCCGCAATTGCCTTCAGCGATCTCGGTTCTCAGCTCAGAGCTGCGAAGATCGCTGAAAAGTTCATGCGGGTTCGGGTAACGACAGAGTACATTTGGATATGGAGTCGTCTGTGAAGAAAGCCTGTGGATGATATATCGGTGTGTGCGAGAAACAGTGTGTATTGAATTTTCCCAGTCGACCAGTGAATTCGATGCAGGGCAAGCCCTGAAACGTACAATGATAAGGCACACTACGATCACAGGTGGGATTGAGCTATCTCTAGTTGAGGAAGCCTAGCTGCCATAGACATGTTGTCGAAGCAAAAGGACAGTGCTTGATGACACTCTGATGCATACGGGAATTTTCCGCAGTGTAGACACTATTGGATCCCACTGCCATAGAGGAGCTGAAGCACAGCGAGATAGAGCAGTGGGATGGGGCTATTGTGCGAACGATCAAGAAAGAAGATGTTACAGTAGGAATATATGGCGGTAACCAAATTGCACAGGGTTCAGTGGAGACAGAAGCTGGGGCAGTGTATCATGGTACTGCGTATGTCATGAGCATGTCTGGAATTGAAGATATCGCCTGGAGAATGTGACCCGAGGCAGATGACTCTTGGGCGCTTCAACCGCACAGCCTATGCTGTGCATAAGCTGCGAAGTGAACACGAGGATAAAGCATGTAAAAACGCACCAGGAAGGAAAGGAATCAACTCTGAAACGTCCATTGTACCATGGTGTCAGCCCGCCATCGTTGTCCTCGTAAGTATAAATTTTGAATTTGGATGGATGACAGCTTAGATGGGAAGGAGAAACGGATACTCACTTTGTCATGGGGGTCGTATACCTGCTAGGCGGACAACGGATCATAACTTGTTCGTCGGATGGCTCGCTCCGAGTGTGGAACTTGAAGCTTGAAGAGCGGAAAACAGATAGGAGAAGACTGAAGAGACGGGGATAGTGCAGTGGAGAGTATAGCGCTGTCTCCGAACGGGAAGAAAGTGGTCAGCGGGAGAGATGATGGTGCAGTGAGGTTGTGGGACATTGACACGTGTAAAGTCATCGAGAAATGGACTAGTCACACAAAGAAGTTTGTGATACCGGTCTGCTGGAGTCGAGATAGTTGGCGAGTGGTGAGTGAATCTGAAGACGGAACTGCAAGGCAATCGGACGTGGAGTTCGAGATGGAAGAGACCATCCTCGCATCAACCGAGATCGGATACAAAGAAGTGCAGGCAGTTTTCTATTCTCCAGACACGACCTTGATTGCGACTGGTGGATTCGACGAAGCATCGATCGCTGGTGCACTGGTGAACAACTTGAAGCAGACCAATTTTCATCGAATTTCATCCATCAAAATCCGGGACGTCCGAGCCGACGCTTTAAGCGGGGTTGCTTATGTAAAGAAATAATAGTGCCCTTTCTTATAAAATTTTCCTGTCCGTGATTGTACGAAGAATACGGCGCGTGTGGCGGCACTAGTACTAGTACTGTGGCCGATATGCTGCCTGCTGGCGTTGTTGTGTATAATTCCCTCTGTTCTCTATTGGGTGCAGGTCTGTCATCCGCCGCTTCTAACTCTTTTGTGCACTCTCCCCTCAGTTCACAAATCCAACCCCCACTGGTACTTTAGCTAGTACCACAGAGTACCACTGTACCAGGCTCGCCCAGTTGGACTGTCCTAATCCACTACAGGTCGATACCCACCATCCTCCCCCCTCGTCTTCGACCTCCTCACCTCCTTTCACCGCGCTAATCTACAACCGCCCGAATCTCCCCAGTCATATCACTCGGTCCCCTCTCACCTTCGCGTTTTGCAGTCGATGTCGCCTAGCCCTGGAGGCGTAGATGCTATCGGTCAGAGATGATGCCTCTTGACTCGAACGTCTGTTATAGTGGGATTTGCATTCGCAGAAACTGTTTTCGTTGTGCTTGGGTTTACCGAATCAAGGAGTTACGGGTACTCCCAGGCCATCTGAAGAGACGCTCGTGAGTACGAGTTTTGCGCGTTGTGTGTACATTGTCAGTCTATGTAACTCGTTCGTGCGATTTATTGTTTGCTTTGCTTTGTAGTGGAGTTGCTGTCTTGTTCAAAGGCCATGTCACGATTGTATTTATTCTTTACCTGCATTCTATGTATATGGCTTGGAGTGTAATATAGCTACTACTGTGTTGCAGCATTGACTTGCGCGAGTCCCGTAATGTCGATGTCGTGTTTTGCACATATGCCCGTCGAGTTCTGTATGGTCCCGTCCAATATATGGATGTTACCCCTCATCTTGGATGTTGTTTTAGGTAATCCGAGTTCTGCGAACTTCAGTTGCGAGCGTTGCAGTGATTTCTGCTCTCAAGCTGCATCACAGACTTGAAGATAACTGAGCAGCTCGCGGGTTTGGGCATATGCATGCATGACTCAGGGTAGATTTTGACATCAATTGATCACTTACAATCAATTCAAAATCAATTACGAAGTGCCGGCAAACGCGGGCAACTTGAAGGTTGCGATCCCCGCACCCCCTCCAGGGCTGGACTGGTTGGCAACATCGTTCACAAACAAGAAAAGTGCCGGCAGCCCTTTTATAAAATGTCTAGTGGTCCGGAGTCCACCTGTTGATTATACGATTATTTTCAGCCTTCAGAACACGATGCGTGCAGCCGATACTAGTATGCTACCTTATAAGCTACTGGCGCAGTTGTGTATGTTTCCCTTCGTTCTCGGTGCGTGTCTGTCCCCTGCCGCTTCCAACTCCTGCACTGCGCCCGCCCCAGGAGCTAGCCAAGCGTTCGATTAGTTGACTCGTATTCGGTAGTGACAGCTTCGTCAATTTATGCAGCGAGCTTCACAACTTCTTTGTTTCTTCCTTCTGCCAGCATCTCAGGCGCGTCTCCCACAGCTGGCGTCATCACCATTCCGCTCTCTAGCTATTCATTCACTCCTTACCCTACACCTTCTCTCGCCCCCCACCCGCCAGTTTTCCCCGCCACCGACCCTTTGAATCCTCCCGATGTCAGCAACGATGGGCATGTTGTGCCCGACTTTGCGCCTGCGTGGGCTACTGCGTACCAAAAGGCCAGGAACCTCGTTAGTGCATCTGTCTTAACGCTCGATCATCTATATTTTGATTACTGAATCTTCCCTATACATTCACCTAACTTTTGTCGGCATGTGCTGAGTATTCACCCAGATATCGAATTATACCATCGAGGCCAAAGTCAACATCACTACTGCAGTCGGTTGGGAGAATGGCTTGTGCGGTGCGAATATCGCGCCTAATAAGAACTTCTCTGGTTTATGCCTTCAGGTGCGTGGCCTAAGATTGAATTTTTTTTGAGGTGTTGTCTGATGATTAGCTATATAGGATTCGCCTCTCGCCGTCCGTGGTGTAGACTTTACGACTGTGTTTCCAGCTGGCATTCATGTAGCGTCCACGTAAATCATCGTCAATTTTGTCAATGTCATTTCTGATTTGTTGTGTATCATGACAGTTGGAATCGCGCTCTAATGCGTGCTCGTGGCCTGGCTTTGGGCCAGGAGTTCAAAGGCAAGGGCGTTAACATCGCCCTTGGCCCCATGATGAACATGGGCCGCGTCGCTCAGGGTGGCCGCAATTGGGAGGGTTTCGGTGCCGACCCTTTCCTGGCGGGCGAATCTGCGTATGAGACGGTCCTAGGCCTGCAACACGGCGGAGTACAATCCTGCGCCAAGCACTTCATAAACAAGTTCGTACTTATACCTATTTGCACAGGTTCTTATTTTATCTATTCCTATAGTGAGCAGGAGCACTTCCGCGCGACAGAAACCTCAAATGTCGATGATAGAACTCAACATGAGATCTACGCGCACCCGTTCTTGCGCAGCGTCATGGCTGGCATTTCGTCCGTCATGTGCAGCTACAGTAAGTCGTCATGCATCGTTCTGTTAGCATTCGCGTCATTCGAGGTCTGAATTGTAGACCTCATCAACAACACTCATGCATGCAACAATGACAAGATGCTCAATGACATCTTGAAGCGGGAGTACGGTTTTCAAGGTTTTATCATGTCTGATGTCTATGCAACGACGACGACCCTCGCTGCTGTTGCAGGGCTTGACATGACTCTACCAGGTGATATCACCTTTGACTCTGGCGACTCCTACTTCGGGGGCAATCTCACGGACTATGTGAACGAGGGGTATATCAGTATGGCTCGCCTGGACGATATGGCGACGCGTATCATCGCCGCTTGGTACTTCCTGCATCAGGACGAGGAGTACCCTGCAACGAACTTCAATGCGTTCGATCAGAATGATGAAGTGAACAACAAGCATGTGAATGTGCAGGCTGACCACTATAGGCTTGTGAGGGAGATTGGCGCGGCTGGGATGGTCCTCTTAAAAAATCAAAACGGCGCGCTACCATTGAACAAACCCAGGAACATCGTATTGATCGGGAGTGATGCGGGTCCGGGAAAATCTGGTCCGAATGAATTTTTATACGGGACTGGTAGCGATGGCATTCTAGCATCTGGGTGGGGATCTGGGTATGTTGGCTCTCAGAATGCTTGGGATTGTTCCTGAGCTCCAGTACTGCTGGGTGTTGCATAGAACTGGCACTTTTTCCTACCTTATTTCGCCTCTCGAAGGTATCCAGGAGCGTGCTCGCCAGGATGGCAGTAGCGTGTTCTGGGACTTTGACGACTGGAACACTGATATGGCCGGTACTATGGCATTTGGCCAGGCCGTCGCTCTGGTTTTCACCAGCTCCGACTCTGGTGAGGGTCTCTTTACTGTCGATGGCAATGAGGGCGACCGGTGCGTTCCTCACATCTTTAGTTGGGGAAACGATGTTCATTCCTAGCTGCTAGCAATAACCTCACTGCTTGGAACAATGGTGACAACCTCATCCTTGCCGTTGCTGCGCAGAACAACAATACCATGGTCGTCGTGAACAGCGTTGGCCCGCTTATTGTGGAGCCCTGGATCGAGCACCCTAACATTACCGCCGTCGTCTGGGCTGGCATTCAAGGACAGGAAGCAGGTAATGCTATTGCTGATGTGCTCTATGGCGCATACAACCCCTCCGGAAGACTTCCGTATACTATTGCCAAGGATCCCGCTGATTATCCCGCGCAACTCGTCACTAATGGTTCGGACAGCGAGATTGTGACACTTGATTACACGGAGGGGTACGTACACTTGACCAATGCCGTTATCACTTGAAGCTGATTTCACAATCGTTTTAGGTTGTTCATCGATTATCGCCACTTTGATCAAGTGAGATTTCCGAGTCTATTTTGCGCTTTCATGTCTTAAACAAGGGAAACTGCAGGCGAATATCACACCTCGTTTTGAGTTTGGCTTTGGCTTGAGCTACACCACGTTCTCATACTCAGACCTTGACGTAGCTGCTATTCAGTCATCGGTCATTGATCAGGGAGATTTGATTATCGCGTGGGAGAACGGGGAGGCATCTCCCATCGCTGAAGGGTCTTCTGTTGCGCTTTGGTGAGATTTTCATGACCAGTGACTTGGATCTGTGGGCTGATAACTCTTCCAGGCTCCATGAGCCCGCATTCCAGGTCACTTTCAAGGTCACTAACACTGGATGTGTGTCTGGGACTGAGGTTCGTGAAACTTGCCAATTCAGTCGTTTTTATCCTTGCGCTCAATTCCGAATAGATTCCTCAGCTCTATATCCACCACCCATCTTCCGCTTGCGAACCTCCTTCGGTTTTGAAGGGATTTACAAATGTTGAAATCGGACCGTACGACACGAAGCATGTCTCGATCATGCTCTCGCGCTATGACCTGTCTGTCTGGGACGTCGTCACTCAAGGCTGGCGCAAACCTGACGGTCAGATCTCGTTTTCTGTTGGCGCAAGCAGTAGGGACTTTAGGTTGTGGGGCGTCATCCCTGCGTGATTTTGTGATTAATGCTCAAGATACTTTTGAGTTGGCGCATTGGGTTAATTTTAGCGAATCTCCATGGCACTAATAATTAAAATGCAACCAACGAAGAGGCTGCAGGGGAAGGCACGTAGGCACTGCGTTGCAAGCAAATTGGAAAGAAGCGCAGACACTGTATGCGTCACGGTTTGTACAATAAAAGTCATACCGCGACCTGCGAAAATATGGACACGCCCCTGGTTGTTGAATTGTCAGTGTCGGATGGGACCCCTGAATATAGACGGCAGTGCCTGATGAGGATTCACAGATGGATTTTGTCCGAACAGCGCATCCTGGGATCTAGCCCTAGACAGATCAGCCAACAGGCCTTCATTGATGTTTCCGGACCAGCCGAAGCAGCCTAGCGAACAGTTTAATTTGTGTGGGCGTGGCTTGAGAGAGAACCACAGAGATAAACTGAATCGGTACTACTACAAGTGTCGAGCATTTACGTTCTTCGATATCTTCATCAGCTCCCTTCTTCTCTACCTTCTGCTTTGCACCTTTTATGCATGAATTAGTCACGTTCAGAACTGTGATAGCGGTAACATTAATATTGTTAGGCCCATTGATTCCAAACTCGTTCAAAGTGCATTCCCGTCAGGATAATTGTGCATCATGAGCCTGAGCTCCGTTGCCGGAATCCTCGTCTCAAACCTGATAGCACATGGATTTTCTGATTTCTCCCCGATCATCATCCCCATGTCATCCAATGGCTTCGTAGGATCCAACGTGAGCTGGAAAGCCCAAAAAATAAGGAGCGAGTTGATAAACACCGATCTGGTTTGATCAATGTGAGCTCGGACGATCACGTGCGTGGAACAGTGCCTTTACCTTTGCGCGACATGTTGACCGGGACATACGCTGAAAGGAAATGACATTTCAAGAAGGAATGCTGAAAGTTGGTGCTTACCGCCGACCAAAGCCGTAGGGGAAGAATGTCAGATCATCTCGCAGGCGACCTTGCTCGTCAATCCAGCGCTGAGGCTTGAACGCGTCAGGCTCCGGATAGGCATCTGGATCTCGCGAGATGGCCCTAAGTCAGGGACCATTAGATACTGGGTAAGTTTTCTTAAAGCACAATGCTTACCAATGATCACCGAAGATCGTAGTCCCGGCTGGAATACAATAGTTTTCCTGAGAAGCCAGATCATCATTCGTGCAATAAGCTGACCCAAAGATCACTTGCCCAAATTATGTCCTGAGTTGTTCGGTGAGGCATCGCTGCAGCGTGATTGTTGTAAAATTCATACACAATCGAAACAAGAAACATACCACCGGTAGGCATGGGCGGTCTCCATCTCAAAGACTCAGAAATGAATGCTTGCAGGCGAGGAAGGGATTGTTGGTCGGTGAACGTCGGCGCTTTAATGTAAAATTATAGAAAAATGGCGCAGCAATAGGGAATCAAGGTACCTCGGTGCCTTCCGATGACCGCATCGAGTTCGGCCTGAACTCGAGCTTGCTCCTCGGGGAAACATGCAGCTGCCATGAGAACCGTACATATCGAAGTAGAGGTCTTTCGCCTGATTTCAGCCACGTAATCTCTTCGGAAGCTACAAAACAACACCTTACCGTCTCGGATCCAGCTGCGAAAAAGGAACCACCAAGATAGGCCATCTCGGTGTCTGACAAACCATAGAGATGGCGATTTTCTAGGATATATCTCATGAACGAAGGGCCGATGTCCACGTCACTCTGCTGTGGAACGACTCAGGTGGGAAGCCAAGATTCAAAAGGAAATGTATACCATTTGCTCCCTCACGCGGTTTAGCTGACCAAGGTTGAGTTTCTTGGTCCTTTCAAACCCCCGATATAAATCTCGCCCATACCAAGGAAGGTGTTTGAGCCATGGGATCGAGTCCACTAAGTAAGCACCAGGACGCACGACCGCACTGACTGCCTTGACGAAATGTCGAATTTCAACGACTGAAGGATCAGTCGCAGATGTGGATGTGGTCTTCCCATAAGCAATCTTCATGATTGTCGTCGCAGCATAACTTAGAATCACTTGTAAGCAAGGAGCAACATAATTGAAAACTCTTACGTTAGCACATGCTTCTGGAAGTCGCTGTGTGGATCATCGAGAATGCCCAGGACTGTATCCTTCGCGTGTGACATCTGCAGGGGCTGATATGCCACAGCCGCTTTAGGTTGGAGATGCGTGTGAAGTGCCCTGCACCACGTTGAAACGTAAGATAGACGAGAGGGTGTGATACGGACTACTAACCTACGCATACGACGGAACCTGTCCCCCCAGTGTGCAAATCCGATGCCCATACCGCCGCTAAACATTTCTCCAGCTGCAATCATGCGAGGACGGTCAGCTGTCAATTTGCCCTGATTCTCCATGATATCCACGGCAGCCTGCGACAGAACGTTGAACAAAGGTAACACAACTCAGCATGTAGGGACCGACTTTGTAGCGGCCGATGATAACGATCTTCTCAAGTTTTAACCGGATGGTGATCAGAGGACCGTACTCGTCAATCCATTTCGCTATGGTGAGGGATGAACTATCGGCGATGAAACAATTAGTATTTTAAAATCAAGAAGTCGAATACGAAATTTACTGGCGATGCGGCAGGAAGTGCCCTCCAAGTCTCCAAGTGGGAGGGGAAGGTGGGAGAGGAAGGTCACTCTCTGATTTACGACAGCGAGCCCGAGCAAAGACTCCTGCTACAGCAAGACAAGTCCCAACACTAAGGACGAGCTGTGCGTTGTCAGACATATGTAGGTCAGACAATTGTAGCATGGTCTGTGGCATGAGCGCAAAGAAAGATTGTAAAGAACTCATTGCAAGTCGAGGTGCATCCAAGTTGTGAATGAGTTTTTAACTGTCCCATGCCAATGAAAGAGTGACCCGTACATGGGAGTGCGAAAATGATTCTGAAGATGGTCACCATGGGGGTGCAAATATGAAGCACTGCTGGCATGCCGTGACAGTTCGTAGCGATTTGTGTGCTACCTGGCAGCACCTGACCTGACCAGGACGTCCGATGATCTTGGGTATCAAATATTGTAGAATAGTTGGAGCGTACAGCGTACAACCAGAGTCACGAGTAGTAGTATTAGTGAGGCAATTCGGACCTGATAGTGGTTTATTGGGTCATCGGGCCATTGCCTTCCATCAAGGTGAGCAGCTGGTCCCCAGTATTTCCCGCATAGGCTTATTAATGTGCCCACATCAGCTTGTTGGAAGCCTCTCCGTAACTTGAAGGAGCGTGATTGGGAGGACTTAGATGCTAAAAATACAAAGAAACGTTCAACAAGCGCAAGTACAGACAAATATGTGTTGTAAGCACCCTCGTCCAATTGACCTCGCCTCATCACATTCAGTTGTACGCTCAGCGCTCAGCGCTGCAGCGACGGCATGTCCGGACTTGTATCGTAGTAACTCGCAAGTCTGTCACGTACCTCAGCCTGTAGCAATTGTACACTTCCACTAGCTGTTACCC
Organism: Suillus brevipes Sb2; assembly: GCA_011800875.2. NCBI lineage: Eukaryota > Fungi > Basidiomycota > Agaricomycetes > Boletales > Suillaceae > Suillus > Suillus brevipes. The sequence continues at coordinate 72,069 of JRHT02000112.1, read as the reverse complement.
AGTGAGTATCATAGTCACAGTTTGAGCACTGACTGCCGCCCCAGTTTTGATTTTTGGTGGCCAAAAAATATGTACTAGCAAAATTGACGCAAAATTGCCTTTCCTGCATTTTGGTCCGAAACTACATCCTTGACTCACTCCAGTTGTGCATGTGACTGGCTAATCGAAAAACTTAAGTGACCTACTTATAGTTACTGATCATCATATCTGTCACGACGATTCTGCGACTTGCAAGTCGCCCACTCCGGCGCTATACGCGAGGAAATTCATACATAATGGCGAATACTATGGAGTTGGTCCAGGTTTGTTCCCCATCGTTCTATGTTAATTCCCCTCGTTAACAAGGCTGATGCACAATAGACGGGCAAACGCGATCGTCTCATAGAGCTGGAAAAGAGATATCAAACGAAATGGCAGGAGGATGGTATATTCGAAGTTAATGCCCCTTCACCCGACGAGCTGAAGGGCTTGTCACCTGCCGAAGTCCAGGATAAATACCCCAAGTGGTTTGGCAATTTCCCTTACCCGTATATGAACGGCTCTTTACATCTGGGACACGCGTTCACCATCTCAAAAATCGAATTTGCTGCCGGATACCAGAGATTATTAGGCAAACGTGTCTTATTTCCTCATGGTTTACATGCAACAGGCATGCCGATCAAGGTGAGTGATCCCAGACATTTGGAAATTGTTTATCTGATTTCTTGGACAGGCGGCTGCGGATAAGATAATTCGTGAGATGGAGATGTTTGGCCCAGATTTTGAACAATTTGATGAAGAAGCGCAAGACGAAAAACCTATAAAAGCGGCGCCAAACGGCCCAGCTGCACCTTCAGCAGCAGTCGGGAAAGCCACGAAGGGCAAGATTGCCGCAAAATCCACGGGACTGACATACCAGTTCCAAATCATGTTGTCAATTGGCGTCCCGCGCACGGAAGTCAAGAAGTTCGCGGATCCCCATCACTGGCTGGAACACTTTCCTCCAATCTGCAAGGTGTGCAAACTGATCGCCGGTCAATTTTGCATTTTTTCTCATTTATGTACTGCAGGAGGATAACAATGCAATGGGAAATCGTATCGATTGGAGACGTTCATTCGTCACGACTGACCTGAATCCTTACTACGATTCGTTCGTTCGATGGCAGATGAATAAATTACATGCACTTGGAAAAGTCAAGTTTGGGGAGCGATACACGATCTATAGTCCTAAAGACGGACAGCCTTGTATGGACCATGACAGGTCCGACGGTGAAGGTGTCAACCCCCAAGAGTACACTGGCGTCAAGATGGAGGTTGTAGAATGGAGTCCAGCTGCGAAGTCCATTGAAGGCAAAGTCGATGGTCGAAAAGTATATTTGGTGGCTGCTACGTTGCGTCCCGAGACCATGTCGGTATTCGTATCTTATCTTCATCTTAACATTGTCTCTTAGAACATCCACAGGTATGGCCAAACCAATTGTTTCGTCGGCACCTCCATAAAATATGGCGTCTTCGCGATTAACGATACAGAAGCATTTGTGTGCACGTATCGTGCAGCCCGTAACATGGCTTTCCAAGGTCTGTCGCCTGAGCGCGGCCAGACTCAACAGTTGTTAGAGATAGATGGCGCGGCCTTGGTCGGCACAAAGATTAAAGCACCATTTGGATTGGCTCCTGAGGTGCATGTGCTGCCTATGGATAATGTCTTGGCTACGAAGGTCAGTCGTTTAGTCATCAGAGCTTCGTAGTAGACCTTATTGACATTGTCTCAGGGTACCGGTGTCGTCACTTCTGTGCCGTCAGATTCACCTGATGATTTCGCAACTATCAGCGATTTGCGCAAGAAGCCCGAATTTTACAAGATCAATCGCGAATGGGTGTCCATTGATCCGATCCCCGTGCTGACGACTCCGACCTATGGCGAGCTGACTGCGCCCCGCTTGGTCGAGAAGCTGAAAATTCAGTCGCAGAAAGACGTCAAGCAGCTGGCAGAGGCGAAGGAAATTGCATACAAGGAGGGTTTCTACAGTGGTGTGATGTTGGTCGGCGAGTTCAAGGGTCTGACCGTTCAAGAGGCAAAGCCCAAAGTACGCGCAAGCATGATCGAACAAGGATTGGCTTTCGCATATGCCGAGCCAGAGAACCCGGTCATCTCGCGAAGCGCGGATGAGTGCGTTGTCGCCTTGATGGACCAGTGGTATATGGATTACGGCGAACTTGTTTGGAGATCACAGGCTGAGAGGCTCGTATTTTGTGTCTCTTCTCTTCTTTTGCTTACCACTGAACTTCAGGTTACTGGCAAAGATGGAGACATGGACAGTCGAGACTCGGAACCTGTTCGAGGCCACCTTGGCTTGGCTGAATCAGTGGGCATGTGCTCGGACATACGGCTTGGGGTCCAAGTTGCCTTGGGATCCCCAATTTATGGTTGAAAGTTTGAGTGACTCGACTATCTACATGGCATACTACACTGTTGCACATTTGTTGCACGGTAGGTATTAGGACCGACTTCTATCATCTCACTGACCACGTTCACTTAGGTGGTGACATCTTTGGTCGGACACCCGGGCCTCTTGGCGTCAGCGCCGAGCAGATGACAGACGTGGCCTGGGAATACGTCTTCTGCAACGGACCGTGGCCAGACCCAGCGCCATTCCCAAAGGAAAAGGCCGACGCATTGAAGCACGAATTCAATTACTTCTACCCCTTCGATATGCGTTCCTCCGGCAAAGACTTGGTCCAGAACAACCTGACTTTCTTGCTTTATAACCACGCCGCAATCTTTCCTGAAGACAAGTGGCCCAAGGGCATTCGCACGAATGGACATCTGATGCTGAATGGCAAGAAGATGTCGAAGAGCACGGGCAACTCGCTGACGCTGAGGGAAGGTGTCCTGAAGTTTGGTGCTGATGCGATGCGTTTGTCATTGGCGGATGCTGGTGATGGCGTAGAAGATGCCAACTTTGATGAAAAGACTGCCAATGCAAACATCCTGCGCTTGCATACGTTGATGACATGGTGTGAGGTATATGAATTTTGCTCTATACGAGACGATGTGCTTATATCTTCTCTAGGACATGTTTAAGGATGAGTCCAATTTGCGTACTGGTCCCAAGAACTCTTACCATGATCGCGTGTTCGAGGAGGAGATTGTTGACCTGATCAACATTACAAAGAGTCATTACGACGCGTGAGTTTCTTCCGACTATAGCTCTTTAACATAATCTCACTTATCTGCGTTAGAACCGCTTTCAAGGACGCTCTGAAGTTTGGCTTCTACGAATTGCAGAGTGCCCGTGACTGGTACCGAGAAGTCACCGCCGACATCGGGATGCATGCAGACCTAGTCAAATACTGGATTCGTGTTGCCACCTTGATGATTACTCCTTTTGCTCCTCACTTTGCGGAGCATATCTGGACGGAGTTGTTAAAGGAGCCTCGTTCCGTACAGCTGGCACTGTGGCCAGACCCAGAGCGCACCGCAGACAGATCAATCATTGAGACTGGCGTGTACATGCGTGGAACGCTGAAGACGATCCGCGATGCTGAGATTACGTTGTTGAAGAGGTTGCAGAAGGGCAAGAAAGGCAAGGGCGGAGAAGATGCGTTGTTCGACCCCAAGAAACCCAAGGCCGTCCGGATTTATGTTGCGACCAAGTTCCCTGAGTGGCAGGAGACGTGCGTGCAGGCTGTCAAGGATTCGTACTCGAGCCCAGACGATAAGGTAGACGACGCGAAAGTGCGCGATATCCTGATAGATAAAGGGTTAATCAAAGACAAGCGCGCTATGCCATTCATTCAGGCGTTCAAGGTAAGGACATATTATTACAGTCTTTATTCGCTCATCTCATCTCGAAATGCAGAAACGAATGTCCGAAATTGGTGTCGATGCTGCGTTCCGGAGAACCCTGTTGTTCTCGGAGTCTGAGATTTTAAAGGAATTGCTGCCGTATCTAAAGAAGTCTTTGAGCTTGGAAGATGTGGAAGTCTTTTCCGTTGACGAGGCATTGCAAAGAGAGGGTCCAGGATTTACGCGCACCATCATAGAGTCTTCCGAGCCTGGAAGCCCTGCCTTCGAGTATCGCAACATATAGAGTTTTATAAAAGCTCCACGATTCGTTCTCACAATACCATTATCGCAATGTACTCACAGGTCAATTGTAGTTTCATCACGGTTTTAACAACATAGTAGTAATCAAGAGGTCATTGAAGTTGGTACCTTGCAACGTCGTTCGTAATGAAATGTAACGCGCACATTGAAATATACACAAGAGAATTAACCGGGACCAGACAGAACAGCGATCAATCGAGAGATACACTGCAAGCTTGGCAAGGATGGTCTATCACTCATTTGCGCAGGACAGTTAATGGAATGCGTCCATTGAAATAGATGACTCTATGTTATTGATACTGACATACAACTTTTATCGGGATTATCCCCTCTGCGTCCGCCTCACAGCTCATCGTGGTCATAATAAGGTCCGTCATCCTCAGGTTCGCTTCCACCTCCTGAATTGTAGAGCTTGCTCGTGATGGGGCTAACGACTTCCTGAATCTCCGACAGCTTCTCTTCGAACTCCTCGGTGGTAGCACTCTGGCCATTGTCATCAATCCACTCCGTAGTCTCCTTGATGGCCGCGAGAATTGTCTTCTTGTCATCGTCATCGATCTTACCGCCAAGGCCTGTCTGGTCACCAAGTTGTGACTTGAGACCATAGACGAAGCTGGACAGGGCATTCAGGGACTCAATTCGCTTGCGGTTAGCTTCGTCCTCTGAAGCGAAATCTTCAGCCTCGCGGACCATGCGCTCAATGTCCTCCTTAGAGAGGCGACCCTTCTCGTTCGTAATTGTGATTGACTCAGATTTCCCACTAAAAATACGATCAGTATCATATAGCTCTGACAGAGAGGTATTATTAACTTACGTTCCCTTGTCGGCGGCGCCGACCTTCATAATACCGTTGGCGTCGATCTCGAATGTAACCTCAATCTGAGGAACACCACGAGGAGCAGGGGGAATGCCCGAGAGTTCGAACTTGCCAAGAAGGTTGTTGTCCTTGGTCAAAGAACGCTCACCCTCGAAGACCTGGATCAGGACAGTAGGCTGGTTGTCAGCAGCCGTCGAGAAACTTTGTAGATCATCAGTATATGTTGCATTCACTACTCAGCACAAGGGTACTCACATCTGCGACTTGCGAGTAGGAATAACAGTGTTGCGGGGAATAAGCTTGGTGAAGACACCACCGGTGGTCTCAATGCCAAGTGTCAAAGGACAGACATCCACCAATACGACGTCTTCGGTGCCCTCCTCACCGGAGAGGATACCACCTTGGACAGCGGCACCGTAAGCAACAGCCTCATCAGGGTTGATTCCCTTTGAAGCCTCTTTGCCGAAATACTCCTTGAGGAGTTGTTGGACCTTGGGAATGCGGGTCGAACCACCGACAAGGACAACCTGTAGTTGCGTTAGACAGTGTGGATATCATAATTGTCAGATGTCTCACTTCGTCAATGTCCTCTTTGTTAATCTTTGCATCCTTGAGTACCTGCTCGACGGGCTTCATAGTCTTGCGGAAGAGATCCATGTTAAGCTCTTCAAATTTAGCACGAGTGAGCGTCTCTGAGAAGTCGTTCCCATCCTCGAAGGACTCAATTTCGATGCGGGTTGATTGTTGACTCGACAAAGTGCGCTTGGCCTTCTCGACCTCGCGTTTTAGCTTGCCCATCGCGCGGAGGTTGCTGGTGACATCAGTTCCGGTCTTCTTCTTGTACTGTTTGACCAGATAGTCGATGACACGGTTGTCGAAATCTTCACCACCAAGGTGTGTGTCACCAGCAGTTGCCAAGACTTCAAAGACGCCGTCGTCGATCGAAAGCAAAGAAACATCGAAAGTTCCTCCTCCAAGATCGTAGACGATAATTTGAGACTCGCCACCCTTCTTGTTCAGACCATAAGCGATGGCGGCAGCAGTAGGCTCGTTGATAATACGGAGAATGTTTAACCCGGCAATAGTACCAGCATCCTTCGTGGCTTGACGCTGGGCGTCATTGAAGTCTTGAGACAAACATTCGTAAGCGAGAAGGTTAGATTAGCGTTACAGACTTACAAGCGGGAACGGTTACTACTGCGTGGGTGACCTTCTCGCCAAGATAGGCCTCCGCGGTCTCCTTCATCTTTGTCAGAATCATGGCGCTAATCTCTTCTGGAGTCTAAGGAACGCGGTCAGTAAAGCGTTGGAAGTTTGTCGTGATGACTCACAAATTGGCGTGTGTCGCCCTTGTAACCTATCGAAATAGCGGGTTTACCACCCTTGTCGACAATGTTGAAGGGAAAATGTTTCATGTCACGCTTTAATTCCAAGTCATCCATTTTTCGGCCAATGAGACGCTTAGCGTCGAATACTGTGTTGGTCGGATTTGAATGGAACGCGTTCTTAGCACTATCACCAACTCTGGGGAGATGGATCAGCCTTTACTTCCTTGCTGCGAAAGGAAAAAAACCTACAGTCGCTCGTCATCAGTGAAGCTGACCCATGAGGGCGTTATGCGATGACCCTGGTCGTTGGCAATAATTTCGACACGACCGCCGCGTTGAACGCCGACACATGAATAAGTTGTTCCCAAATCTGCGAATAAGGAAGTTGGTGATTTGAAACGAGTGACGCAGTGTAGGTACTCTTACCTATGCCTATAACTGTACCATATTCACTGTTCGAACTCGCTGTGACAGCGGGACTGAAACAAAACAGAGCGAGGAAAGCAAGGAAAAAGAGAGAGAGCGAAGACGCCATACGCCATGACTTGGCGCGACACGGACGGCCAGACATTGTTGTCACAAGGGAAATTGGTGCTTGGTTGTTGAAGCAGCTCCGATGTATTTATGTCTCTCAAAGGACACGCAAATGACACGTATACATTCCCACGCTCGTAATTACATAAGTTTCATTATCACGTGCCGCTAAGTACCCATGGCCAAAAATATCATCGTCCATCTAGCACCAACGATCATGGATTCATCTGCTGAATCGTTTCATCATCATAAAAAGACTTTGCATTCTAAGCGTTCGTTTGCAAAGCATCATTCAAAAGATTCTCCTACTTACGACGCGCAAGTACTACCTCTTTTTCATTTCCTTGTCCATGTAGCTTACCTCGTTTTCAGGTCAGAAGAAGATAATGACCCACTCAGCACTGATGACGGAGGATCTTCCATGTCCATTCCAGCCGTCTCTCGTTCAGCTAAACACCCTTTTCAATCAAAGGCAGCATCTCGTGCTCGTCATCAGCTGGCCTCCAGCATGCTCTCAGACGATGGCACCGATTCCCAAACATATGATGGTGATGTAGAGAGCAGCGTCACCGCAGCAGCTGGTTCACATCCCTTCAACAAGACACTACATCCTACTCTTCAGCATTCTTCATCCGCATCAACATTGACATCTCAAATCGATGATGTGCTACTGTCTTCGGAATCTGCTGCCCTCGCACCAGATGAACCAATACCTACCGCTGAAGCGATGTCTACCTTTAACCCTGCTGCCCTCACTCCCGAACATATTCAGGCCTTCATTCGCGAGGCGATCGAGGGCAAATCCTCTAGATCTTACAAGATCAACCAACCTCCGCCAAATCGGCCTGTTAGAATTTTTGCGGATGGTAAGCATCACTTCAATTTTGACGAGCTTTATGCTAACTCGCATTAGGAGTATATGATCTATTTCATTTCGGGTATATCTTTCCCTCCCTTTCTGTATAATGAGATTAATCTTCGAGCCAGCCATGCTCTGCAATTACGACAAGCTAAACTGTCATTTCCAACTGTACATTTACTCGTTGGTGTTAATTCCGACGAGGACGTTGTCGCCCACAAAGCACGCTGTGTGATGACACATGCCGAGCGGTATGATACTCCAGTTATTCACAGCCAAATACTCAATCACCACTGATATAGATGTGAGGCTGTGCGACATTGTCGCTGGGTCGATGAGGTCATTCCTGGCACCCCATGGATTCTGGATCAAGCTTTCATTGACAAGTGGAATATTGACTATGTTGCTCACGACGAACTCCCTTACGTGTCGGGCGGTCATGATGACGTTTACGCTTTTGTTAAGGCACTAGGTCTGTTCCCTTTCCTTTTCCCCTGCTCCATCAAAGGTTGACATGTTCAGGTAAATTCATTCCCACCCGGCGTACGCCGGGTGTGTCTACTTCAGAACTACTCGAACGTATTGTATCAGGATATCGGAGGCGCGATTTTGACGGAAAGTTAGAAATGATGGGCCACGCTGAACTCAAAGCTGCGGGGTCGGACTTCGATGACAAGCGCTAGCTAACAGGTGCATAACTGCGCAGACCAGTTTCAAGTCGAAGCCGACTAGACGAGTCTGAATGGCGAGCTCGCTCGAGTTCAGCCTATATACATAGTCTTTGAACACCATAATATAACGTACATTCCAGCGTTTCCACCTATGTGTCATATTACTACTTATTACACATAAATACAATACATGTATCCCAACTCGCTTTACGTGTTTTCTCGCACGACATGGGCTCTTCACTCCCAGTCAAGCCAGCAAGCGCCAGTGGGCAAAGTACTAGTAACAGCACCAACACACCCCAAAACCGAAGCTGGTGGGCTACATCATGGTCCCTCGCACTCTTGGTTGCGCTGGGAGTCACAGGAGCGACCGTGACTTGGCATAAACCCGGAACCCATTCCTTAGACTATGCAGTCTGTTCTACCAACCGCACCATCTACACAGTTGACTTGGATCTCCCCAATGTCCAATGCATCGTTGTACACGACAGCCTCATCTCAGACACAGGTGATTTAGGTACGTACGAGTCGACGTGATTTTGTTTATGAATCCAACTCATGCGCTGCGGTTGTGATAGAGGACGTAACCTTACGCTGGCGGGATCGATGGTGGTCAGAGATCCCACTGGCAGGCGTCATTCACTTACCCTGGCCATTCAATTTTCTCGAGCCGTCTCTGAGTGTGATAAACATCCCACCTGATAGTATCATAGTCCCTGGCTTGACTGGTACGAATCACCAACTTGAATACGAATTTTGAGCCCTTATTCTTGGCCTTTGGAGATGCCCATGCTCATGTGTTGCAATATGGTTTTAAGATGAATCTCAACTTGGAAGACTGTACCTCTGTAGATGGTTTGCTTCAATCGATTCTGTAGTCCACCGTCAATTTACTGATGCGGCATGACAGAGGTCTTGAGCCACTTGAAAGCTTATGTTATATCACATCCTGACATTCTGGGCGATCCAACTCGATGGATAGAGGGTATGGGGTGGGACCAGAATAAATGGCCTGGAGCGCAATATCCTCATGCTGTATGTTGTTTTATTTACTTTCTCTTCACAGCTCCTCACAACACGTAAGGATGACTTTGACAGGGAACCACTTCTTCGCGGTCGACGGATATCTCTTGCCCGTATTGATGTTCACGCCTCCTGGGTATCCAATCGTGTGCTGCAGCTCATGACGCCACTTCCTGAGAGCATCGATGGTGGGCTTGTTATTCGCGACAAACACGGAAAACCCACCGGTGCGTTTCTCTTTAGGAGCTCCGCTCTGGAGGTAGCACCTTATATGAAAATTTAGGAATATTCGTTGATAATGCCATGGATCTCATTCCATCACAACCCTTCAGCGAGGCCCGCGCGATGGAATACTTCACCCGCGCTACTGGTGACGCGCTCGCGGTGGGTTTGACTAGCGTGCACGACGCATTTTCTGTCCCAGACGAAATACAGTTCTACAAGAAGTACGTGACCTATGCTTTACCAAAAACTTTGAATTAATCGCCTTCCAGACTTTCAGAGACTCAGAAGCTACCTGTTGGTTCATTGTCTCCTTGAGCGTAGCAGTTTGCTGATATGCATACTAGCTCCGGCTTTATCTCATGGGCGGTGTGAACTCTGATGATTACTGGGGAAATGAGATCCCAAGATTGATCCAGCATGGATTAGGTGGACGATTGACAGTGCGCAGTGTCAAACTGTTCACGGATGGTAGGCTCTGTTCGAATTGATCTTTTGTGCTTATTTTCACTTTCAATAAATAGGTGCGCTTGGTTCGTTTGGCGCTGCGCTGCTTGAGCCAGTGAGCACCTGCCCACGTTTTCTATTCAAAAATGGACGCGCTGATATAAATGATTCTAGTACAGTGATAATCCATCAACGAGCGGTATCATGCGTGTGCAGCCGGAAGCACTGGCAAAGCTGGTGAGGGAGTTTTCCATCGATGGTTGGCAAGTTGTAAGTATCTGACGTTCATGATCTTTTTCATCATTGCACTAGCTCAACTATCTGATTCTTACCACCAGAACATCCACTGTATTGGGGATCGGGCAAACCATGTCGTACTTGACATTTATGAGGATATTCTCGCCAATGCTTCGTTTTCAGTAGACGCCTTGCGACCTCGTATTGAGCATGCGCAGATCTTGACACTGGATGATATCAAGCGGGCTGGAAAGTTAGGTGGTAAGAGGTCCAATTCTTACTTCGCGTTCGCGTTGTCAATAGTATAAAATTCCAGTGATACCTAGTGTGCAACCGACCCATGCGTGAGTCCCGATATACCCTACCGACTGTCTGATTGATATGCCTCGTTTTGCAGGACAAGTGACATGTGGTACGCTGAGGATCGGTTGGTAAGTTCCCCCTTTTCATCTCGTCTTAGAGCACCTCAAACCGCTTTGCTACAGGGCCCATATAGAATACAAGGTGCATATGCTTATCGAACTCTACTCAAGTAAGTTTCTCGACTTGTATCGAGCTGGCGCTGATACCTCACAGCACATCTCCTACCAGAGTCTTACCCCTCGGCTCTGATTTCCCTGTCGAGGGCATTAACCCCCTTCTTGGTTTCTACGCCGCTGTTTCACGCCTCTCTGTGAAAGGTGACTCGCCTCATGGTCCCGGAGGATGGTGAGTTTCTGTCATGCCCTCAAATGCGCTGATTCGCAAGTTGTTGATTACCCTCTTCCTAGGTACCCGTCCGAACGCCTCACACGCGCTGAAGCGCTTAAAGGCATGACGCTCGATACTGCATACGCGTCTTTCTCTGAGGATATTCTCGGTTCGCTTTCAATTGGGAAGAAAGCTGATTTCGTCGTTCTGGACCGTGATATCATGACAGTGCCTATGGAGGATATCTTAGGTACCAAAGTGATAGCAACTGTCATCGATGGAGAAGTCGAGTATGGGAATTTATGACCATCTCTAATGTGAGTACTACCAAATCTAATCAAAAGTCTGCGTGAACACTTCAATTAGGACTTGTATAAGTGGTTCAGTTGGGAAGTATAGTTAGATTCAATATAATCTTCATGCTCATTTTCCGAGTTGGTGCTGTGAGTGGGTATTGTTGGCGTCAGTGAAGAAATGCAGCTGCTTGGTGAAATGAATCCAGGGAAACCTCTTCTGAAAAATACGCTCACAGGGACACTATGTGTTTTCATGTTTCCGTTTCACCGTCTCTAATCACTGCTTTTTCAAGTGCCCCTATTCTTCCAAAATGTCTCATCGTCGACCTCTTTGCCATTTCCAATGTGGACTTCGTACAAATCCAAGCCAAGTGATTTCATTGACATATTACTCGCTTCCAGTAGGCATCGGCATAACTATCCATGGCTCGAAGAGAAGGGTTGAATTCGCCGAGTTAAAATTGATGGTCATACGCGAGGCCTTCACGGTGGCCATGGCTCAGTTACGGGAATGTAACTCGGTGCAACTTCCGATCCTGTCGCGTGAGTGTCATTGCCTTAGGTTTCAATCGCTCATCTTTCTCATCATTAATATTGTGGTCCAACGTAATTTATCAGTGTAACATTGGCAAGAAACGTCGATCTATGCACAAGTTCTCATTACCATATGACTTAAGTATCTGCTCGATCGGTCTCGAATTCAGGCAACTAGGTTTGGACAATGACAACCAGCTTTCAGATACGATTGTACACGTTCCAACTAGTCGTGGAGCTTCTGCAGTGATTTTGATTTCGGACTTGCTCCAGTCTCCACAATAGTGGATATCCTCATGCCACATGAGTTGGAGTCCAATTCAGCATGCCTTCACTAGTTCCTCATGCACGTCTCGAGGCCTGATGATCACGCGTTCAATAGGATCATTGAATTGGTCGAGCAACATTGCATCAAAGCTAGTAAGGCTCAGGGCCAAGATCATTGACGTGCAGTGTTAACTGGATGCTGAATGGGTTGGATAGCTGATGTTTTGTACTTATGCACAATGATGAACCCCTGTACCTCAACCAGGAGCCTGCCAATGCAACTATTTTCCGTCAAGCTTCACGCAATTGGTTGGGATTGTCAAATTGGACTCAACACAACATTACAACTCCAAAGTCAACTGCGGAAGTAAGTCAAGTCATTAGGCTTAAGGTAATTCATTTAGTATATATGGAGATGAGAGAACGGTCCACCGCCAACGCACCGAGACAGCAGGGTATAACCTAGTTCCTATGTGGATTCACGTCTCATCCCCGTCATCGTCATTTATTGATCCGGCACTCTCGAGACCTGCCTTGCTCACTCGCCTCATTGGCTGCAAAGTGTTCTCATCCACCGGAGCTCGCCTAACATGTCGATACCGTCCCTCTCGGTCTCTTATCTCCATATCCTGGCCCGTTTCCTCTCCTGCTTCTTCCTCCTCGCGATCCCATGAAGGCATTGGGGGCAAGCTCTCCCTAACATGTGCTGGCCGCCTGCCTGTGCCCACACCAACGTCACCAACACTACTTTCACCCACTGCAGTAGATGGCTTGGGCTTTGTCATACGCCCGAGCTCTGCTTCCTCAAATGCCATGAGTTCGCTTACAAACCCGATATTCGGGCTGATACCTTTGCGGCGCTCTAGGACGAACTGGTATGCGCGTGCCAGCGGCCAGTGGTGGCTGTGGATAAGGTACGCCATCACTGCGGTGACGCTACGTGATTTGCCAGCTTTACAGTGCACATATGTGGGTGCATTGTAGAGAGCGGCCTCGTCTGCATCGTAAATCAGTCCATGTACATCGAGAAGAGCGTATGATGATGGAAATAAGAAATGCTTTGAATCTAAAATCCAACTCTCCACAGACAGCAACGTCGGGTTATAACAAAAGCGAAGTACTTACCAAGCACATCACAGGCCTCACTCAACCCCTTGCGTACTCCTTCCTCCTCGACACAATCCCTCATCGGAATATGCACATACCGCTCGAATCGTTCCCGAAGCATTAACCCACGATCATCTGTGCATTCAGCCGCGATGTTAATGATTCGCTTCACGCCCAAGGATTTGAGTTCGGACACATGTGAAGGTGAAATGAGTTCAGGGCCGAGGAAGAGAAAGTTAGGGAGGATCGTAGAGATAACGAACTCTTCGCGTTCGTTTTCGGTATCTGAGGAAGTGCCAGGTGTAGATGTCGTGGGCGTCGGCCTTGCAGTGGATGGTGTCATAGGCATTGGTGGCAATGAACTCGCATTCCCAAGGCAGCTACCATCGTTGAGATTGAAATTGAAGTTCGAGTTAAACGCGCTTGCTGGAGGTGTATGATTGGAATGAAGAAGAGTGAGATGCGACGGGGATGCAGGCGGTGGATGCAGGAACACAGCCTGTTGCGAGGGTGTGATAGGGAGTGTCGAGCTGCGCGTTGGAGCTGTGTGAATATGAAGCCGCGGGAGAGTTGTTACCGCATGTTTGATGGGTTTCGCTAGATTCTGCCTGCACGCCGCACTATCATTCGCTGCATCAATGCTTCCGTCTGCCTTGACACTGTCAACGTTGAGAGTATTGGATCTCCGTGGAGGAGGTGGGCGGCGAAAGGCAAGCTTAGAGGGCGGAGGGTCAGAATTGACAGGGCTGTCAAGAGTGAGCGAGAGCCCAGGCATGATTGGTAATGGTGAGTGTCCTGGTCTTTCTACTTCGCCTCCATGGCCTTGATCTTCCTGCTCGATTTGCACGCTGCTACTAGGCCCAGCAGCGCTGTGGGTGTCAAGTTGCAGAAATGTCCTTCCCTTCGCGCTCTTGGGTGGTTTTGGCAGTTGCAAAGAGGCTTGGGAAGGAGGAGAATGGGGCGCATTGATGATGTGCTTTCGGAGTCGTGCATGGAGTTGAGCACCTACAATTCCTCCTCGAAGATACCACACCTTGTCCGGGTTCAAAAACCCTGCAAGAACTGAAAGCAGGGCCCATGCAATGACGCCTGGATTGTCTCTCTCCCGTTCGTCAGTCTCTTCCCCATGAACGATGACGACATCCCCGTCAATGTCCCAGGAATCGAAGATTTCCTTTCCCTCGTCATTGGTGATGAATTGGCGAAGTGATGCAAAAGTCGGTAATGTACGTTTTGAGCGCTTGAGAATTAGGGACGGCATGGCGATATTAATACTTCCTAAAAGGTGAGTCGCGGCATAGGCGACGTGAGTGCGTGTGTCGATGACGAGTGGGCGAGTGGGAGAGGCAAGACGGATAAGTAATTCAGCAGGATCCATAGCAGAAGTGGGAACGCGGGGGGATGGCATAGACGCGGAGCGTTGCTGAGGCTTCCGGGCACGACTTGGAGGTTCGGGGGGAGATGAGGAAGGAGGACTGGGAAAGTGGATGTCAACGGGAGTAAGGTACGTGCTGCTTGCACTTTTGGGAGAAGAAGAATCTGAATCAAACCGGTGGCGGTGATGTTGATCTTGACGCCATGGAATAGCGGTAACACTTGGAACAGCAGTCTTTGGTAGTCTGCTAAACGAACGTATTGGTCGAAGACGAAGATTTTTCTGCACAGATTGGCGTAGCTGAGCAAGTTCTGCCAAATCTCGTGATAACTCTTCTGCATCAGGAATGTTTAAGGCTATGGGGCTGGAGGAGGAGGAAGAAGGCGAAGATAGCTGCAGGAGCTCATCATCCGATGCGAGCGGAGACTCTGATATTGACTCAGAAGACGTATCGAGAAATGCATTGGACTCGGACTCGAACGAGTGTGATCTTGACTGGATTGTTAAATTTGGTGGGCGTAGTCTCGTCATGTCCCCAGATGTCATTAGAAGAAGGGTCACTCCACCAACGTTCCAAAGTCACCAGCAGTTCTAGTAACTGACACAGGCTCTCCTGCTAGCAGAAAATCAGCTAAAAACCAGTGACAGAGATGCGAACTCAGAACAATAAAAAGAGCGCTCTCACCTGTCGTGCACTTGGTTACTTACACTACTTGGTTACTCGGATTCGGAATGCCTCCTGACCCCGCGAGGGCCGAGACTCCGGCCGGCCGAAGTTGCTCCTCCAAACGGCCCATTCAATTAATTAATTCATTACGTTGATCCACTTGAACCATCCTGCAGATGTCCATCATGATCGTGGACCAGCTTGAAGCTTAAGCTCCCTGACATATCCTCTACATGCATCCCTCATATACATGTCGCACATCTTCCTAATGCTGCACTGAAAATTCACCATCACAGGCTTCATATGAGATTCACACTCCACCGAGTACAAATGAGGGATCCTGTCGCAGTGGTGCTGCCTGCCCTGCTGATTTGCGTGGTCGCCCAGTCATCTGTTTTCTCCGTGATTGCCCCTGGAGATCGGTCATTTTTAGCAAGATCATCACCAATGAAGCGCTGTTCGTTTCCAATAGTGCTCGCCTCTGCCAGATCACCAGCTCAGCTGATTGATGTCGCGGTCATTAAGATCGTTAGGTAGGTTACCGCAAGGAGGCGCATAGTGTGAGTATGATTATGCATCATCATCAAGGTCCGTATTGATACTGATTCAGAGAGCCGACAATCAGTATTTTTTATCACATCGGAATGCCAAGAACGATACCTGTATCCTCGTAGCTGTCCTGACAATATTCGATCGAGCGAGATTCCGAAGGGGGCTGAGCACCGAGCAGCTGTGAAGGGCAGTGAGTCTTTTTCACTCACAGTAATAATATCCTTCACTATAATATATTATAGGTTCTCTCACATTTGGTGATTGAAGACTTCTAATTGGCAAAATCTTTTCTCGGTGAAGATAAGAATAAACAGCAGTAGCTACTAAAATAGCATCAGTCCCTGCTATGGACTGCCTTGCAGGACTTTAGCGCAGCCGTTGCCTGGAATCAAACTACCGAGCTACCAGTCTCAGTTTCAGAAGTGGTAAAAGGCGCTGCAGCCGAGTGTGTAGCAAAAACCAGAGCTGTTGGCTGTGCTGTTTCGGTGCTCCACGCCCTTCGCCTCACAACGCGAAGAATTAGCATTTGGGGGGAAATGCACTTGGAAACAATTAGCAACAGAACTCTGGACAATATAGCTGTGACCACTCACAGTAAACATGCCATATAACGAGAGGAAGAGGATTGAGGTATCGCTGTGAAGGCCGAATGACACGAGAAATGCGATTCCAAATAATGTGTATGGTAGCGCAGACTCGACAACAATGGCTACTGTAGTGAAGTATGCCTTTGAAACTTCAAGACCGAGATGGTTTTGCATGTGTCTTGCATAAAATATTATGCGGCCACAGATGAGACAGGTAGTAATGACGTTGAGGCCAATGGTCAAGGAAAAGTATACTAATCCAACACGCGCTGCCAGTCCCTCATAGAAATCGCCATTCGGGGAACCACTTGTAATGAGGTCAAGAATTCCGAATACTGTTGATTGACTGAGTAGCCGCGAGGGAAGAAGTGGAATATCAATATCTTACCGAGAGACAATAACCAGAGGCAACAAGGAACGAAAAGCACGCGGTAACTTCCACGCCAGACCGTGAAGCATCGATGAATCTGGTCTCATCAATACACCCTTTCCGGGACAAACTAGGGAGTACACTCACTAGTAGAGCATCAGTCATCAACTGCAACAGGATGGACGCAACAGAACCCATTGTCTGATACCACGCCGACACGTGGGCAACAAAGTATGCAAGCGCTCCACCAGGGTAGCCTGTATTGATAATCCACATCTCCTGGCCCAAAAATGATTGTGTGGCCACAAAGATCGTGATAAGAAAGAGTATTATAGTACTAAAGATCATGTAGAACTTGTCGGAGGGCCTGTGCTCTGATTTCTTTTCGAGGTACGCTTGCATGGTGCTGAAATACAGCATCAACTCCACACCTGTAGACTATCAAGTCAAGGATAACAACATCTCCGTGGTCAAAGTGCTTACCGTATAGAATGAAATTGAAAACATTACCAATGTAAAATGAATTCTGCAACAGTGCGTCGGACATGACTGCAGCCTCAGTCCTGCTAGGATGCAAAGTCAGTGGTCAGCATGCGTACTTGGGATGAGAATGCGGCTCATAAATACGTATCTCCTCGAGGCTCTGCCATAGAGTGTTCGAAGGCGATGATTCGGATGCCACGGTGGGCAATGTATACAAATACCGGAGCAGCGCTGCGGCGGAGAGGCCAGAACGGTTACTCGATGAGAGGTGGCGGATAGTTGAAGCTAAACCATCACATGCATCGCAATCAAGTCCAAGGTTGATGACACCGCAACGACGGCCGCATGTCGAGCATACAGAGCTCAGGCGTAGCGTGATGCCAGGAATACTGTGAGACAAGGGAGCGCCAGATGCAGATCAGAGATGGATACTGGCTGCGATGATCAAACCTGAGACGTGATTGCAGTTTCAGATGGGAAGACTGTAGTACTTGACTCTTGTTAGCCAAGACCAGTGCGGCCAAGGGGACGGTGTTTAGTGTAAAACGCTTGATGTAAATGCCAAAAGTTCTAGTTAGCGTTGTAGCGAAACTATTTCGAATTGACGCGGGAAAATTTGGATCCTGATCATGCACAGCAGCAGCATCGCTTTCAAAGTCTTAGTACTAAGAAAGAAGTTAATTGCAGCTGTGCTAAGTTCGCGTATGTTGGGTGAGTCACTCACGGTCACGGTTTCCTTTCACTGATTGTAATAACAGAATTCGAGTCAAAGGCACCTCCGCAATTTGCCAACACTCGATCGCTGACGTCGAAGGATTGAAGTTACATAAAGTCCATTTCCACCAGTTTGATAAAAGGCCAGTCTCGTCAATTCCTATCTCGTTCTTAAGCACTGAGGGAGATGGGCCTCAATAGCATACGTCCATGCACTGGCAGATGGCCAAAAAAAGTCGCTTGTTGGCTTCGAGGCTGAAGTGATCGTCAAATATGACATCATTGAGTAGCCTGGCCAGACGAACCAAAATCGCACCGTAAGCTTGTTCGCCAGTCATATTCACAATAAGTGGTGCTAGAACGGTACTACACATAATGCAGACTATAGAAACGTGATATCAAGAGCAAAAGAAGAAACAGTATGAGCGTGATGACGAATAGCGAAACAAACACATGTATAACACTGATGAGTATCAATAGTACGCATGCGCACAAAAATGAGACTCGGCAGAAATGCGCGTTCACCTACTGCCAGTATTGGCGACTTGGCTGGTATGGGTAGAAATTGCCTTCTGAATTACCTTGCACTTGCGGGTACTGTCCTCGCACACCCCGGCCTGCAGGTTGTTGTTGCACACCAACCCCTTGCCCGGAATCTTTGCGATAAGAAGCTTCAGGTGACCCGCTTTGTGCAGCTACTCCCCGACCCAAGAAACCCTGTCCATGTCCGTACAATTGCCTCTCACTGGGTGTATGATGGTTGTTTTGCGTCTGCTGCTGCGGGGGCTGGTGATACCCAATATCATCCGTATACCCGCCGAACCCACGCTGCACGCCCGCACCCATACTCAACGCGTCACTCTGTTTTGCGGGCTGGTGTTGGTGCTGGAACATCGCTGGTGGAGTAGGAGCAGGGTACTTGACGAATGGTGTAGGGTAACCTTGATTGTAGGGACTGCCATAGTACTGGTTTTGAGGATACGGATAAAAGTAAGGCATCGGCGGTGCGTAGGGTTGCTGTGCGCTTGCGGCGGCAGGCTGCGATGACTGAGACGTAGAGGGAGGGATGACCGATGAGGGGGGTTGCGAATGTTGGTGCTGGTGTTGAGAGGTGGGAAGACCCTTTACATCATCATGTCCTAGGACGTTGCGATTGCCACCAAACCCTGGAGATTGTGCATAGGAGTCGTAAAAGCCCTGCTGCACTTATAATCAGAACACAAGCACAAAAATCCAAAACAGTGTACTGACGCGTTGATTATCACCGTAGTATTCACTGCTTCCAAAGCCGCTAAGGTGACTCCCTTGCGATTGATGTTGCTGATGCTGGGACCCAATCTGTCCAAATGGACCCATACCACCACTCATGGATGCACTGTAATCCTGCTGTTGGGGGGGTGTTGGTGCGTTGAAGTATGGTGCATCTTGTCGGAAGTACGCCGCAGACTGAGCTTGCACCTGTTGAGCAGGGCTGTATTGCTGAGACTGTGTTTGTGGGCTGTCCAGGTGCAAGTGGGCAGCATATGGCTGAATTTGTGGCAATTGCTGAGGTTGATGCTGAGGTTGATTCTGAGGTTGGTGTTGAGGTTGGTGTTGAGGTTGAGGCTGGTGTTGAGGTTGGTGTTGAGGTTGGTGCTGCGGCTGCGGCTGGTGCTGGTGCTGAGGTTGGTGCTGAGGTTGTGAGGGAGGCTGCTGGGTGAAGCTGGTGCTCGAGGGCGGAAGGGTAGGCAGGGACATTGAAGGTGCAAGAGCATGCTGAGGTACCTGCGGGATTGGTGCTGTAGGTTGGGGAGGTGCAAATTGTGTCGTTTGCGAAGGTGGAAGGACAGGTTGCACTGGAGGAGGGAAAACAGGCTGCGAGGGAGAAGTAGCGATAGAGGAAGCAACAGACGGTACAGGCGCGGGAGTGCTCTGTTGAGGTTCTTGTTGCTGCACAGGTGCAGGAGGCGCAGGAGGCGAGAGTGGCTGCATGGCCTGCTGTGGGGATGGCTGGTGTTCAGCTGCGGGAGGTTCGACGCTGACCAAAAGATATCAGTTGATGATGATCGTTATATCAGTTCTAGATTTTGACTCACGGCGTGGGCTCAATGGCATCTCCACCAAGACTCAAACTTCCAAACTGCATGCCTATTTTGTCAAGGCCAGGGGTGAAACCAGTTGACAAAGGCATGACAACAGCCTGATCGATGGCCTTGTACTTGCCACGAACCGCAGGGCGCGAAGAAAGAGACACAGGCGATTTGGACCGAGTGGGAGCATCCTGCTTTTGAATTTGGGTCGGAAGAGCCGACACGACGGACACAGACTCGGGTGCGGGAGTAGCGGGCTCCTCTTGAACAGCGGAACGCTCCGGTACTGGGTCTGGTTCCGACGTCGATGGAGGGTGAGAAGAATTCCAAACGTCTGTCGGAGGTTGATGTTGGACTTGGGGTTGAAATTGAGGCTCGTCATCCCATTCAGGAGGCTGAACAGTCGTCGGATCCTCCCAACCTTCCGATGCTGGTCCTGCATCGCCATTAACAGCTGGTGGAATAGGTGTGTGTACAAAAACTGGCTCGGGTGCAGAGGCGATGACTGATGGTGCAGGTGGTGCAGGTGGTGACGTTACGATGGGCTTCTCTTGTGGTCTACGCGCAAGTGATGATCAGCTGTGTAATATTAAACCAAATTCTTAACCGATGCGCACTTTGCAATCTGAGCCCAGGAAAGTTTGGAAGTCGCCGGAAGTTTAGCAGATGATATAGGAGGTTTGGATATGGTAGCCACATTACCCCAACCAGTATTATTAGCGCCCCACGAAGCAGAAATTGTGGGCTGCGATTGAGCAGCAGCCGATTCAGCAATTGCAGGTTCTGAAGGCCAGGTCATAGCTGTAGCCGATTCATTTGCATCCTGCGCAATACCCAAACCTTCATTCGATTCTGGCTTATCAACAGCATGTTCAGTGAGATCCTCAACCTGTTCTGGCTTGTCTTCGGGAGCGGTGCTGTAAGCTTTGGCACGAGAGGAAGTATGACCATTGACTCCAGGTGCACCCCGTGCGCCACCACGACCACGGCCGCCTCTACCAAGACCACCACGTCCCCCGCGCCCACCTCGACCGCCGCGCGAGTCGCTACGTGAGATACTTGGGTCCTTTGACGGTGCGTGCTGGGCTATAGGAGTCTTTTTATCCTTTTTGCGCGTAACTGAGCCCCATTGTTCCGCGTGCCCTATGGGTCGACGTACGGAATTAACAAAACCATAACAAGGAAAATGCAAAAAGAAATAGGACATGCCTTCGCTGATTCGAGTCACTGCAAGTTCAAGATCACCACCGACCTCATTGAGGAGTGATTGGAGATCTGAAAGTATGGAGAATTAACCAACGTCATGTTGTAAAATAAGTGCGCACCTTCATTTGACCAGGCAGGGAATAGTTCTTGGAGTGTTGGAACTTGAGGGTGAAATTTTGATTCCGAGGGATCAGAGAGCAGTTTGTTTCTGAACGCAGCTGACTTATATGAAGACATATTCAACAACGACGACAACAACGACGAAATTGACGAGCAAAAGGTAAGGACTGGTGGAGTTTGAAAATTCTAAAATACTAAATTATCCAGTCACAACACCCAGTAGGACACCACCTAGAGGGGGGTCGATGCGGAAGCACATTCACATCAAAAGTGCGAAAATATGGTCATGCGAAGGGCTTCTCTCTCGGAAATCGGAGGTCTCGTGAAGGGGTTGACGGTGAGTACTCGAGTCTGCAACTATTTCTCCTCGCCACCTATCAGTATTGACTCGAATAAACTTGAACACACATCTCAGGAGTCTTGCAGTGTGTATCGCGAGCCTGAGGAGATGCGCTTGGGTGCAGTAATAAGTGAGTTATGTTGCTGTGATTCTGTACTAATTTAAACTTCACACTTCAGTAGAATATTGTACGGTTTCTCAGTGAATTTCACTGACGGCTCACTTCCTGTCCCCTTACAAGATGCTTCATCATCCCCAAGGAACGCCTGTACGTCCACGCAATCCTACTTTCAACGTTTTGAATGGCTGACATTCAGGAACACCCATACATCCACACAATCCATGAGACGCAGAAAAGTAAGGTGAGGTGAGGTAGGTCAGGGGAGTAAGGTGAGGTGAGGTGTACGAGACGCGGAAATGTAAGGTGAGGTGAGGTGACGCAGAAATGTAAGGTGAGGTGAGGTGTACGAGATGCAGAAATGTAAGATGAGGTGAGGTGAGGTAGGTCAATTCACCTCTTCCATTTCCTCAAACAAAACTCATTCCCCCGCATACAGGTCCTCTGCACCCAACTCTTCTTCAATCTCTTCTTTGGCACACGCCAAGGCAGCGGTGTGCATGGCCTTTATCACTTTCTCCATTTGTTTGAAGCCGCTGACGTGTTTGTATACATTGTGAATCAATGTTGTCTGAAAGCACGAGCTTTTGGCAAGTT
This sequence comes from Suillus brevipes Sb2, assembly GCA_011800875.2. Classification (NCBI taxonomy): domain Eukaryota; kingdom Fungi; phylum Basidiomycota; class Agaricomycetes; order Boletales; family Suillaceae; genus Suillus; species Suillus brevipes. Next base: position 49,749 of record JRHT02000112.1, on the reverse strand, counting down.
GCTTGACATGCTTGTCGTATCCGAAATGCGCAAAGCGCGCGATATCTTGAGTGTGGATTTGATGGTCCGCATGGACGGCTTGGACAGTTTTGACGTTTGACTCAGAGCTGCTGCGGGTGAATAGGCTCACTGCTCTCTCCGTATTTTCCTCTTCTTTGATAGCTTGTCCCCCAGGAGCCTTGGGGGAAGAAGAGGCGTTTTGGGGATGTACAGCCTGAGGTTGTTAAAGTGAGAGTTAGACACGAGGAGTCTCAGTCACGGGTAAAGGGACTCTATTAGTGTACTACTACGAACCTAGACACGAGGAGTCTATGAACTATGTAAGTATAATGATATAGCGTAGACAGGGAAACAACAATACTCACCTCAGTCACGGGTAAAGGGACTGAGGTGAGATGATGGGTACTCGATGTCTTAAGTAGCACAGAGAGGACGGGAAGGAACGGGAAAAAGAGAGTCAGGCACTGTAAGGTGTCTCTGATATATACATGTCATTGGTCGTGACGTCTGGGTGGTCAGCCGGACCCTGTAAGCTGCTCTTGACAGAGGTGACATTGAGTATTAGCTATACGGTAGTACAATTAGTTTTGTTTTAACTAGTTCGAATCCAATTTGTTCGTTCCCACCAATCAGAATTGATAATGAATTTCTTGCAACGGCGACTTGGCACAAACAATATAAGTATGTGGGTACGAGACACTAGCGTGTGTCAAAGTTCAAGTCAAAGAGCGAAGTTCAGGACCCCTAATTGCCACCATGCTTCACTGCTTCACTCCTTCCTAAGTTGCCACCATCCTAGGTAGCGCACCCCCTAATTGCCACTATTCTTCCTAAGTCATTGCATCAGACAACTCAATGTCTGTGTATGAACCGGACATACTGCGCAAGCTTCTGTCAGCTTTGGAGCCGAAGGACTCGCAAAAGAAATTCGAAGCAACCTGGAAAAGTGCGGTAAGCATGCATTGGAAAACCGTCTCGTAAGACAAGAGGTAACTGACCTGGCTACTCAACATAGGTCAAAAAATGGATTGAGTCATGGACTGGTCATGCTGACCGCATGGCCAACCCATGACCATGCCACTAATATGAATGGGAGGCAGAAGTCATGGAGTATGTGAACTATGATATTTCAGATAAAACACGTGTACGGTCAAGCAAGACACTCACCCGACCATGCCTGGACAACAAAGTGCCCATCCTCAGCCCTCATTTCGTGCCGCCATCCTACCTACATGCTCGAAAACAAAATCAGTCCGAGCCTGCAGTCAGCCCAGAGATTTCATACCTAAAACCACTTCGTGTAATTCACCCTTTCTACTATTGCGAGCTGGCGAGATGCCCTCGGTGCGACTGTTCAGATGGCATCCAATGGGATGGGTGGACTGGAATGGGTCCTTGAGACGTGCATGGTCTGATGCTTGATGAAGCAGCGATTGGCACCCAGCTGTGATGCGAGAATTGTAGGAATGATCCGACAAGTAAGAAGGGGCTGCAAAATGAGGCTGAATGTGAGCAGAGCAAGACAGAAAACAGACGCAATCCAAAGACAAACCTGAAAGGACATTGTTTCGCAATGACAAACCCTGACTTTTGGCGTGGATGGTCCCACTGGTCCATACCAGGTGAGCTCGACATGTTTCTGTTGTTAGTCGCCAAGTCTCATTGTTTGGGAGGGGACATACCGATATTCTTCTACAGATGCGCTGTAACGCGCGAGTTGTTTGATGTATTAGTCGAGCTACGCCCATCGTCTACAGCAGGGACTCTTGCAGAGAACATACAGCGTGAGTGGCGCCACCTGGTATCTTGCACACTGGTCTCTAACATAACAATTCAGAACTACATCTACTCGAGTACAACAAACAAAAGTTAGCTTACCTTCAAGCGTGGAAATCCCGCCAAACGACACGCAAAGGGATGGAGTTCTTCAGTCCGAATCCACTCCAAGTCTTCTCGGATCCATACGACATCCACAAGTACAATGACAAGCCTATCTCGCATGACATAGTCAGCGAGGTGTTCCTGGAATTTGTGTCAGGAACACAGGAAAGAGAATCGGAGGAATACCTTCGCACGCTTACAGGTGAGAACGCTCTGACACTCTGCTACACACTCTGCTGACCTTACACTCAAACAACTCCAAACGGGCAGGCATCAGCATCTCCTTCAATAATACCTTCCGTGCTGCCACCAAAGCAACTGTGACAAGCTGCGAGAGACAGAAGTCGAGGGTGCTGAAGGGAGGGATCATAAGCTTGATGAATGAGAGGAGTGAGATTGTGGGCTGGGTAAGTCATGGTCGTCCTGTGCCAACTACTGATGCTCAATTACATACATATATAGCGCTTTGTCACGGCCAGTCTAACACTGAGATAAGTGAGCTTCTTGATGGCCTCAAGACACGATGCAATGCACTTGACGTCCCTCTGCCTGAAATATTTGTCGCTGACAACTGCTGTCACGTCCGCAATGCAGTTGCTGCTGTTTTCCCCGATGCTACCATGAAACTTGACGTCTGGCATTTTATTATGAGGCAAGTGCTATGTTTTCTTTTTGTTAAATCTACAAGCTAATTCTAAAGAGTAAGATATGCAACAGCAATCCTTAACCCCTCCAAGAATCCCCACCGGAAGGAGGTGGTCGCAGAGATCTCCTCCTGCATCCTGAAGACACATGCCGAGGGTGGGAATTCTGCAAAGTACTGGGACCGGAATGAGCAGGAGACAAAGCTCGCCTCGACATTCAAGAAATGGGCATGCAAAGGCACTGTATGGTCAGCAGGGGCACGTAAAGTGAGTGATCATCCTCGCAAAGTCTCTTTTCAAAATACTAACGTCAATTTCAGGTTCACGAGGAACAGCTAAAGCATGTGCGCAAAGGCTGCCTCGAACATCAGCGGCAGGACATACAAATGGACGGAAGCCGCATGGAGGGGTCCCACAAGGGCTGGAACTCACTCCAGCGGGTGCATACCAGTGGAATTGTAACGTTCATGGGACTTTGCCACGACTTTGTCCTTCGACAAAACATTTGTGTTGCCTTTTCAAAGGCGCAAAAATCGGACTTCGTCTCTTCAACGCATGGCTCTCACCACATCCATCTCATCGACAAAATCGCGAAGCTATTCAACAATTTTTGACTCAAAGAGAAGGCGACCAGCACAACCTACCTCCCAGAGCTCAAGGATATCCTGTCCGGCGAGCATTTCGGACTCGTCACGTCAAGTTTTGCCTCTACATACGGTGGACTACTGGACATCAAGACTGAAGACTCAGATATGACTGGCCCCAAGTTCCTCGAGGCGCTGAGTGGTGATGGTGATGCAGTTGACCTCGCACTGCTGTCCGCGAGGTCTGAAATGCTTGAAGAACTCAATATTGACCCTCAGCTTCTTTCTCAACCTCAGGCGCCCCTCAATACCCAGCCATCACTGTCCTGCCCTCCCTCAACTGCTACAGTTCCCATCATTCCAACCAAGAAGCGCAAGGTGGACGACATCGTTTCTGAAAGTGAGCCGAAAGAGCGGCCCCACAAAATCGTACATCCCACCACCGGTCCTGATGCTCCACTGGAAGTTTCTGCATCGCCGTCAAACCAGGTAAGCTTCTTACCTATCTTACTTTATTCAATTCATGCCCACTGACCTTGTTGACAGAGGCCTGGGACTTTGCCGACCACACTGGACCACTTTCTCAAAATGAGAAGTCGGTTGCCATACTGCAAGGCCCCCTCATGCTGTCAACTCCTGGAGGCCACTCCTGATTCCACTCCCCCAGTCACAGCCGCTGCACTTGATGGTCCTGTCACCACCACCATCACTCCCACCACTCTCGCACCCATTCTGAGGCCTCCAGGGATGTCCTGCTCCCAGCACTTCTTCATGATCACGATGAGGATTGATGCCCGCACCATGGAGATTTCGTCCAGTGTCGAGTTCCACCTCTTCATGGACATGAGGGCGGAATTTGTGTGGATCTCCTTCAAGATGACGCCCAAACAGTGGGCTGCAGCTACCAAGACCTACAACAACCGTCTCGAGGAGAAGAACTGCGCCAATGGTTCCAAAACGGTGAAGAAGAACCCCCAGGCTCTTCTGCGAAAGCTTGGGGAGATCGAGGTCGCCGTGATGAACTGTGTCGCCAAAAACGACTTCAAATGTGAGTTTCTCGCTTCACTGACATTTCAATTCATTGCGCTAACACTACACTACAGCTTGTTCTGGCTCAGAGTCCTTCTGGAGATGGCACTGTCACGCTATTGAGCTCATCAAGGCCGAGCCTGGACTTGGGAAGAAGGTGCGCAAGTCTTTTTTAATTTATTTCATGCTTGCTCACACTCTCTACTACCATCTACAGATTCGCAAAGCACACACATGCTCCCGCTGCAAGACCATCATGTACCCCGGTCCCGAGAACTCAGGGTACAACCACAGACGTGGCTTTTGCGCTGACAGCACCAAGCAGGTGTCCAAGAACGAGCCGCCTCCACCCTGGCCACAGCCACCAGGCATATTCTCTGAAGGCAAGCGCTTCCATCCGCGCGCCTTCCTCGAGACCGTCAAGTCCATATACAAGCAAGTCTTCCTCCGTCCTTCTGGTGAAAGGCCTGCCCTCAAGCAGGAGGCCTTTGCGATGATGCTGCTCGACAGGTTGACGACACTCAAAGAATCGGGCGCGGTGCTGTTCAAGCTGTACGAGGAGCTCGAGATCGACGAGTCGACGCTGGATGCGCTGCTCACCGTGCACAACGGCGTCAAGCACCTTCGCGTTGAGTACCTCCAGGAGCACTGGGCCTCGTAGTAATTTTTTTTAAATCTTTCAATTCAAATGCTCTCGCTTTGGTTCTTTTATCAGTGCTAGTAATGCTTCACATTGTGTATACTACAGTATGTCCTCGCTATGCTAGCCTCTCGCCCTTTGCTTCGCGTTCCTCTCCTCCTCCTCCCTCCTGCACTTAGACTTGTTCCCCTTCTCCCTTCATACCAACCTTATATCACGTGACCTTGTTGAATGGTCTTGCAAATGGTCCCTCACGTGCACAACCATTTTGGTGTCACGTGAGACCATTTTTGGTCCACCCCTTCGCATGATGAAGTTGCCAAAAGTGCCCAAGTCCTGATATTCTCCCACGGTCACATGATGCCTTCAGAGACTTGAGTGTATTTGTTCGTCATCACGCCAGCACATGCTGCTATATTTATGTCTAACATATATAAGCACACATAACCGCCGGTTTGGTGTCAAATGTGTCCACCCCGTCATGCAGTGCTGCGCTGACGCAAGCTCCTGCGTCGTGCGTCTAGTGCTGCCGTGGTCCGGTTCGGTCCAGTTCAGAGGGTCCTCGACGAGAACCAAGAACCGAACCATGGTTCGGTTCTACGAAATCATCGAACCCAGAACCGGACCATTGAGAACCGTTCTCAATGGTCCGGTTCGGTTTTTTGCTGGTCCGAACGCGAACCGAACCATAAATTTTTGCACTGTAAATTCGTGTGTTAGGTTTTCAAATACAATGAGAGTAAATGAAGGGAACATGCCTCTTTAGCCTGTGCGAGAGGAACATCAGCAACATTAGGCTGTGCATGGCCTCCATGAACGAGCCACCATGATGATGGGTGGGGTATGTACTATGTGGGCTGCGGATGGGGTGGGTCGGGTGGCAGGTAATCGAGTAGTTGGAAGTAATTGAGACTGAAAGACATTAGCCGAAAATGTGATAGTAGTTCAATGAAAACTCACGTTCTCGCCAGAATTCATAAGTGAATGTCCCTGGGTTGAGGTGTGACCCGAGGGAGAACGGGGAAGGGGCGACATAGCAGAGAAAGTTTGCTGCCATTAGCACAACAAAACAGCAGGCGAAACAAATAAATGTAACTCACAAATTGCAAGTAGGATGACTCGGCACTTGATTCTGGCTGTGTGTGACCGACGAGAAAGTGTGATGATGGTGGATTGAGTTGAGCTGCGAGATTATTCAATGACAAGGACCGATGTGTGTGTCCGAGGGGGCACAAAGCCAGCGCTTCTATATGAAGTGCAATAGCCTGATCCAAGTCTCCAGCATTGCCTCGGTTATCAAAGCGGGTGGAGAGTTGAGCTGCAATGACGAGGACCCATCTGTGTGACTGACTTGATGTAAGGCCAGCGACTCGCTTTGAAGCGTCTAAGCGCGTGATGGTGGGACATTTTGAGGGGTCAGAAGCATATTCGTGAATGGGCGCACGAAAGATAGATACCGTTTAAAGGGAGAGTGCTATTTGTAGGGATGCTTTGGCCAAAAAAGTTAGTAGTACTTACCTTCAAAAAGGATAAAAGTAGCCTGACCAACCGAAAGTGCAAATCCCGAAGGTCATTTTGACATCAAGCCAAATGATATTGAAGTAAAAATTTAGAAGGGTTCGGAATGGTTCGGGTAGGCCGAACCAGAACGGGACCGTTCAGGTTGACCTAGAACCGAGAACCGTTTTCCGGTCTGGTTCTGGCTGGTGAGAGAACCATGGACCGAACCACAGAGAACCGGACCAAAAGTCCGGTTCGAACCATGGTTCTGGACCGGACCACGGCAGCACTACGTGCGTCATGCAGTACACACACCTTTTTGGTTCTCCTAATATCTCTTTGCTTCTCCTATCATCTTTTCTTTCTCTGTTAACTTCTCATCCGCACTGTGTATCTTTGCTCTTGCACATCATGGCTACCACTTGCACTTTTTATGGTTTGGTTGGTATTCAAAACACGTCTCGGTTCCAATATGACAATAAACATTTCTGGAAATATGACGGTGTAGAGACTCATTCCTGAGTAGCCTCACAATGGCATGTTTTGCGATGTAGGTCGAGTCTACAATACTACGCATACAACGCGACATTAGCACAATAAACGCGACGTTCGCGTGACGTGCGTGACATAGGCGACACTTGCACAACTTGCGCGCACTTTAGGCGAACTTTCCTGCGCCTAAGCGCTATAGGGCGCCTGACCTCCTGGAGTATTTTCCCATGTCCAACCAAGTTCCCAGGTGTGTATTTCTCCATTTATCATTTATTGCATTATCGTACCATGTTTATTTTCACTTTACATTGACACTTGGACATTTTTCATTACCTTTTACCGGGGACCACCATCATACCAGTTACCATCTCCGAGTTACTATCTATGTTTTGAATAAATCATCATCATCACAAGCCCTAGTAGCAGTTAGCTCTAGTGGTCATATCCACATCTCAGTCCACGTCCGTTAACGTCTCGCTATCGCTCGCATTCCGCTTTCGCCCAGTTCCGCTTTCGACGCACGACTTTCCCGCACTTTGCGCGCCCATAGCGCCTTTGTTCCCACGCTTTTGCCTTATCGCGCGCTTCGCGCATTCCCCCTAGAGTTGTCACCTGTGGATACTCACTTTCTCCGCTTCCCCTAAGGGACGAACTTATCGCACCCATATTTTCTTCCCTTCAACATTTATATCAGCTGCACCCTCAGCTGAGTTGAAGATCCTTCAACGGTTACATTGCTCTTCCCGATGGAGATTTGGCTGTCACCATCTTCACCTTTGGAGCCAATACTGCTTCATGTGAAGAAGGTATCTATTTCATGCATGCTCGAGCTATGATTGGTTCTGGTGTCACTGACGAAGGCACTACTACTCACACATTACATTTCTATGCAATTGATGTTCGCGTTTTCATACTTTTAAGTCTTCTCACTCATCCCTTTTTACAGGAATTACAACATCTCGATGATGGCAACCATGCGTTGCCGATGCTCATTGTAGCAGGCAAAGTCTCTCGAAGCAATTTTGCTTTAGAACAAGATCATGGCTTCAACATTGACATTTCCCAATACATTTTTGCCCCTCAGCAAAACATTCGCGTTCGTTGCTACTATCCACAAGGTCATCCTCGCTTATCCAAAACTCCTCTACCTTCCGCTTTGAAGCATGTTGTTGTGCAAGGCACTATCTTGCGCATCGAGAATGAGCGTTGTGTTCTTGCCATCAAAGACATTGCATTTGGGCCTAGCGACAATGTCATTGCTGGACCAACGTCTGATGTCGTTTCTTCGACTCCATCTAAAAGTTTTGATTGGAGTGGTAAGAAAAAGCAGAACACTAAATTGAAGGATGCCGCAGATGAGAAAGGCAAGGAGAAGATCAAGAGAGGACAAGAGGATGACACAGAGCATGATGTCATACCTCCGTCCACTTCTAAAGCTGGGAGTTCCAAAGCTGCTCGGTCTTAACTTACTCTATACTTTGCTCTGTATCTATTTATTCACGATTTATGCCTCTTTCTCCTTCTGAAGATTGGGAACGGAAGTGTCGTTGGCAGAGTGATTCTCAACACACGCAACAAGAACGACATTCACGCCGACGACTACCAAATAATGTGTGTATTCAACTTCGAGACCACTCCTTATAACTCATACTCTCGAATAGTTTAATGAACTTCAAGTGTTCAGTGATCCATACAGATTACCATCTCTGCCTTTCTTGACACCTACTTCCACACCTCAGCAACCTCTCAGCCAATACCATGGTGGGATCACCTAAAATTTAATCCTCCCACTCCAATTATTCCTGCCTCTTGGAATCACCACTGGCATCGCTGCCACGTGTTATTGCTGTCCACGGAAAAAGACAACTTCTGCTGTGAAAATGGCACTCGACTTCTTCCAGCACTTCGACCCCTACCTGCCCGACTCCGAGGCTTATTGAACAGTACCGCAAATGCATGCCATCTGATGGAATTTAGTAGAGTGATCAACAACCTATTTTCCTTCGCTGGCATTGGAGTCGCAGGCGGATTTCAACACTTTCAAGGTGCGGGTCCTCCGGCTGTTGCAATAACAGGCCGCACTTACCATCTCATTCGAAATACTGAGTACGCGGATCATTCTATTCATTGGTTTTTGTACGACAAATGTGAACGAGAGTTCAAAGCTGAACAATTCGGAGTCCATTCACACATTGTCCAAGCTCTGTCTCAAGATCTACGAGACGTGAATCCTTATGTGGAACATCTTCAGCACTTTCACTCCACCTCCCGACGTTGCCATTGTATCTTAGAGCTCAAAGACTTCTTCTCCACAAATGGTGATTTTGCTGATGTAATGCATGCTTCCAATTCAACAGACATCAACCCTCACTCGGTCATCATTCGAAGACATGGTAATCACGAGCCAGAATTCATTAACATCCTCTCTCGACACTATGAGCCATTGCACTATGTGCTCTTATTTCCGCATAGAGACGCTGGCTGGGTGTCAGAATTCATGCCGGAGGGTCAGATTAGGAAGGAAGGGCTTGGCCTCAGCTCGTGCGCTGTGCCCCTTACCCGAGTACATGCCCCATATTTCGGAATGAAGTCCGGAGGACATCCAACGAAGTTTGGTGGAACTCCAAAGGTAAGGCAACTCTGGTGGAAGTACCCAATGGACTTCCGAAAGTGTGGGAAAGTCCGGACTGCGGGAACTCGTCCGGAAGTATATCTGGAGCGTGGGAACTAATCTGGACGTACGTCTGGACTGTGGGAAACACTCTTGAAGACATATCCAGGAATGGAGGAAGAGTTAAAGACTACTTCAGGACGAATCCCAAGTAGAAACCAACAGAGTAATGGCTGCAAGGACAAAGTCCAAAGCAGAAAGGGAACATGAGGGGATGTCCGAGATTGAACCAGAGGAAGTGACCCGAGGGTACAGAGGGAGTGTAACGGATAAGGATGGGTATGGACAAAGGCATCAAGCCAATGTCTGGACAGAAGATATGTTGGAGGATGGAGGATGACTATCCGGACGCAGTCCGAGATAGTCTAGGATGGACAGAGGAAGTATCGGAGGACATAGGATAAGCGGAGGATACAAGACGACTATCAGACAAAGTCTGGAATAGTCTAGGATAAGCGGAGGATAATGGATAACTATCGGACAAGGTCCGAAAGTAGCGGAGGTTAAGGAAAGACAAGGATTAACTATCGGACAAGGTCCAAGATAGTTAAGGATAAGGAAAGACTAGGAATAGCTTATCGGACATAGTCCGAAATAGCTTAGGATAAGGATAGACAAGGTCCGAAAGTATCGGAGCATAAGGAAAGACTACCGAAAGGTAGAGTCGGAGCATAAGGGAATCAATCCCTTAAGACTACATGATGGAGAATAATGTTAGATGGAGAATAACATTAATATTCGAACTAAGGATGTATCCAGTGTTACATGGGTTTATATACTGTAGGTAGCACAGGAAATGTAAGTAATCAGGGATCCAAGGCTATGTATGAGGCATGTGGAATATTATGGTGAAGTGTCACGGATCATAATAGAATGGAGACAGATATGAAAAGGCAGAGTGGATCAGTAATGGAACGGAATACAAGAATAACCGAGGACCGGAAACATAGGAATAATACTTAAAAGGAAATGGATCAAGAACATAGTCGGGTATTGAGGAGTACCGAGCAGCCGGAAGTAAGGAATACCGAATAATGGAATAGGCTGTGTTAACCTTATATGAACAGGAAAAGCTTATCGTATCGTGTCAGAAATGGATCTAGACATCAGACGGGATCCGATATAGGTCCGGAAGTCTGGATCCGAAGCGTGGGAAAGTAGTCCGGATATATCCAGACAGGTTCCGGAGGTCCGAAGATCCGAAGATTTGGGAGTCAGGGGTACCGGCTGGCTGCAGTGTCCGGAAGGCTGGATATCAAGTTGGATGATGGGCGGAGGTAGCAGGGCTGATCCTACTGAAGTATAACATGCACAATAGAAAGGATGGTGACAATAGGGATGGGAAATAGGGTCCAGAGTACGGGATATGACACTGGGGCACAAACCCACTGGAAGATGTTCCAAGGCTTTCACAAATTGATTGGTATCGAAGCCGTCTTCTCACCAATGATGATGAACGATTCACACTGTTCAGGAGACTATGATGCGAATATTTAGTAGACATGTATTCGCGCACAGAAGAAGAACGACTGGCTTATATCCTTCGCGAAAGAAGGTTTCGAGCCAATGAAGTACATCAACCTCTTGAGGGTCAAGCTGATGACGAACAGATGGAACCTACCATCAAGCTGCCTGCGAGCTTTGTTGGTACGAGCTTGGACTTCAGAACAGACCTCTGATGCCATGGCTCTTGGTCGCAAGTATGGCAAACCGAGCTTCTTCTGCACAATGACATTAATCCAGATTGGGTTGAAATTTGTCAACGTCTCCAACCAGGGCAATCTGCTTCTGACATTCCTGTCATCGTAGCAAGAGTCTTCAAATCTCGACTGGAAAAAGTCTTACACATTCTGAGAACACGTTTCGGCACCAAAAAGTACTTGATCAAAGTCATCGAGTTTCAGAAAAGAGGTTTCCCTCACGCACATATTATATTCAAGGTATGCATCAAATACACTGAATTGATGCAAAACAGTCTCTCATATCATCATGCAGGTTGATCCTGAACCTCCTGTCATATTCCGTTCCTGAAACCTTATTTGTCCGGGCCGGATGATCCGGGCCTGGCCTAGACTTCATTATCTCGAGTCCCCATTAGTATGTGCTTCTATTCTACCCCTATGTGCCCGGACCTTCTTAACAGTTAATATCCGACTCCATTCTGATCCATTCCGTTAGTCTATTCATTTAACTCATTCCCTTTGTTCTATTTGATATCCGGCTCCACTCTCGATCGTCCGCAGTTTATTCTTTTGACTTAGTCTCTCTAGTACATAGCATTAGCTTCCGGGGGCTGCGCTTCGGCCGGATACCCGTTGGAAGTACTACAGTATATAAACCCGCTGTAACCCGTAGTATTTCTTTAGTTTGAATATCATCTTAGACTTGTCCTTTCCTTGTGTCCTTCGGACCTCCGGCCTAGTCTCGTCCTCCACCTCCGAGCCTCGGGATTATATCCCTAAGGCTAAACTCCTCCGTCCCGCCTTCGGGTAACTTCTATATAGTTCCGGACATCGTTACCTCTCGTCCGGACGACTCTTATACCTTCGTCCGACGTTACCCGCCCTTTGTAAATTAGGGGCACGTACTCGGGTAAAGGGCGCAGCGCACGAGCTGAAGCCAAGCCCCTCCGGACTACCCGTTGAGCATAGTCTTAACACCTCCTTTCAATGCCTTAGACGACATCATCTCTTCTGAACTACCTCAGAACAATCCTTTGCTTCGTGAAAAAGTGGAGAAATATATGATGCACAGTCATGATCATCTATCCCATCCAGGTAGTCATTGTAATTGAAACGGAGTGTGCATATACAGATTCCCACATCAGGTACAACCCACAATGTCCATCGATGAACATGGTCGGCTGCACTGGCGTCAAAGAAATGCCGAAGACAGCTGGGTAGTTCCATATTGTCCCGCATTGCTCAACTTTGCAGATTGCCATTTTCATTTTGATGTCGTTTACACTGCAAATGTCATATTCCGTTCCTGAAACCTTATTCGTCCGGGCCGGATGACCCGGGCCCGGCCTAGACTTCATTACCTCGAGTCCCCATTAGTATGTGCTTCTATTCTACCCCTATGTGCCCGGATCTTCTTAACAGTTAATATCCGACTCCATTCTGATCCTTTCCATTAGTCTATTCATTTAACTCATTCCCTTTGTTCTATTTGATATCCGGCTCCATTCTCGATCGTCCACAGTTTATTCTTTCGAGTTAGTCTCTCTAGTACATAGCATTAGCTTCCGGGGGCTGCGCTTTGGCCGGATACCCATTGGAAGTACTACAGTATATAAACCCGCTGTAACCTGTAGTATTTCTTCAGTTCGAATATCATCTTAGACTTGTCCTTTCCTTGTGTCCTTCGGACCTCCGGCCTAGTCTCGTCCTCCACCTCCGAGCCTTGGGATTATATCCCTAAGGCTAAACTCCTCCGTCCCGCCTTCGGGTAACTTCTATATAGTTCCGGACATCGTTACCTCTCGTCCGGACGACTCTTATACCTTCGTCCGACGTTACCCGCCCTTTGTAAATTAGGGGCACGTACTCGGGTAAAGGGCGCAGCGCACGAGCTGAAGCCAAGCCCCTCCGGACTACCCGTTGAGCATAGTCTTAACACCTCCTTTCAATGCCTTAGACGACATCATCTCTTCTGAACTGCCTCAGAACAATCCTTTGCTTCGAGAAAAAGTGGAGAAATATATGATGCACAAGCAAAAGTGTTCAGCTATCTGTACAAGTATTTGTACAAAGGACCCGACACCACATTCTTTGCTGTCAAAGATCAGCAAAACACAGACAAGCCCACTCCTGTGAACGAACTTTCGGACTACCAAAAGCAAGGTATCTGTCAGCTCCAGAGAGCAGCTGGCAAATTCTTGGGTTCGAGATCACACGGAAAGAGCCTGCTGTTGAGAGCCTTTTGGTCCATCTTCCAAATGAGAACACTCCACAGTTTAGACAAGCGTCAGGACAACGGTCGACAACATCACAACTTCATCGCTACTTTCTGCGCTCACCCGAGCTCTCGCATCTCCGTTATGAAGAGTACTTCGAACAGTTTGTCCTATATCCCTACAATGAAGACGACATGGTGACAGAACGTGATTTCCTGGAGAAAGAAGTAGCTGGTGTGTGGAGAAAAAAAGCCACGAGAAGGACCCATGGAAATAAAGTGGTTCGCATTGACACAGTTCCCATTCGAACAGGAGAGCTTTTTTATCTGCGCACTCTGCTCATTCATCGCGCTGCTACATCTTACCGTGATGTTCGGACCATTGGTGGAATCACATTCAACACATTTCATGAAGCTGCATGCGACTTTGGTTTGTTCCACAACCAAAACGAAGGCCAGCTTGCTCTTCAAGAGGCTGTTCAGCATCTACGCACACCAGCTCAACTTCATTTTCTGTTTTCGCAAATCTTACTTGAAGGCTATGCAGCCATGCCACTCTGGGATGAGTTCAAGAACTCAATAGCGGCAGACCATATCCTCGCTTTAGGAGATTGCACTGCGGGATATGAGCACACTCTGCAAATCATCGACGACCTCTTATCACACCAAGGGAAACATCTATCAGATTATGGTTTACCCACTGCGCGACGAAGATCTTTGGAGGTGTTCAACGAAGAACTCTATTTGTGCAGAAATGAGGCCAACTTTCGTGCCGAGAGTGAAAACATGTATGATCCACTCAATGCTGAACAACGAAACATTTTCCAACAGATTTACGAAGCAGTGCAGAATCGCAACGGCACACTCTTCTTCGTGGAGGGTAGACCTGGACGAGGGAAGACTTTTTTGGTGAAAGCGCTATCCTCTGCTCTTCGAGCGGAAGGTCACATCCTGTTGATTGTCGGCAGTAGCGCACTTTGTGCGACGGCTTATGACAGAGGACGCACTGCCCATCACATGTTCGGAATTCCTGTCACTGATGACGCCGTCAGCCTTCACTCCAACATACAACCTTTCTCTGCACGCGCTGATCTCATTCGAGAAGCGTCCGCTATCATCTGGGATGAACTTCCGATGATGAACAAAGCAGCTTGGGAATCAGTGGACAATCTCTGTCGTTTCCTGTGCAATCGGCCTCACACTGCATTCGGAGGAAAACCATTCATTGGCCTTGGCGACTTTTGCCAAGTAGCTGCAGTCATCAGCAGTGCAGGTGAATCAGCGACCCAAGCGGCTTCAGTGAAATCATTGCCCTTATGGCGGAAAATGCACATCCTTTCCTTACACACTCCCATACGCACAGCCGCCAATCCCGTTTTCACTGCATTTGTCAACCACATTGGAGAAGACTGTTCCGGCAATCAACATAAACTTGCTCTATTGCACAAGACAATGGAAATCAAAGAAGCACAAGCCTTTCTCTTCCCTCAGCACATCCTAGCAGATCCTCACGCTTGCCTCACACACGCTTTTCTGTCTCCGCGCAACTTTTTCGTAGATGAGTTCAACAACAGAATCCTACAAACTCTGCCGGGTGATTACAGTAAGTCCCGAAACATGATACAAGAACAAGACTTTGATGACACTTCCAATTAGGTTCGTATCTAAGCTCTGATATCTTGAAAGAAGCAGACCACGCACCCATTGATGCACCAGAACAAATGCCTGACTACCTCGCCATGCTAGCGGCTCCTGGAGTGCCTCCACATCAACTCGATCTCAAAGTGAATTGCATATGCGCAATTCAACAGAATCTCTCAGTCGAGAAGGGTTTAGTTAGAAATGTGCGAGTGCGAGTGACAGCTTTGCACCGTTGCTTTGTCAAAGTCCAGCTGCTGAACAATCTTGAACACCACTGCATTCCACGCATCACGTTTTCCTTTCGCCCCATTTGCTCGAGCTGGACCGTGAATCGAAAACAGTTTCCACTGAGGCTGGCTTACGCGACCACGTTCAATGGATGTCAAGGCCTCACGCTGTCTTGCACCGTCCTAGATCTCAGAACGGATGTGTTCGCGCACAGTCAAATCTACACGTCACTGTCTCATGTGAAAAGAAGGGAAGACACGCTATGCTTATTTGCAGACGGAAACGAGAACTCAGATTGCGTGAACATTGTATATAAATCTCTACTATTATAATGAGACTTGGCAACGACCAAAGCTCATGGCTTGTATCTTATAAGGATAGTTATCCATTAATCCCAATACATCAAATTGTATACTTATCCATTGTCCAACCCTGGATGTGAATCACCAGATATCTTCTCGAAACTTCCCATGCTTACAAACCACCACCCAACTGGGGGTTGAATACCAAAAAAGGATACATAATCTCAAATCTTCCTCCTTTCGGCAGCACGGGAACAGAAGTTGATTGAGCCTTCAAAGTTTCAGTGGCCAGTCCCAGATCTCTCGATACCTGATGATCTCGGGTGTTGCATAATAATTTCTTATCAACATCCTACGTCATACATTCCTTGAAAAATGTACTAAGTCCACATTCCCATGGTTGATTCGTCTTGTTAACTCGTCAAGTACATGACTAGGATGCAAGCTTTTCCTAATGACTCGCTTGGTTTTTTTATTTGTTCTGTTTATCCAACTCTCGTACCGTCTTACATGAGCCCTCCCACACTTGTAAATATGTCTATGCAAAATTCAATGTATTTGTGGAGTTCTTTGTGCCACAGTGCGAGGTGTACCGCCCATGATGACGAGCAGCTGGTGAACTCACAAAGTCATCTCAAATCAAGCTTCAAATGCAATCAATATGAATTACACCAAAAAATAACTTAATTTTTTTAAACATAAGATTAGGAGTCAACAAGATAATAGGTGACAAACTACAAGACAAGACTGCTGAAGAAGAGGAATCTGAACTGTGGGGAAAACACAGGGGGATAATGGAACAGTAAGTCCTGAATGCGAGTGAAGGTCTCGACCCAAGGACAGCTACTGAGCTAAGGGAAATCCTCTCTGAACGAGGGAACCACAAGAACAAGTAGGGTGTAGAATGGCAATTGTGCAAAGCGCGGTGAAGGATCTTCAACTCAGCTGAGGGTGCAGCTGATATAAATGTTGAAGGGAAGAAAATAATGGTGCGATAAGTTCGTCCCTTAGGGGAAGCGGAGAAAGCGAGTATCCACCGGTGACAACTCTAGGGGGAATGCGCGAAGCGCGCGATAAGGCGAAAGCGCGGGAACAAAGGCGCTATAGGCGCGCAAGCGCGGGAAAGTCGCGTGTTGAAAAGCGGAACTGGGCGAAAGCGGGATGCGAGCGATAGCGAGACGTTAAGACGTAGACTGAGATGCGGATGTGACCACTAGAGCTAACTGCTACTAGGGCTTGCGATGATTTATTCAAAACATGATAAAAATGCGGTACTTGATAATGGTAAGTGATGGTGGTAGATGGTGGTAAAAGGTAATGTGTGGTGTTAAATGTGTAAAGTGAATGTAAAGTGAAAATAAACATGGTACAATAATGCAATAAATGATAAATGGAGAAATGCATACCTGGGAACTTGGTTGGACATGGGAAAACACTGCAGGAGGTCAGGCGCCCTATAGCGCTTAGGCGCGGGAAAGTTCGCCTAAAGCACGCGCAAGTGTCGCCTATGTCGCGAAAGTGTCGCGCGAACGTCGCGTTTATCGCGCTAGTGTCATGTTGCATGCGTAGTATTGTAGACTTGACCTACATTGCAATATGTGCCATTGTGAGGCTACTCAGGATCGAGTCTGTACAGCGGGAAGCGGACACACAGGAAGTACACGCGGGAAGTGGACGCACGGGAAGTACGCGCGAGAGCGAAAGTGGAAGATGTAGCGCCCGCGATGCAAGAGCGCGCGCTAAGATAAAACTGCAAGCGTCGCTAGATGCGCAGGCCCGAAGTTGCGAGCTGAGTAAGCTAAATATAAGTATGCATACATGTATTCAGGGTTCTCAGTACCGCACGCAGTGCGACGGCGTGAGTATGAGCTCAGAGATATGTCAGATAAAAGGAAATAGCATGAGAAACGCACCAATGAACACCAGCGGACATGGGATGGACAGGTAATGGGCAAATAGGATGAGATGCGTGGACGCGTCCCTTCAACATTTATATCAGCTGCACCCTCAGCTGAGTTGAAGATCCTTCAACGCGGTGGTAAAACCCATCACCAGTAAGCAATCTTGGAAGCCCATCCCTAACGGGTTGACCACCTCTTTTGCTGTTCTGTTTCTTCTCCTCTTGTGCTGTGAGCTGATGAGAGAGCCGATCACAGAACATGGACTGTAGAACTACAGTAGACTGCATGCTAACCAGCAAACTTTTGTAGTGAGTTTCACAATCGTAAGCGGTACTGTTAAGACTGTGCTCAACGGGGGTCCAGAGGGGCTTGGCTTCAGCTCGTGCACTGCACCCTTTACCCGAGTACTTGCCCCTAATTTATGAAGGGCAGTGTAGAGACTCACGTCTCATTGAGCGTGCATTATCAAATTCTCCCACTTTCCAAACACCATCCAGCTCTTATCCTTAGGACAAGTCTTGTGCATCCGCGCACCTCCATTTTTTATTTTCGCAGATTTAGCACAGGCGTGTCCACGCATCTCATCCTATTTGCCCATTACCTGTCCATCCCATGTCCGCTGGTGTTCATTGGTGCGTTTCTCATGCTATTTCCTTTTATCTGACATATCTCTGAGCTCATACTCACGCCGTCGCACTGCATGCGGTACTGAGAACCCTGAATACATGTATGCATACTTATATTTAGCTTACTCAGCTCGCAACTTCGGGCCTGCGCGTCTAGCGACGCTTGCAGTTTTATCTTAGCGCGCGCTCTTGCATCGCGGGCGCCGCATCTTTCGCTTTCGCTCTCGCGCGTACTTCCCGTGCGTCCGCTTCCCGCGTGTACTTCCTGCGCATCCGCTTCCCGCGCTTTGCGCGATTGCCATTCTACACCCTACTTGTTCTTGTGGTTCCCTCGTTCAGAGAGGATTTCCCTTAGCTCAGTAGCTGTCCTTGGGTCGAGACCTTCACTCGCATTCAGGACTTACTGTTCCATTATCCCCCTGTGTTTTCCCCACAGTTCAGATTCCTCTTCTTCACTGGATTAGTTCCCACGCTCCAGATATGTTTCCAGACAGGTTCCCACAGTCCGGATGTATTTCCTCTGGGTTTCCCATGCTTTTATGGAAGTCCCATAGGCACACCTTCAGAATAGCCTCACCTTCAAATTTCTACTAACTTTGTTGGATGTCCTCCAGACTTCATTCTGCAATGAGGGGCACAACATATGAGCTGAGGCCAAGCCCTTCCTTCCTAATCTGATCCTCCAGCATGGTTCATGACAGGGACGTCCTAATCACATATTTTCAGGAAAGTATGCATCTCAGTTGATGACCAGGAAGTGTTTTCTAAAGTCTGAAATATAATGTCACTGTATAGAGCAGAGCTCCCAACATGAAGCCAGTATTATTATAACACACAAATTCATTGTGACACATACATCCAACCTTGTCGTAGTCTCAATTTTATTGAAGAATTGTTTAATTGATGATAGTAATGTTGTTGAATATTTATTTAGGATACAGCATACCAAAACCTCCTGCTGTCATAAACAACACATCTGCAGTGGTGGAGGATCACAGAATGAATTTGAACAAACTGTCAATCTTGGCTTTAGTGACAGTAATAAAGAGATTTTAAAATTTGAATGTTACACATGCTGGACAGAGCTGTCAAATGTATGATATAGTTTAGCCTCATAACATTGGTCAGCAACAAGAGACTCCCAAAGATCCTCTGAGCATGCTCACTGAACCATTTTCTCAATACAAATATCTAGTCATTTGATCTTATCCTATTTATTTTAGCCTTAGATGAAAGTAATGACTGTCTTTGAGACATCAGCAGCCTAGTATATATGCTTTAAGATAGTGATTTTTCTTCTCTTTCTAGTTAGAAACAGAGGGGTTTTTTTTTTCTTAATTACAGCTTTAAAATTAGCTATCTAGAGAGTCTTACTGACTATTTGAGAAGTGATTGTGTATGGAAATGAATCTGTTATCACTGAGTAAGAGTGGAAATTCATTAAGAAACCAGTCAGAATGGTGTTTTACGAGTTGAAGTAGATGGTTCATGTCATCAAAATTGAGTGTTCAAGGACTACCAGAAGGGCCATGGTTGTGTCACACAATGTCCCCCATATCTGTCTATTGTACTTGTTGCCAATTCTATTCTTAATCTGAATACAAAGTATCGGCCACAGCACCAAAGCCAAATGGAAAAGCAAGGCTGCCATGTCCAAACCACCTTGAGGATCAGGCCTCAACCCTTTGAGTCAACCATCAAGTAACCAGCTCAACATTACCTCAGAACAACTCTGGATGCCTGATCACATATTTAATTTGTACTCAGATGGAAATGGAGGGTGGCAAAGGACATATCTAAGTAAGTATAGTACTCTTAAAGCTGCAAGCTCTTGGCACTAACAATTCAATCAGATGATGACTTGATGCTGCAATTCAACATCAACGAGGACAGCGATTTCGATGTAGATGCATTATGTGGTAGGATCGGTGGACAGATGCTGCCGCCGCAGGCTTCGGATCTGTTATTACCATGATTGGATAGTGATATGTCCAATGACAGAGTAGAACTAGTACCTGCATTCAAGCTGACAAATGTAACCATGACATGGAGGGGAGAGATCCCTCTGAGTGACGTAGTACATATAAGTATTTAATTATTTCATCAAGTGTCATAGCTCTACTGATAATTTAATAGACCATAGAGCTTGCAAGGACAATATGACTCGTGATGCAGCAGGTTTCAATCCCATCGACACCATCTGCCAATGTGTAAAGGCCTGCAGTGTAAACCAAAATACTTACTGTGGCAGATACTGGAACTGTGATACCTTCTTCATTGGTGTCGCCACCAAGTGTCACTATAACAAAGGAGGTTCTTGATTAAATAGTGGGAAATGCGAAACCTGATATTGTTGGTTTGCTTTTCACAGAAATGCAATGTCCCAGACTTTGGTAGAGAATTTCATCAAGACAGCTATTATGTGTGCATGTCCATGATTCAGCATGCTAACTGGTGAGTTCTTCTTTTATTCATATGTGATACTATACTAATGAGCTTAATAGTTGCTTTCAATGCAATCATCAACAAGGAGCAAATTTATTTGTTGTCTTAAACACTTTCAAATGCTTGCAGGAAGATTATTAAAATGACATGCAGTAGTATCCCACTTGCATACAATTTGTACCACCCAAGACATGTGTAGGGTCAAACACCCCTTGTGTATTGAGTACATATTACTACCACCCTCACTGAATTACCAACCCTTATGTTCATACACACATACTACTTCAATGAGGTATGTACATTTTGGTTTAATGAATTTCTAATTACTATCTAGTACAATGTCCTACAAATTGACAGTACTTTCAACAATCCATTCATCAAGCATATTGTCATCTGTTTTATTCTGTACAACAGATATGAGAGATTCCTATGCAACTACACTCTACAATCACTCATCAATTATCACATGCTTGCTAGTACAGCCATGCACTGTGTGCTGCTTGAGCAGTGGATGAATAAGCCATCTATTGACCCCTTCATGGGTCTCATCCATTACAATAAGTTTGTTGAGATTTGCAATATGCTCTGCTGCCTGGCAGGAGAGGAGAAACTTGCATTCAAGGCTTATTTACAAGATATAATTGACATAGAGCCTTTATAGATGTGCAGTGTCACTAGAGATAATGATCTATAAGCTATACTAATGTAACATAAAGCTAAATCAAATCTGAATTGCTCAGAAATATTCAAAATGTAGGTTGAGTAGCTTGAATTTTTATATGCACCTTTGGTAAGGGCTTGACTGCTTTCACTGCTATCAAAGGCATCTTCCTCTTTTGGTTCCTTTGTGTATATTTTTGATTCAGGATACCTATCCTAAATGTTCTTGTTATTAAGCTCAAGCATCAGTAGCTCTCACAGCCTATCATTGTCACATATCCTGCACATTTTATTTCTTGATATATAGTTTTTTGCAAGGCTCTGAGACTGGTGGCTGCCACCTAGTTCCTAGAGGAATGCCCTTGTTATGGTGAGGAAATGAGCAAACAATTCAATACTCACTGACCAGACATGGCTTCTGGCTGTACCTTTCACAAAATTATACAACAAATTACCATAATGCTACAATAATTAAGCATGGTGCCGGCCAGCTTTAAAGGAAGCATATCCAGGTTCCTTCTATATTTTAGCAAGCTATGCTACAGTGTAGAATTGAGATGTATAAGAGCCGTCTGAGGCACAGCAGCATAGTGCTTGCTACAAATGGCAGCGGTAGCTTGTTTGGATAATCTAAAATCTAATGTGAACCAGTGGATGATTCAACAAAAGAGTAAAAAAGTTTCATCTGCCCATATTTGACCTGCAGCACCAGGACATTGTCTGCTAGGATGTGAATGATAGAAATATCTAGGGCTGAATGCAATAATTCACCTGCAGTAGTTGTTTTTTGTAATCCTTGTTTATTTAAGGCGAGGCCCTATGATAGATATTTACATGTGGTGTGTTTACTTGTGGTACATATATATGGTGTATGAAGGTTGTAATCCTGATGCAGGCTAGTGCGTGAGGACAATGATGTCATCTTAAGGCAAGTAGAAAGGGATGGCTAAGCACTTAGTGCATCATTGGGGTTCTATTTTTTCTTTAAGAGGTTGACATCTCTGAAGGTGTTTGACAACCGGTTGATGTGAGCGATGAACTTTAAGACTTCTTTGATGCTTTTTTCCTCATTCAAGAGGTCTTTCAGTCTGTGTGCGCATGTTCCTAGCTCTGTGTTCATGGTTGCTGTCATGATCCATGCTGGAGGGTTGGATTAGGAAGGAAGGGCTTGACCTCAGCTCATGCGCTGTGCCCTTTACCCGAGTATGTGCCCCTCATTTGAAATGAAGTCCAGAGGACATCCGATGAAGTTAGTAGAACTCAGAGGGTAAGGCTACTCCGAAGGAGTGCCTATGAGACTTCCAGAAAAGCGTGGGAAACCTGGAGGAAATACATCCGGACTACAGGACCTCGTCCGGAAGCATATCTGGAGTGCGGGAGACTAATCCGGACATACATCCGGACTGTGGGAAACACTACTGAAAACATAGCCGAGAATGGAGGAAGAGTTAAAGACTACTTCAGGATGAATCTCAAGTAGAAACCAACAGAGGAATGGCTGCAAGGACAAAGTCCAAAGCAGAAAGGAACAGGAGGATATGTCTGAGATCAGACTAGAGGAAGTATGACACAAGGGTCTGGATGGAATGCAATGGATAAAGGATTGATAAGGACGAAGACATTAAGCCAAAGTCCAGACGGAGGATATGTTGGAGGATGAAGGATGACTATCTGGACGAAGTCCAGGATGGCCATGGATAAGCAGAGGACGGATAAGAGCTATCCGGACGAAGTCCGGAATAGTCAAGGATAAGTGAAGAATGAAGAATAGCTATCCGGACAACGTCCAGAATAGCCAAGGATAAAGAATGACAAGGAATAACTATCGGACAAAGTCCAGAATAGCCAAGGATAAGGAAAGACTACCATAAGGTAGAGTCAGAGTGTAATGGAATCAATCCCTAAGGATTCAGAGATGGAAATAACATTAATATTCAAACTCAGGATGTATCAAGTGTTACACGGGTTTATATACTGTAGGTAGCACAGGAAATGTAAGTAATCAGGCATCCGAAGCTATGTACAAAGCATGTGGAATATTATGTTGAAGTGTCACAGATCATAATAGAATGGAGATGGAGATGAGAAGGCAGGGCAGATCAGTAATGGCATGGAATACGAGAATAACCAAGGAATGGAAACATAGGAGTTCATAGCCAATATTGAGAAATCTGTGGACAAGGATGCATAGGGCATGATACATGTTCTCGGCAGACAGGATTTGGCCAAGATCCAGGACACAAACTCCTGCAGTAGTTGACCTTGGTAGATACAGACATGCTGATATTACAAAGATAATATGTACTAATGATGGCCTGGGATGTATATACTGGGTGATAACAACTGACTCATGCTCAAATCACCCATTCAATATATATATCACCCAGATCAAATGAATTTCATATAACATTGATTATATTACTATGTTAATGAAACTAGCAGATGTAAGTAACTACCGGATTTCACTTGTGACTAACTACTGGGTATAGGTATGACTAACAATGTATCTGCTGAGTCTCTGTAACACTACCTAAGGGAGCATTTGAAAGTGTTGATACCTGGCTCACTTGAGGGGCATCACCGGATGGGTGAACTGCCGAAGCAGAAGTATCACCGGGGGTGCTGATCACTGGTGCCCACGACTCATCCCAGACAGTGGTCACCTCTCTGCCTATGGTGGACACACTGGGCTCGCCAGCTTCATTGGCATCATCAACCTGCGGTAGCCACGAAATAGGAAGCGATCCAAATGGGCTCATTGATGGTAAGGCCAGGGGATCGAAAGCAGATAGCTTGCCAGTTCTTTGGAACACCTTGATGGTGCTGGCCATGTGAGCAAGGGACATAGTGTGAAGGGAGCTTTTGATCTCCACCCGCCGGTGTAGAGACTCGATCCTGAGTAGCCTCACAAAGGCATATATTGCAATGTAGGTCAAGTCTGCAGTACTACGCATACAACGTGACACTTGCGCGATAAACATGACGTTTGCGCGACGCGTGCGACATAGGCAACCCAAACACAACATAGGCGACACTTGTGTGACTTGTGCACGCTTTAGGCGAACTTTCCTGCACCTAAGCGCCATAGGGCGCCTGACTTCCCAGTCACTGCGGAAACGAGAAAATGCCTGTATCTAGATAGAGTACAGACAGAAGAACTAATCATACCAAAACTGGATACAAGCAATCACATCTGTCTAAGTCCAAAAAGCTTATAGATTGACACAATTTTTGGACCCTAACCATACTCCAGTTAGTTATGATATCTATCGTCTAGATTTAAGCTTGTCAAACAAACCATACTCGAGATTGTATATGGATAGCAGTCAAGTGTATATATCCTCAGGTATGGATAGCGTGTGGATAGAGTAAAAAATTAGTCTAGATAGGGTACAGATAGCAACAACGAAATATATGGTGGATCACTTGCTGGATCATCTTACGCATCCACCCCTCAATAAATCCTGCAAATAAAAGGTGCTTCTGGTTGCAACGGTCAACCCCCACACTGCCCCCATCCTCTCAGGATGTTCCAGCAAGACCTAGGTATGCAGCGCCGCCCAGACGGAGCCGGTGTGTCTGCAGAAAAACCCATTAATACGCTACAGGGGGCACAGAACATGCACTCACACCCTGGCCCGCTATCCCCAATTATTCCGAATGGTCCCTTTATGGATACAACACCTGATAACCGACATGGTTTCAATTCGTCCGCACTGGGTTTGTATGGTGAAGGGAGTGGACTTTGGAGGGCAACCTCAGCCAAGTGGTCCTGGATTAAATCAAATGCATGTTCACCAGTTTGACCAGCCTTCTGCTGGATGGATATAATCCACATGCAATGCCATACAGTGACACTGGATCTCGGGGGCATTCCATACCTCCTGCTACACCCATGATGGGTGAGCATCCTGGTCTGCGAGGATATTCAGTGCCTCCGCCGACACCCCAATTTCACGACACTATGCATCGCAATAACTCATCAATGGGCTAGAACAATTACCAGCAGCAACTACTCACCGAGCTCCAGAAAATGAATGCCCATCTCACGGCCGTTGAATCTGCCAGTCAGATCACCCTTGCAAACCAGCAAACATCAACCAAACATGCGCAGCAACATTACAACATGCTCAAGGAGTTGCTTGAAAGCATAGATGCAATGATGGTGTCAAATACGTCTAAGAGCACAACTGGTAAGAAGAATATCACCAATAAACACCCAGCGTTGAAAGTAAGTGAATCCTCACCGTCAAGCATAAGTACTGTGCGCTGACTATTCCAGCCCATCATACATCCTATATTCTTCGAGCTCTGTGGAATTGATGTCAATACTATCCGTGAAGAACGAGCGGAGTTACTTGCCAAGGTGCCACCTCTTGAGAGTGGTGATCCCTGTCATATCCATATATTCGCGCTTCTCATCCAGACTTCCGGACCTCAGATCCGATCAGATCCGATACTCAGATCCATTTCCATTTCCGTTTTGATTCTATCTCCACTTCTGATCCATATATAATAAGCTTTCTAATTCATTTCCTGTTCATATAACGTTAACATGGCCTTTCTCTATTCGGTATTCCTATGCTTCCGCTTCTCGGTTATTCTCGTGTTCCGTCCATTACTGATCCGTACTGCCTTTTCATTTCCGTCTTCATTCTAGTATGATCCGTGACACTTGACCATAATATTCCACATGTTGCGTACATAGCTTTGGACAGCTATGGGCTTCCAGTCATACCAGACGTGAAAGAGCTGAACCTCGAGACTAAAAAGCGTCTTATGAGGACATTCCTCACAAAACACTACAGTCAGTTTCACAAATGAGACATATGGAGAGTTGATCAACTGATCGGCAAATTTTCAGGGTCGTGCAGCCAACAACCAAAGGCGTCTGTGCCTTGGGCCTCAGTGAGGAATGCTCAGGGGGACTATATTGCAGCCAAGTTTTTACCTACCGGCTGGAAGCTCGACAATCCGTCCAAGATTTGGTTGGCTGACGCTGACCGGCTGTTGGAATTGTGGTGTCAAAGACAAGGACATCTGTGGGCACCTGGCTCCCACAGTAGTATCTATTGGTGAATATCAAGAAAAGGTGTGGGCCACTATTAATTTGGCTAAGGTAAGGTTCTATTTATTCAGGATTAGTTTAGGGAAACTGACCAAAATGACAGTAATTTTTGTTGCGTCTTTGACAATAGTATCACGATTTTCTGTGAAGCACAAGATGAAGATGTTTGCATTCGCCGACCATTCAGTAATGGTAATATACAAACTAATCAGACCCCATTGTCCTCTTCGTCAGCATCCTATTCCTCCAGCTCATCAATATACTTTTTGTCCTCTCCCACCGAGTCTCCATCATGGACATTCTTGCAAAAGTCCTCCAGCCACTCTGCACCTTCCACTACGGTAATGTCCTTGTGCGCATGTAACCATTTCTGATGCACCATCTCTATGACATAAATTGTTAGTATAACAAGTATTTGAAGGACTGGATCGCTTCCAGCATCTATTTTTCTATCCCCATTGGTATGGATATCATTCCCAGAATAGGTTTGTGGCACGTGCATGGACATCAAGACAGCTGCTTTGTCCGTTACGCATCAAATTTCATCCATGGGACAGGCAGGATAGATGGAGAGATTATGGAGACCCTCTGGGCACCTTTGAATATAATCTCTCCATTGGCCAGGGGCATGGGAACTCCCCATCGCAAGGAGGTGTTGGATTATCAGATGAATGATTGCAACTTTATAAAAGAGAAAATGATTCGTATAAGTAAGTCATTGACCACCGGATGCACATATATTGTCTTACTCGTAATAATGCATGACTGGCTGGCATGTCCGGTAGCTAAGTTTCTGTCCTGAAAGTTGAAAGAGGCTATCAAGGGTGCTGTGGAGAGCAAACTTGCATTTGATAATCTCAACGAGACAGCCCAGCCTGACATGGTCATTCTATGGAAGGAAAAGGAGCTGATCGCTCATGCAAACAGAGCAGAGGATCCTGCAGCTATGGACATCTATGAGGTCCAGTTGGAAAGGGGCAAGTGTCTACTTTCATTGGTTGTCCGGCAGGTCTGATCACATGGTCGTGCAGCTCCAACAAGAAAACAGCAGGAGTTGCACCTGTTGCAGGCTCAAAATCACCCTGACCATCCGGTCGTCAACCCCCCTGGTCGACGAGGAGCTGCCACTTGGCTCACAACCGGTCTCACTATAGTGGAATCCCAAATATCTCTCTCCAGGGATGTTAAAAGGTTACGAATGCACCCAACAGATATGCAATTGTTGAAAGTGGCACGATGCCGGGATAAGCTTCACACTCAGATTACGAGGTTTCTGGAGATGGCACCTACTTATCTTGGAGTTGATGTCAATGTCAATGATCCGGATTTTCCAGTGATTGTTCGCAATTCACTCAATGATAATTATGAAGATTACTCTGATTTCGACGAAGATCAAAATCCCGGTCCGGACATTCACAATGTGCTTCCATATACCAACCAGAGCTAACTGTCATACCACTGCCATCCAACATTGGTGAGGTGAGGTGCAGGGAGTAAGGTCTCACCAATCTCATGAAAGAAGAAATTGCCCTACAAGAAGGCCAGGCCAATGACGCACTCTACGCCATTAGAGAGCATTTAGGCAATAAAGCTATTATATTCCACAATACTGTCCGGTCAGCCAAGTCACAGGCTTCATCCACAAGGGCATGGACTCAAGTTCGCTCAGTGGAAACAGCAGTCAATCTCAATGCTAGTATATATTTGAAATGCCGGTCACAGCTGGCGAAGCTTCCTGACCATGAACTCTTGAACAAATATCTTCCTTTGAAGAAAGAAGACTTGAAAGCCAGCTCTGTGGTGGCTGATCCAAATGCACGTGGTCAGAGGGATACCACTCTGTCATGGTTTTGGTCCTTGGATGTTCAAGGAGACACGTCCGGAAATGACTGGATGATAGAATGTGAGTGTCCGGTGCTTCTGGTTACTCCCGGTCATCCGGTCTCATGTGCTCTCATCACACTTTACTGGGTAAATTGGCTCTGAACAAAAGCACTGACGACCGCTGGAATGAGGAGGTTATGCTCATCAAACATGAAATGCAGTGGTCGATTAATTTCTTTAAACATAGAGCCAAGCAATGGCTCGGTCACATGCGCGACGCAACATCTGCAGGGCTCACCGGACATACATGTTATGCTACCCGACAATCTCACATATATGACCAACTAGCGGCACATGCAGAGGATTCTTTTTGCAAAATGATTGTTCAGCTACAAGTACCAGTACCAGTACTGGTTGAGGTGGTTGTTGGTACTGGCTAGTTACATAATCGAGGTTACCGGTTGATAATACCTATTATGTAATATACACCTCACATTTCTCTCCATGAACAATACTGCGACTCTCATCCCCCCTGACCAACTAATCATTGCTGCAAAGGGCCATCACATCACAGCTGCAAATATCTCTCGTGCACTGTTTTATGCCAATTCCCGGATGCTGGCCATGCACCTGCATGTTGACAAGAGTTTTGCACCGGCCCTGCCTGGTTATGCAGAGGCTTTCTACACCCTGATGAAATGGGAGATGGATGTGGGTGGCCAGCCATGCTGATACTCCCATGCCCTCATCTTTTTCTCTGTCATATTGACCTTTGTAACACCTTTCATCAACATATGTTTTATCACCCGGTTGTCCGCTACTATTCCTCAACTTCTCAGGGATGTGCTCTCAACCATGACTGCACACGCTTTGGTGGACCGGCAACCGGATGTTGATGCCATTTTGCAGGATATCTGGTCATTGCGCCTGTCAGCCGATTCGAACAAATCAGATGACTATGATATTGCTCATATGCCGGACTACTTCAATGACTGGTGGAAGGAATCACTTGGTTGTTGCAGGGTTTTGGATATGTTGCCCAAGTCATCTGTCCAAGATGTTATGGATTTGGTTGCATGGCACTTTCACACCTGGTAGTCAGTCCATATGATTTTCTCAACATTTGATACTAACACCATACATGACAGTCTGATCATGTCAGGACCGGCCTTCTCCCATATATTGCGCAGGGTCTGGATAATCTGATTGGTTTGTGCCACTGGACACAAACTGGGAGAGAGTTGCTGGACATGTTGCAGATCAGGATGATGAATCTTAGACGTTCCAGTGACCGGTTGACCAGATTGGTTGGGCCGATTGATGAAATCACCTGAGCTGTATCATCCTCACAGGCACTCATTGACAGGTTAAATACAGATGACACACCCTAATGTCTGCTGGTATCTGGCCAATCTATTGTACAAACCGGCATGTAAATAAAGTGTGTTCATGCAATCAGAGGTCGTGTGAAAGTGGAGCTATTTTCTCCAATTGATGTATCAGTGGTGCTTTCCTGTCACTTGATTGAATCAGCAAGCCATGGTTACAATTCCGATTGACTGGGCCTTGTACCAGATATACCTTGCCGGAGAATTGGTGCATGAGATTTTTATGGCTACAATTCTTCACCGACTGGTAAGGGATATGGACCTTGGACTCTTGGATATCGACACTTGCATTGCTTTGGAGCAGCTCGCCAATGTGATGGCCACTGCTTACTCTAACGCCGGTAGGTACTCCAGCTCATTTATCTGTTCTGGTCAACTGACCTGCAGACACAGTTCGTCTTAAAATTAACATGGTTAGATACAATGATGCCCTGGACAAAGATGAATCCAGCCGAAGTGAGACACGAGAGGAGAATCTTTTCAACAGATTCCCCCCTGAAGAGGAGCGTTTCTTGACAACCCCATCTGTTGTTATTGATTCCAGCGGTAGAATCATTGTCTGGTATTCTTACCCGGATGTATGACACAGAAAGATATTCATGGTGCCACGCATTCCATGAGTGGTCTGTTGAAGCATAGCATCACAACAAGCAAGATCACTCAATGGAGGACCAACCGTTTGAACTTCCATACAAGTCCAGATGGGATGGTCACCCCCGGTTGTATCAATATATCCCCTGCATGGTTTCAGCAAGGAAGAGAGGTGCATCCGGTTGTTGTCCATTGAAATCTCTGGTATGAAGTATTGTAGAAACATGGCTTTCTGAATTATGACCCGGAAGATGGCTTCTCACCAGAGGTATCAGTGGCACTGAAAGGTGATGCCGGTCGCAACATTACGACATCCCTTCAAAGGTCTGGTATCATCGTCTCTGCTGCACTTCGGGTCATGCACCCTGATCTTTATTGGGCTGGAATGGAAACTCAAGTCAGGCTTGGTAAATGGGCTGCCAGATATGAATGAGACGAGATGTGCTATCACCTTCAACGCTGGACATCTGTCTTTCATGTGGTATCAATCATATGCAATCACCGGTTGCCCCCTCATAGAGATCCCAAATGTCGACTGCCGGTATGTATCACCTGGTCATCATGGACTTTATGAATCTTGGGATCAAGTTTCTATATGACTCGGGCTCAATGCTGGCTTCATCATGTCAACTGGTGAGACATTACATGAATGTGCAAGAGGGCAACCGGATTGTTACTGCGTGGTACATGCGAGACAGCATTCACAATTTTGTTGGGACTCCGAGCACAGAGTATGCAAAATATGACCGTGTAAATATGTAGGAACTGTATGTATTCATTCAAATATATATCTGGTATACTCGGTTACCGTATTGAGATGGTTTCCGCATGTGTTGGGTGGACAATTGAGCAGAGCCAGATATGTATCATGGAACTGTATGGGTATAGACCCAGATGTGTATACCAGATGGACTGGATGGGCCTTGCCAGTTAGAATACACTGCACCTAATAAGGTATCATGGTCTCTAGTTAGTGCACTCTGCATGTACCGGATGTATTTACCTGCCTCGTATTTCACCCCATCCCTTGGCCCACTCGTCTCCAGTTAGTATAGTCTGTATGCTCCACATACCCTTACCCACCTCATATCCCACCCCATCCCTCAGCCCACTCGTCTCCATCACATACTGAATTCATGTATATACATATTCTATATAGTACATTCCTATACTACCGTCTACATAATATACCACCAGCCCATCCATTTGGAACAGGTACACACCACCCACCGGCCCACTCATCTATCACATATATACATAGATATCATATATAGTACATTCCTATACTACTGTCTATATAGCACATTCCTATACTACTGTCTACACTATATACCACCGGCCCATCTGTTTGGAACAGGTACACACCACATACCAGCCCACTCGTCTATCATGGTACACTTATTGACATGGGCCTATATGGGTTGGCTTGCCTCTATAGGTACATTGTCACCCTTAGCTGTCCGTCTAATATGGGTATAAGTTACTGTACTATGTGTCAACGAAAGACGGTTCTGGGGAGGCTGGGGCGAGGATAGCTTTGCGTATTTCGTGAATTGGTGCTATAGCTGAGGCTAATGGCTGCGCTTGTGCGCATTCTAGATGCGGAGGGGTGTGCAAAGGTGGCGCGCTGCACAAATAGGGCACGTGTAGTAGCGAGTGCTGCATTCTGTATAAAAGTCCAAGGCTTCATTAGCAAATTCTTCATAATTGTCACCTTCATAGAATGAGAGTAGTTCTCTGGCATCTCCCAATATATACTTTAAGGCATACTTGATAATCTGCATGTCTGATAGCTCGCGTAGCTGCGCAAAGTGTTCTACTGACTCCAAAAAGTTAGCAAGAGTA
The DNA here is from genome assembly GCA_011800875.2 of Suillus brevipes Sb2. NCBI lineage: Eukaryota > Fungi > Basidiomycota > Agaricomycetes > Boletales > Suillaceae > Suillus > Suillus brevipes. Next base: position 17,892 of record JRHT02000112.1, on the reverse strand, counting down.
GATTTGTCAATGTCACCTGCAAAATGCGGCGCATTAGCACACCCTTTAAAGGGCATGCCAAGCCTGTCTAGTGTTGGCTCCATTGGTGCAAAATAGCTGCGCGCAAGGGCGCGAAATGAGCTGGTGAAGCGCATGGGAAACATGGTGGCTGTGCGTGCAAAAACGCGGACTAAGCGCGAGGTGTGAGGTGCGAGACGTGCAAGGATGCAAAAATGCGAAAAATGTGATGTGCAATGATGTGAGAAGGGTGCGGATAGTGGATTTGTTAACTGTTCCCCTCGTGGTGGGCTCCAGTTGAAGAAGAGAAATCTGAACTGTGGGGAAAACACAGGGGGATAATGGAACAGTAAGTCCTGAATGCGAGTGAAGGTCTCGACCCAAGGACAGCTACTGAGCTAAGGGAAATCCTCTCTGAACGAGGGAACCACAAGAACAAGTAGGGTGTAGAATGACAATCATGCGAAGTGCGATATAGGGCGGAGCACGGGAAGCGGACGCGCAGGAAGTACACGCGAGAGCAAGGGTGGAAGGTGCGGCGCACATGATGCAAGAGCGCGCGCTAAGATATAAGATAGAGAAGGCGTGCGAAGTGCGACTTAGATAGCTTTGCAAGAGAAGTAGATCACACTAGTAACACTAGATAATGATCAAGAAATAGCTGCACAGCACGCGAGAGTGAGTGGAAAATTGATTCTCAGTGCTAGGCTGTCTACTACACAGAGGGAGTAGCTGGGGGGAAAAGCAATCCACAACATCTACATGAAGTCCAGAATATATGTAAAACTGCAAGCGTCGCTAGACGCGCAGGCCCGAAGTTGCGAGCCGAGTAAGCTAAATATAAGTATGCATACATGTAATAAGCGTTCTCGGGACTGCGCGCAGCGCGATGGCGTGAGTACGAGTTTGGAGATATGTCAGACAAAAGGATATAACATGAGAAAATGGACAATAAGACGAGTCGTGAGGCATGCGGAGGATGTGGATGCGCGCATGAAATCTGCGAAAATAAAAATGGAGGCACCCGGATGCGCAAGACTTGTCCTATGGATAAGAGCTGATTGATATTTGGAAAGTGGGAGAATTTGATAATGCACACTCAGCGAGACACGAGTCTCTACAACGGTGAGGGGAAGAGCCACAGAGTCGACTATTGTGCACCCAAGTAGAGATCCTCGGGCATAGAACATGTGAGCTGTTTTAATATGAGTGTGAGGTGCATTAAAATGATATACCGGGACATACCTCTGTCATATCTGACTGAGCTGGCTCAGCAACAGCCGGCTTGCTTCTCCCAGCTTCAGGCTGCTTCCTCTGCTATATACAAGTCAATAACATAACACATGTAAGAAAACACCCGAACTCACCTTCACATGAATGACCTTGTCAGCTGGTACATCCTCCTCATCATCAATGACAAATTCCTTTGACTTCACCTTCTGCTGAGATGCCCGCTTGGCCACCTTCCTTCGCTTCAGTGCTGGTTGGGGAGCAGGAGACTTGACAATCTCGACCTCATGAGATGGCGCCTTGCGCTTCTTCAGTGCCGAAGGCTTGGGTGTGGGAGCCTCAACAATCTTGACCTCGGCCACGGGAGATGATGCCTTGTGCTTGTTACCCGGCATGAACAGACTGTGCCTCTGTTTATCAACGGCAGGTGGTGCAGGTGGTGCTGGAGGTGTGGGTGATGTGAGTGGTGTGGGTGGTGTGGGTGGTGCAGGTGGTGTGGAAGGTGGTATTGGTGTCAGTGGTTCAAGTGACAACCGCTGAGGAGGTGGGGTTTGATGTGGAGACTGCGGGGGATGGTGAAGGATTTGTCCTATTTCCCCATAAATACCATAGCCCTCCATAGCCTTATGCCCTCCTACCCCAACTGTTAAGACTATGCTCAACGGGTGGTCCGGAGGGGCTTGGCTTCAGCTCGTGCGCTGCGCCCTTTACCCGAGTACGTGCCCCTAATTTACGGGGGGCGGGTAATGTCGGACGAAGGTGTAAGAGTTGTCTGGACGAGAGGTAACGATGTCCGGAACTATATAGAAGTTACCCGAAGGCGGGACGGAGGAGTTTAGCCTTAGGGATATAATCCCGAGGCTCGGAGGTGGAGGACGAGACTAGGCCGGAGGTCCGAAGGACACAAGGAAAGGACAAGTCTAAGATGATATTTGAACTAAAGAAATACTACGGGTTACAGTGGGTTTATATACTGTAGTACTTCCAACGGGTATCCGGCCGAAGCGCAGCCCCCGGAAGCTAATGCTATGTACTAGAGAGACTAAGTCGAAAGAATAAACTGCGGACGATCGAGAGTGGAGCTGGATATCAAATAGAACAAAGGGAATGAGTTAAATGAATAGACTAACGGAAAGGATCAGAATGGAGTCGGATATTAACTGTTAAGAAGGTCCAGGCACATAGGGGTAGAATAGAAGCACATACTAATGGGGACTCGAGATAATGAAGTCTAGGCCAGGCCCGGACGAATAAGGTTTCAGGAACGGAATATGACACCAACCTAATCTACATGCACTCCTCCGAATCAATCATCGTATCCATATGGAATGCCAACATCATTGAATCTGCCACCGCCCGCTTTACTGCCATCTGGGTGGCGCTTGAGACGAGCCAAGTTTCCAAGACCTTGGTGTTCCAACAGAAATTCATCCAACACAATATCTGGGAAACCGATGTAGAATAACAAACTGCACCAAGAGAAAATGGGCAGCAAAGGAAGCAGGTGGGCAGAATGAGCCCAAAGGACTAGAATAACTCTACCAAAGCTTAGAAGAGAGAGATAGAGAGAGTGTGTGTGTGTAGGAAGCTAAGAGAGATCACTCCAAACCAAAAGAAAAGACTGTGTATCAGGAGCTAAGTAGTGAGCTGTGAAGCTACAAAAACTACAAAAGCTACAAAACTGAGGAAGCTGCTAAATCCTAGAAGGAGAACTGTCAGAAATATAACTGAAAGTCCTTCTAATGGTGGAGGAATAGGGCGAAGATTTGGTGATTATGTAAGCAGTAAAAATGCGAACATAAGGAAGGGAAATGGAGGTAAGTGAAACTATGGAAAAGCTGTTAATGTAAACTCAGGGAGGAATGATGCTCTACACCAAGGTGAGTTTGGCATGACCCAGATCTATCTGCTGAAGTTCTGTGTCTTCACAGAAATTTGTATTCCCATTCATCAACATATGCGCCACCAGCAACACATCCTCCACCTTGCCCGAGTATCTCAATGACGTCGTGAAGACTCACAGAGTGACAGGTAGGCCTTTTGGATGATGAAGGCCTTTTCCACACATTCTTGACCAGTCAGACGGACATGGCAGGCGACCTGGTGTCATGGTACCGGGTCTTGGTGTTTACCTATAGCTGGTGGAAGGACCACTTTGACCTGATTCCATTTGAAATACCTCATCACATCACTCTAAAAGAGGTCCAGGAGCTGTATCAAGCCCATGCAGCACAAATGGTGAGTGATCATTTTACTCCCAGTCTTTTCTAGAGAGATGCTGATCAACAATCAGCGGGCCGGATATATCTCCTCCCAGATGTCTACACATCCATGGGTAAGGGAGGTGCTGACCCTTTGATAGTAACTCTTCGGGGACTACAAGATGATCTCGAATTGCTTGGCAATCATCTCTAGTCATGGCTGTCGAGAAAGACTGATAAGGGAAGGATTGCTTTGGAGGAAATGACCCGATTGAAGAGCCTGGTGGATAATCTCAATGATGCCATGGCTGTTTCCCAACAGCTCTTAGATGCCGGGTGGATGAATGAAGATGAGGATTAAGTGTTGAGGCTTCATATATACCTTTACATAGTTAAACATCATCCGAGAGTAGGGTAGTTTCTGTAATGATTGCCGACATAAGACACGAGCTGCATGCATCTCAGTAAACAACAGTGCTTGGTTCATTGCCGAGATGAAATGACGCCCAGTGTCACAAGGGGCTGGCCCTCCATATTATGTCTGCTTCTGTATCTCCGGGCATGCAGGGCGCCATGAGGCTCAGTAGATGTATGCATAAAGCTGCCTGGCCCCCATGCGCACATGGTTGTCTCTCGTGCCCGCCATGTCCATCTCCTTTCCAGAATGGTTGTCCTATGCAGGCCATCTCTCATTTGTGAGGAGCGGTGTAGAGACTCGATCCTGAGTAGCCTCACAATGGCATATATTGCAATGTAGATTGAGTCTACACTACTATGCATGCAACGCGACACTTGCGCGACTTGCGCGCGCTTTAGGCGAACTTTCCTGCGCCTAAGCACCATAGGGCGCCTGACTTCCCAGTGTGTTTTCCCATGTCCAACCAAGTTCCCAGGTATGCATTTCTCCATTTATCATTTATTTCAACATCGTACCATGTTTATTTTCACTTGGTACATTTTTACATTACACATTACCTTCTACCATCACCATCATACACATCTACCTACTACGAGTTTTTATCTATGTTCTGAATATATCATCGCAAGCCCTAGGAGCAGTTAGCTCTAGTGGTCATATCCGCATCTCAGTCTACGTCTTAACATCTCACTATCGCTCGCATTCCGCTTTCGCCCAGTTCCACTTTTCAACGCGCGACTTTCCCGCGCTTCGCGCGCCTATAGTGCCTTTGTTCCCGCGCTTTCGCCTTATTGCGCACTTCGCGCATTCCCCCTAGAGTTGTCACCTGTGGATACTCGCTTTCTCTGCTTCCCCTAAGGGACGAACATATCGCACCCATATATTTTCTTCCCTTCAACATTTATATCAGCTGCACCCTCAGCTGAGTTGAAGATCCTTCAACTGGAGCCCACCGCGAGGGGATCAGTCAGCTCATCCACATTTCAACTCTATTCCACTATTCTGCATTTCCACATTCCCGCATTTTCACTTATTCTGCCTTCCGCTATTTTGCCTATTCCGCCTATTCCGTGCATCCGCATATCCACCTAAATCGCGAAAATTGTGATTCACGCACCTCCGCTTTCACGCTATGAACACCCCGGTAGATTCCTTTGGCATGCCTTTGCGCACCAGCAGCGCTGCTCCACATTTTGGAGGTGACTACACCCAGCTTGTCAACTCAGTAGAATGACTCGCGCAACCACTTGGGCTGTCAGATAAGGACATCATCAAGTATGCCTTGAAGTATACCGCGCCTAATGAGAGAGAGTTACTTCAGTACTATGAAGGTAACACTTATGAAGATTTCGCTAACTCTGCCTTGTTTATGTATCCAGAATGTGGCATTAAGCGCCGCTACATGCGCCCTACTAGCGCGCAATCCGCTATTCCGCTTCCGCCCCTTGAAGCGCACCATGAAGCGCCACCTGTAGGCGCGCTTCAGCAACCAGAACGCGCCTCAGAACAGCCAGTAGCTGCAGCTATGGCACCAGTACACGAAACACACGAAACCATTCCCCTTCCACCTACTCCAGCATCGCCTATTGTTGCAATCGCTTTTGCACCAGCCTACATCGAGGAGCCTATTGTAGGCGCACCTACAGAGGTTCAGAACAACCCAGAAGATCAGTTGGTTGAAGTCATTTCACCCCAGCTCGACATACGCGAACCTACCGCTATCGCGAACGCGCTAAACGCGCTACCAGAGGAGAACACGTCACCCATGGTCAGCAATGACTTCAAACCCCCATCGCGTTTTAGCGCACCTATTGAGGAGCATTCTGCAGTGTCAGAGCTCCAAAATGCGCCACATTTCACACAAAGTTTGTCTCTACTAAATCCGCTTGTCACTGACAATACCGCGCATATCGCGTGTTCCGCTTACAGTGACTATCGCTTGCCAGTCAAGCATCCATGCATTGCATCACCCATCCACCATTTAGAACATGTCTTAGGCGACCCTGAGGCGCCTCCAGTGCACCCTATGGCACCTGAGGTTGCGCATGTCACGCACTTTGAGGCATTGTATATTCAACCTTCGCATATTTCGCCTTTTTCGCTTATTCCGCTTTTTGAGCTCTCAAGGAGTTTTTCATCAGTTGTTAATGCTTCGCCTTTGCCTTCATTTAAGCTTACCATTATTCTTTCACTCAGGCGCCACAGTCGCGCGCCTCACGCCTTAATTCACGCGCCTAAGGCGCCCATCATTGCACCAAAGTTCTCCCTCCATCGCATTTTTACCACTTTATCATTTTTACATCGCATTCCTCACATTCATCATGACCCATACTTCAATCAGCCATTCAGGCGCGACTTAGGCGCGCGCCTGACACATACACATCCGCCTATATCATTCACTATCACCATCAACTTCACATCACTTGTCTTTATTCACATTTTTCGCATTTTCGCCTATCGCGTCCATATCACCCTTTCATTGTATATTGAGCACCATCCATTCATGATCAGGCGCCTATGTCGCCTTGATACATTGTCCATCCTCATCATTCGTGCCATATTTGCACCTAATTTCGCTTCATATCCATCTCTCACTAACGCGTTTTCACTATTTCAGCCTATCCTCGCGCAACTAGAGGATATAATCAATTTCACGCCAATATGCGCTAATGCGCCTGCATCGCCTGTCGCCTATCATGCTGCAGTCCATCTCTACCACCTTCGCCTCGCCTTGGCGCGCGCCTAATAGGCGCCACCAAGTGCAAGAATTCATCCCACCAGTTACCAGTCCGCCACTATCCAAGTTTGAAGAAGATTGGTTTATACCTGGTTGAAAAAGTTGTTGCAAAGTCTTGAAGATGAAGAGTACACCATTCCCTGTCGCCTATTACTGTCGCCTCACGCGCCTTCGCCTCGCGCCTCATCTGCCTCATCTGCCTCATCCGCTTCAACCGCTTCAGCCATCATTTTCACAAAAATCACCATATACCGCATTTTTCATAGGATATAGTTTGTTTTACCCTGGTTTTCGTCCAGCGCGCTTTTCCCTTTTCATTTCTCTCATCATTACATCGCCCTAAACACTAATAACACACTGATACATACACTCATAGATCCACTTAAAAGAAAACAACAAAATCACCAAAACAACCATAGACTCGTGCCAACCCTCACTCAGTAGGATATCATGTCCGCTTCTAACGCATGCTATGGCACCATGCACATTATTACCTTAGAATGCTCCCCTATAGCGCCTTGTTCACGCGCCTTTCGCCTAATTCCCGCGCCTTACGCGCCTTTTCGTGCTTAGCGCAATAGGAGGGTATAGATGTTGATAGTTGCATGAAGAAGACAAGATGGACAGGACATCCGCAAAAGTTTATCATTTCATTTTCGCCTTTTTTCGCTTATACATTTACTCATGTCATTCATTCCCTTAGCACCTATTTTATAGCGCGCCTAGTGGGACTTGGTTTGGACATGGGTTGGACCGCTTCCTCAACACGCAGTTTCGCCTTCTACGCCTTGGAGATTATTGGACATTCACCCCTTCACATTCCCTGCATAATGTGACGCCTATGCAACATCGCAACATCCACGTACCTCAGGCGCCTAAAGCGCGATTGTTCCCGCGCCTCATGCAGCACAGTCACGCCACACTCGCATCATTCATTATCCATTGTCATCATGAGTTTGCATCCTGACATTCTCTTGAAGTTGCACCATTACTTGATACCGCATTCGCGCACTTCCGCTTCATCAGCGCGAATGTTCCCGCGCTTCGCACGCCTACGTCGCCTTATTCACGCGCCATAGACACATCACTCTCACATCATTGCAATCATCTCTGTATCATTCAGCCAGTCATCACCATCATACCACGCTTTCACGCCCCTATGGCGCCTTACGCCTGCGCCTTACGCCTGCGCCTTATGCCTGCGCCTTTCCCGCGCCATCACTACGCCAGTCTCGCCTCATCACAGATGCCTCAGACACACTCGCATTACACTCCTCTCGCATCACATACCCTCATCACGACTTCGCTTGTCCACCACACAACTATGCGCACACCCCCCGTCCTAATTACGCCTGGTACAATACCGTCAACCTCAATGCATCCCAGTTGGCCATGTACAATCAAGCTGATTTTGCAGTGTACGGTACTTTCTAGGGACTATCAGCAGCATCGTACCACCTGTCCCCCATTCTGTACACTTTGCGGATGCCTTGGCATTGTACATCCTTCTTTACACACTACTACACATGCAACACGACACTTGCACGCGACTTGCGTGCGCTTTAGGCGAACTTTCCCGCGCCTAAGCACCATAGGGCGCCTGACTTCCCAGTGTGTTTTCCCATGTCCAACCAAGTTCCCAGGTATGCATTTCTCCATTTATCAGTTATTTTAACATTGTACCATGTTTATTTTCACTTGGTACACATTTTTACAACACACCTGAACCCATTATGACCATCACTTACCATTATCAAGTACCGCATTTTATATCATGTTTTGAATAAATCATTGCAAGCCCCAGTAGCAGTTAGCTCTAGTTGCTATATCTGCATCAGTCGTCCTATCTGCATCTCAGTCTATGTCTTAACACCTCACTATCGTTCGCATTCTGCTTTCGCCCAGTTCCACTTTTCAACGCGCAACTTTCCCACGCTTTGCGTGCCTATAGCGCCTTTGTTCCCATGCTTTCGCCTTATTGTGCACTTCGTGTATTCCCCCCAGAGTTGTCGCCAGTGGATACTCGCTTTCTCCGCTTCCCCTAAGGGACGAACATATCGCACCCATATATTTTCTTCCCTTCAACATTTATATCAGCTGCACCCTCAGCTGAGTTGAAGATCCTTCACCAGGTGATCAATGCTACTATGATCCAAGGCCTGGTCATATATTAACATCCAGTCATTCTAAGCCCGGTCAATAATCACTACCCTGGAATCCAGGGCCCAGCCCTTACATTCCTTTGGGCCAATCGATAAGCACTAGTGTCATGTTGGGCCCGGTCGATAATAATTACCCTGGCATCCTGGGCTCAATCAATAAACACTACTGTCATGTTGGGCCCGGTCAATAATAATTACCCTGGCATTGTGGGCCTGGCCCTTGAATTCCTGCATCATCACCTTGGGCCCAATCAATAAACACTACTGTCATCCTGGGCCCAGCGGTTACACCACACAATCATATGGGCCCACTCGTTTATATCCAAACATTACACACACCATGGGCCCACCCATCTTTATTGGTCTATATTCACACCCAGCTTGGGTGACCTGTCTCACTCGGAAGAATCTCAACCTCAGGTGGCCATTTAACATGGGATATATCTTCAAAAATGACTGAATGGGCTCAAGTCATCTGGGCCAAACAATGAATTGAGCTGAGCCAAGGTAGCATCAGGGTCGAAAGCTGACAAGCTAGACCCTGTCATGAACTTGTGAGCATTGAGTTGTACAAACTCTTAGGCATTAATCTGAGGGTTCTGTGAGTCCAAAGTATTGGACCAACTAGTAGGGTGAGTAAGTAGTACTCGGTCCTGACATGTCTGCCAAGGGTGCAGTGGCAGACTGATCTGCAGAACTACTAGTATTAGCAGCTGCTGGGTCTTCATCAGGCTCGCCTTCATCATCACTGCTCTCAATGAATTCAGCATTCTTGTGGGTCTTGTTCCGATTAGTATTTTTCTTCTGAGATACTGCAGGTTGTTTGCGCTTCCTTCCCTTGTCAGAGCGAGTGTGTCGATGATGGTCAATGATATTGCCACTATTAAGCTGCTCATCGTGTTCCAGATAAAGTCTCCCGAGCTCATTATCATCAATGGTTACCCATTTTGTAGCACCCCACACCAAATGCCGCTCAAGCATTTTGAGATCTGGGAGTGCACTAGACACATTACTGAGGTTTGTGAACTTGATGCTGTCCGGCCAGCCTGTAATTACAACCTGGTAATGTTGAACCACTGAAGGATCTTCAACTCAGCTGAGGGTGCAGCTGATATAAATGTTGAAGGGAAGAAAATATGGGGTGCGATATGTTCGTCCCTTAGGGGAAGCGGAGAAAATGAATATCCACTGGTGTCAACTCTAGGGGGAATGCGCGAAGCGCGCAATAGGCGAAAGCACGGGAACAAAGGCGCTATAGAGGCGCGAAGCGTGGGAAAGTCGCGCGTTGAAAAGCGGAACTGGGCGAAAGCGGTATGCGAGCGATAGCGAGACGTTAAGATGTGTACTGAGATGCTGATGAGACGACTGATGCGGATATGGCCACTAGAGCTAACTGCTACTAGGGCTTGCGATGTATTGTTCAAAACATGATAAAAACTCGTAGATGATAATGTGTATGATGATGGTAATGTGAAAATAATGTGTAAAGTAAAGCGAAAATGTGTACCAAGTGAAAATAAACATGGTACGATGTTGAAATAAATGATAAATGGAGAAATACACACCTGGGAACTTGGTTGGACATGGGAAAACACAGTGGGAAGTCAGGCGCCCTATAGTGCTTAGGCGCGGGAAAGTTGCGCCTAAAGCGCGCGCAAGTCGCGCAAGTGTCGCCTATGTCGCGCGCGTCGCGCGAACATCACGTTTATCGCGCTATTGTCGCGTTGCATGCGTAGTATAGTAGACTTAACCTACAGTGCAATATATGCCATTGTGAGGCTACTCAGGATCGAGTCTCTACACCACGTTACAGAAGTAATGTGTCCATTGCATGACAGCATGAGGCTTGCCAGTGATCTCTTCTATTAATGAAGGTTAGTGATGCTGTCATCATCGAAGTAAATGGACTGACAGAGCTCAATGTAAATGAGCCAGCAGATTAAGGTGCGCGTGTCAGAGGCAAGCTGTTGATGACTTTTCCCGGTGCCTGTAAATAAAATAATGTTAGATCACAGGTGATAGCATTGACAATAAGAAAACTCTGACTTTCATCCCTTGGATGGTGAATCCTTCCATCTTGCTCATGAAATCCTGATTGTCAATCCCCATCACTGGACCTATGAAATTTTGAACCCCTTTGGTGGTGAAGGTAATTCCCCACAAAGGGAGATCTGTCGAGCCACAGGTTGTGAATAGAATGCTCTTGGTGCCAGTACAACACTTAAGGCTATGAAGCTAAAATGAATAACACCGAGTTAGCAAGATTACAATGTAAATTTTTATAAACCTCGAAACCTCATTCTCGACAGTGTTCAAAGTCTGAGTGATATCGTTTACCTTCAACATGGAGACCAAGAGTCTTAGTCTGCTCAGAAACTCCTTCAAGAGGTCCTCCTGTTCTTCCTTTGACAAAGCATGGTATGCTTCCTTATAATCATGGACTAGTGACTGAAGGGCAGCTCTACCTTCACCATCTGGATGTATGTTAGAATAAGTATAGAGCGGTCAAAAAGAAAAGAAAACACACAGTTTTCTTTATCCTGGTTTATCTTCCAGAAAAACATGTTCCAGAGATTCAGCTTCGAGCACTTTGAGTGTAGTGTACCGCGACCAAAGTACAACTGATTTTGAACACGTCAGATGCTCTTCTGGTGAGATCCAGCTATAGTCTTCATAGCCTCGTTGATCTGGTCCCAGGCATTGTCAAGGGCGTCTTGAATTTGTGAGACTTGTCGTGCTGTGCAGTGTTGAGTGCTGCACATGCTTCTTTGCTCAGCATAACCTTTGGATGTCTTTGAGGCGGCTGGTTACAATGAGATGTAGCACTGCACTTCTTCGTGCAGAATGATTCAGAGACTATCTTCTATGAAGGGAGAGATCTAGAGTTCAAATATTCACGGTGAAAACAAGAAAATAAATGGATCTATTTAGAGTACAAATACAGCCTGTAAATACACACAAAGCATAGAATGCAAATTGAAGCAAAGTACACCAATGCAGATACAGAAAGGTACAGTTTTGACAGGCAAAACCGACTGCGAAACAATGAGATTTTCAGACGCGAGTTTGTTTCCTTCATGTTAAGCAGACCTTGGTTTTACTATTGATTTGAGTGATTCGCACATTCCATTAGGGTCATGTTTCCAACTGAAAGCAGATCTGATTTTGATGTACATACAAACAAGGTGTACGTGTATGATGATGGCCAGCTACTAGGGATCCTCCACATCCTCCAGGCTTTCCCTTGTCACTCTACCTGTATCATGTACAACACCCCAAGGTACTGATCAATGATCCTGTTATGTCAACTGTATGCAAATGAGCCTGGAACATATACAACAAGATATGACAGGAGCTTACCTTATTCAGGGCCTTTGTAAAATGAAACGGTGGCATCGCAGCACCAGCCGTCACCTCTTGTTGGCCTTCAAAAAGTGATCTAACTCCTTTGTGCCCTGGAGGAGTCCATGGAAGATCGACAACCAAGTAGTATGAGCATGCTAGAATGAACTCATGATCTTCAGCATCCTATTAACCTCACATCAGCTGGGTGGGAGTGGACCTGAGAGAAGATGATAGTGGTTATATGTCAAGAAGGAAAGCGGCGACTTTGAGAGACTTGGGAGAATTTTATAAAACTTAAAGACTCTACATTTGATGCATATATTGAGCCTACCAAACAACTTTAAAACTAGTACACAAATAACAAACCAAAGAAGTAAAGCACATACATGAAAACCAAAATGCCAAGAATCTTCAGAATAACAGTCAGTATCATAAGTGTCAATAACGAACGAGGCTCAACATGAAAGAGACTATTAATATGGAGATTAGTGCATGAACCAAACACTGACTTTACAGCATCAGGGTTAAGTGTAAATCCCTGTAAGTCAGTAAGAAGAGCCTTGGCCAACAGTGAAGCATGTTTGCTCAGAACACCACTGTAAAGCTTTGTGATTTGCTGCCATAGTTTATACCCTTAAAGAATATATTAGTGTTAGAGTGAACTTATTTATTGGTGTTGGACAAAAACAACTTCAAGAGTTCAAACAACCTCATGATGATAAGCCATTCTAGCTCACCCAGGACCTCAACATAGCGGATAGAGAGATTATCTTAACAGGGAGCTCCTTCAAACACTCAAGATAAGCGCTCTCTTCACAAATGAATTGAGTGAAGTTGTCGTCAGTGAGTTGAAGCTCTGCTGTGATGACTGTTAGCTCAGCACCGAGGGTTGCAATGACCTTCAACACTTCTCAATAATGATTCTATAAAAAGTACCTGTCAGATAAATGTATAACATGTCAGTGTTGTGATTACCAAACAATATTACGAACTTAGGGCAGCATATTTGTCCTTATCCCAAAATGCAAAATGTTCTTCAATGGATTGGTGCCGATGGAATGGACTCATGTGTTTGGTGCTCCGAGCAAGTTTATTTGAAGCCGAGAAGATATGCTCACATCATTCACCTTCACTATGTCCTGTTTCAGGAATGTACAATGGATGCCAGTGTAACTGACATTTTTGGTTGTGGGCATGGCCATGAAAGGCACCAACCATCATTCGGAAGCCAAGGTTAGCCACTCGAGGTGTCAAGGAACTGTTGCCTAATGTCTTTGAGAATGCACATCTGATAATGTAAGCACAATCTCCATTGGGTCCGTAAACACCTTGTCAATGAGTGTCAGGGGATATTTGGCCCTGGGAGTCTGGTCAACAACAGTCAAATCAAAATAAAACTAACATGTAGTTCACCACTTCGAAGGATATCGCATGATAAAAGCACGAAGCGGTGGCGACAGGCAGCAACAAATATTTCAGATTGATCAAAGACTGAAAACATTTTTTACGCATTTCAGGTCCAGTGTTTTGCCATCGGTTGAAGCAAGAGAATGACTGAGAGGGATGCACTTTGACAGGCTTGTCCTGCCAATCATCAACACGTGAATCAACCTGCAAAATATTATCAAACTTGATTCATTTTAAAATAATTCACTTACATCATGTGCACGTACTTCATTTTGGAAGTGGTCCACAGCTTTGGGTTCAACGCAATAGTCCAAGCAAGCTGTACGAGAATCCACATGTGGAGTGTTTCCATATATTGAGGAATCCCACCATTTCAAGCTGTTGTTGTCGTCAATAGAAATAAGCCAGTCAAACTCAAGTGTTGGTTCATCCCAGAGCTTATAGAAACACGCAGGGCAGGCATTCAATAGACGCCAATCTGGTGTATCTTGCCCAAGTGATGCCTGCAGATGCTGTTGCACGTGATGGATGATCTCTAGATAGATATCATAAGCGACAGAGAATTGTGTGGTGAGGTATGGTTGGTCAATCCATCCATCTATCAATAACAGGCTTAGTTGCAAAGGGAAATACTAATGTTGTGAAGAAAAGCATGTGTTTTACATTGTGCTTGAATGCTAAAGTGATGACATATACGATGAGATTGACGGTAAGCAGCGAGAGTGTGAAGTGATATTGCAACAGTTGGGTACATTGGTGCACACCCAATGTATCCATAATATTTGAGCATCTCATTGGGATACTGATGAGAGATGGGCGAGTGAAAAGATGAGCAAGTTCATTCTGGAGCAGGACTAAATTTAGTAGCAGGATAGAGCGAAGACTGACACTTACTGAATATATTGATAAGTTCAATGTCATTGATTGAAAGGCAGTCTGTTGTGTCTGGCTCGGCAGCTATGTCGTGAATGGGGCATGCCATCTCCAGAATCGCGTGAACAATCTTAAAAGTAAGGGAGGACGGTTTTTTCCCATCAGCCATTTTCTCGCGTGGTTTGCGCGTATTTCGCTTATTTCGGTAGTTTCGGTAGTTTCGTCTAATGCCATGTGGTTTTCGCTAAGCTCGCTTGAATGCCACGTGAGCGTGAAATGTGAAGAGTTGAAAAAAAATATTGAGATTGATATTTCCATGGTCCGAATTTCTTACACACTAACTAATTACTTAAGCTTCTTATGATTGTAACGAAATTTGTGATTTGAGACTACAAAAATTAAGAAAAGTTGAAATTTTGAAATTTTGAAATTTTGAGAGTGAAAATTTTGAGAGTGAAAATTTTAACAAGTCCGAATTTACTGCCAAACGCGATATAGTGGACAGTGATCCGCACGCCTACTGCGCGCGGGGGACAACACGGACAAACAACTCAACTTTCCTCTCATAGGGGAATAGGCAACGAGAATAGCAAAAGCATAACAAACGCGTGACAACACAAATCATTACACAATTGCTTTTGAATCACAATTCATTACCAAAAGCATAAACAAACGTGTCATCACACTGTTCATTACACAATTCATTATTACACAACTTGGCTGCTGCTTTTGTGTAACATTCTCGAGTGAAATTGCCTTCCCTCGCAGCCAAGCGTAATAAATAAAGTGCATTCAACCAATTTGTGGGTCTTTTCATAATGAAAATGATAGAAATACGCAATAATCTGACTTGATTAATGAGCTCAGCCAACTCGATTCAACTTTAATTGCGCTTGCGAACCAACGGTTTCAACAATGAATCCGAACCAAATTTTACCGTGAGTTGCCGACTATTTTTTATGTGTAAGGTGTACAATGCTAATGTCTGCACGTCACTTTGCACCATTTAGAATCGACGAACAGGTCACACCAGAGCGCGATCGGCGGTCTCAACGGGAGCAGGATAGGCTTAATCGCCTTCAAATGACATCTCCCAGTAGACGAAACCGTCGCCACGCTGCCCGCGAAAATCAGGATAGGCCTCTGCCTCCTGTACCACAGCTTGATTTCATGCAAGCAGGACCTGCTCCGCAATGGCATCCTCCTCCGAATTTTCCCCATAACCCTTTACCGGTTGAGCAATATCCCGGTTTGCCACGAAATGCAATTGCGCATGTGCAGCATGCTCAGGCTCATCGTCCTCGCATTGATTATAATGCTCGGTTGAATGAGCAAATGAACGCTGCTCATAATGAGAGACGCCGTCAGCGCAATCTTCGTCGGCAACAGGATAGGGGTGAAATAAGACAGCAGGCGCAAGATGAGCTCAGGGCAGCTGACATACATCCCCCGCAGCAGCCTATTCCTGATAATGATCCTATTCGACCTAATCCTCCTGCTCCTCATTTTGATGTAGAGCAAATTAGATATGATTTGTTCCGCAGACAAGCACAGGAGGAATTTCGTTGACAGCAGATTCTGCAGCAATTACAGCAGCAAGAAGCTGAGCGCATCAATAGAGAGGCTTGGTATGCTCTGGAAGTGCAGCAGCAAGAAGCTGAGCGCATAAATAGACATGCTCAGGAGGCTCTTCGCATCCAGCAGCAAGAAGTTGAGCGCATCAATAGACATGCTCAGGAGGCTCTTCGCATCCAGCAGCAAGAAGTTGAGCGTATCAATAGACATGCTCAGGCAAGTCCGAATTTACTGCCAAACGCGATATAGTGGACAGTGATCCGCACGCCTACTGCGCGCGGGGGACAACACGGACAAACAACTCAACTTTCCTCTCATAGGGGAATAGGCAACGAGAATAGCAAAAGCATAACAAACGCGTGACAACACAAATCATTACACAATTGCTTTTGAATCACAATTCATTAGCAAAAGCATAAACAAACGTGTCATCACACTGTTCATTACACAATTCATTATTACACAACTTGGCTGCTGCTTTTGTGTAACATTCTCGAGTGAAATTGCCTTCCCTCGCAGCCAAGCGTAATAAATAAAGTGCAATAAACCAATTTGTGGGTCTTTTCATAATGAAAATGATAGAAATACGCAATAATCTGACTTGATTAATGAGCTCAGCCAACTCGATTCAACTTTAATTGCGCTTGCGAACCAACGGTTTCAACAATGAATCCGAACGAAATTTTACCGTGAGTTGCCAACTATTTTTATGTGTAAGGTGTACAATGCTAATGTCTGCACATCACTTTGCACCATTTAGAATCGACGAACAGGTCACACCAGAGCGCGATCGGCGGTCTCAACGGGAGCAGGATAGGCTTAATCGCCTTCAAATGACGTCTCCCGGTAGACGAAACCGTCGCCATGCTGCCCGTGAAAATCAGGATAGGCCTCTGCCTCCTGTACCACAGCCTGATTTCATGCAACCAGGACCTGCTCCGCAATGGCATCCTCCTCCTAATTTCCCCCATAACCCTTTACCGGTTGAGCAATATCCCGGTTTGCCACGAAATGCAATTGCGCATGTGCAGCATGCTCAGGCTCATCGTCCTCGCATTGATTATAATGCTCGGTTGAATGAGCAAATGAACGCCGCTCATAATGAGAGACGCCGTCAGCGTAATCTTCGTCGACAACAGGATAGGGGTGAAATAAGACAGCAGGCACAAGATGAGCTCAGGGCAGCTGACATACATCCCCCGCAGCAGCCTCACATCCTTGATAATGAACCTATTTTACCTGCTCCTCCTGCTCCTCCTGCCCCTCCCATACATGATGGTCCTCTCCAATTTATTTTGTGGCAACATCATGAACAAGCTGAGAGGATCAATCGAGAGGCTCAGTATGCTATGGAACTGCGGCAACAAGAAGCAGAGCAACTTATTAGACAACAACAAGATGTTCTTCGAGCACACCAATATGTACAGGAGCAAAGAGATAGGCAGGATCAGGATGTTCAGCGAGCACATCATCATGTAGAGGAGCGGAGAGATAGGCAGGATCAGGATATTCAAAGAGCACTTCAACAGGCAGAGGAAGTTCGACGCCGCCGGGATCGAAGAATTCAAGAGGAGGAGGAGCGTCAGCAAGAGGCTTTACGTGAACACAATCCTGCTTCCCAGGCACATCATAATGATGATGAGGAAAGAAGGAGGAATCGAATTGATGCTGATAGGCAGGAACGTGAGGAAGAGGACCAGCGTCACATCAACCAAGTGGTTCCTATTCCTGATGGAGGCCGTCCATACAGGGAGCCTATTGTTCTTCATTATCTGGGTCATCTTGATGTAGAGTGTCCCAATTGCCATGCAATACACTTTATATCCGAGAGACTCTCCAAATCATCGATTCAAAACCCGCGGTTCGGTATGTGCTGCTTGCAGGGCCAAGTCAACCTCCTCCCTTTCCCTCAATGGCCGCCCGAGCTGCAACAGGCATATACGAACC